>CM054128.1:126551920-127119420 GCA_028751855.1 Ambrosia trifida | reverse complement strand
CTACACTAGGGCAACTATCTGCTATGTGTCCTACATCCCCACAATGCCCACATAAGGGTTGTCCACCAATACCTAAATTAGCTAGTTGAGACTCTATTCTAGCTATTCTCTCCACATCAACAACACTACCACTACTTGCGGCCTTCACAGTTGCTTGTCTTGAACGTCTTGAAGATTGTGCCTTCCTCTTTGTTGTCTCAGCTCTCCTCTCAAGGTACTCCCAATCAACCTGTTCATCGTTAGTGCCAAAAGTACCATTCGAAATAGAATCTAACGCACCTTGATCCTCATAGTGTAGTCCCTCATAAAAAGAGTTGATCAACTCCCACAACTGGATGTCATGATGTGGGCAGTTGTTGATCATCATCTTGAAGCGAGTGAGTGCTTCATGAAAGAGCTCGCCTGGTTGTTGAGAAAAGTTCCTGATGTTCTTCCTAGCATCATTTGTTCGCTGACTTGTATAGAACTCATCAAGAAATTGTTGCTGCATTTCCAACCAGGTACGGATAGAAGCTGAAGGTAGGGATTGGAACCATTGTTGTGCTTTGTCCTCGAGAGTGAATTGAAAGAGGACCAACTTCACTTCATCTTGTGTAAACCCTTGTCCCCCGATGGTGTTGCATCTTGCATCATAGGCCCCAAGATGCATGTACGGCTCTTCAGTCACTAACCCATGATATTTAGGCAAACTCTGAATTGCCTGTGACCTCACTTCAAATGACCTACCATGCAGTTGTGTAATGACCACTGCTGATGGGTTATGAACAATAGCAGGTCTGAAGTGGCTTTCAATACCTCTCACCGGGCCTCTCTCGAACCTCATGGGAATGCCTGCTTGATTATTAGTTGGAGGTATTGCATTCCTTTGGTTAGGTCTCAAAGGTCGATTCACCGCTGGTTGCTGTCTAGGTGCAGGATGAACTGGAACTTCTGGAAAGACTTGGCACCCTTGAGGTGCAGGATTAAATTGAGGGTATCCCTGATGGTTCAAATTTTGTGGCCTCACCAATTGATATGTCCCATGATCTCCTTCATCCCCATCCAAATCCCCATCATCATATTCGTAGTTACCTTGATTCATTCTTCGACTGAAGCTAAATGATGGTGGTTGAAAGGATGGATATTGGGTTGCCAGAAGTCTGTGGGAATTGTGTATCAGCTTGGTTCAGGTTATTATCATCAGAAATCACTTTCACATACGGTGAAGAGTGACTGGTCACAGGTTTTTGGGTGAAAGTTGGGTCTTGTGCCGAAGATTGGCCTTGTTGTGGGTTAAACCTCTCGAAATTCGGGAGAGAAGTTATTGGAGAAGTGTGGGTTGTGGTTGGTTGTGGTAAAGATGATGTTTGTGAATGTGATGGTGGAAGGTTATCAAATTTCGGGAATGGTGGAATTTGTGATGATTGGGTACTGGATTGTGGTGGCGGTTCAGAAGTGGCGAAGGTATTGGGTGATGGATGGTTCTGAGAGGGTGAAAACTGAGGTTGTGACATCGGTTCAGTGGTTAGGTTTAGCTTCTCCATAGATTTGAACTGTGAGACTGGAGAATGCAAGACCTTTTTCTCTCTGTGAAATACTCGGTTCTGTCGAGCTGTTTTCTCAATTTCTGGATCGAATACTAGCGGAGATGACTTTCCTGAATGTCTTGTATGATGCATGCAACTGAAGAATTGCCTGCACAAAACAAACAAGAAAACCGAGCGTAATACTGAACAATAAACTAAACAAACAGAAAATAAATATTTTTGGATATTTGAGTTTTTTATATATATATATATATATATATATATATATATATATGATTAACTAAGAAAAAAAAACACTTTGCGCACGACTCCCCGGCAGCGGCGCCAAAATTTGATCGGTGTCGAAGGACCGGTCAAAAATAAGAATTTTAGAAAAGACCAACTACCTTATTAGTTAGGGTAAGTCGGGTGTCGAACCACGAGGAGTATTGTTGAAAGTGTTATTTTTTAACAACTAAATTAAACTAGACGGAAATATAAAATTGATTGGTTTGATTTTTGATGAATTTGCAAATAATAAAAACAACGAAAGGAAAAGTGAATTGTAAACGATTAAAGAAATGGTGACCTCTCCAGGATCCCGGTTAATCACTTTAGACAAGGTTAATATAGCTTGCCAATTGATATCACATAGACATGATATGTGGATTAATATGATTGATAAAGAAGGTTGATTAATGACTTTGTGACAGCCGATAACTAGACCGCGACTGTTGACTCAGTTGATTATCACCTAACAATATCTTAATGACTCGTAATATTGAAAGCCACAACTTGCAAGTATTCAATGACCCTCGATAATAAACCGCGTTGGTTGATGAAATCCAAACAAATTAACCATTCAATAAACGTTCAACATCAATATTAAAAATAAACCACAATCGAAACCGAAAGTTTAAATATTCAAATCTCAATTCAATTATTTGACAAACATAAAACCTTGCAAAGATAACTAACCATTCACCCGGAGAGGATCACGGGTGGTTAGCCGCTCATGGCTAGGGTAGAAGCCTCCATTTTTTTTCTTCCTTCCCTTGTGTCGCCTCCTCCCAAGGTTCCTGTCCAAGAAATCCAAAAATAATTGTGATCTCCCCTGTCATGAAAATAATCCCTCACCACAATGATAATAATCTGCGCCTCCACCAATATGTTGCTGATATGCTACTCTTGTCCAACTTCAATAATAATGTCGGCTCATATATCCTCCAACTCCTTGGAAAGCTGCGCCTCCCAAACTCCTATGTGATATATATATGTTGTCACTCAAAATTAGAATTTGATAAAACCCTCCTCATTTTTGGGCCTCCACTTCGTGACCTTTGTCACATTTTTCATTTAATTGTTTTATTATTATTATTATTATTATTATTATTATTATTATTATTATTATTATTATTATTATTATTATTATTATTATTATTATTAGTAGTAGTAGTAGTAGTAGTAGCCTTCGACTCGTGTGTTCTTGGCTTATCCAAAATTCCTCTTCAACGCTCCAGCATCTATGAACATCTGCTCTCAAGTGTACGCGACTTGATCATTTTCCTTTGGCTCACACGTGTTACACAAATCCATATTAAGTCCCTCCATTTTAGCCGCTTAACCTGCACATCCAAACTTCGCGTAGTCATCTTATTCATGACATATAAACATTTAAATTACACTAAAAGCACCCAATTAAGAATCTTAAACACCATGATTGACCCGTCCATCATTTCACCGAGTATCACAGAAGCACGTAATCGCAATCAATCCAAATCAGTTAACTCACAATTATTAAACTTTATTATTCACCAACGTCCGAGGTTCACTAATCATGTATACAGTCTGGTAATTCCTCGAATTACCACCTTATGTTGGTATTAACTTATAATTGTGTAACGTGTGTCCTATCTAGGTAACTCTAGTTAAGTATAATGCAAGGAATGTAACTAGAGTTTAGTTAAAGTGAGAACCTGAAATTGCGGGGTATCACATCCAAGATCCTTGATTTTCAATTCCTAGTGTAAACGAGTTATGAAATTATTTACGAATTGAGAATTGTTACCGGTAATTATGACATCATCAACGTACACAAGGAACTAAAGTAATACCTTATTAGTTTTGTAGACAAAGAGTGATGGGTCGACCCGACTACATTTAAACCCGAGATAGATGAGAAACATGCTTAAACGTTGATACCAAGCACGTAGAGCTTATTTGGGACTAGTTAGGAATGTTTAAGACGTCACACATGATTTGAAAATTTAGGATCTATGAAACATGGTGGTTGTTCCAAGTAAACGGTTTTAGTTAAGTGTCTGTTTAGAAAGACGTTGATGACAATGATTTGTCAAAGATTCCAACCATAAATGGTGGCGAGACTTAGGAAAACTCAAATTGTTGAGGCCTTTACAACGGGACTAAAAGTATGTGAAAATTTGAGACCGGGAACTTGTGTGAAACCTTAAGCTACCAACCGAGTTTTATATCGATCCAAGGAACCATTCGCCTTATATTTGATGTGATGTATCCATTTTGAACCAACAACGCTAAAGTGTGGTGGACGTGTAACGAGTTCCCACGTGTTGTTATTTTCTAGGGACGTAAATTCTTTGCGCATGGAGACCACCCAATTTTTACTTTTTGGATGTGGTTTTACACCTTTGGGAATGGAAGCGGAAAAAGAGCATGGTGTAAAGGGGTTGTTAATTTGGGCTCGAATGTTAATGGGTTGTGTGGGAAAAATATTTTCGGGCTGGTTGGGCGGTTGAGTGGTTTGGGCCGAGGAGTTTTGGGTTTGTTGAATGGATGCAGGTTGGGTATAGTGGGCTGGTGGCGGTTGGTTTAGTTGTTTAGGTAAAAGAGTTTGGGTTTGTTGGTTGGGCTGGGCAACATGGGTTGGAGATGTAGTGGAATCGGTATGATGGGGATAGAGAGTACATATGTTGTGTGTTGATGATTTGTTTATGAGCAAAGGAGATGGGGTTTCTGTGGGGTTGATAATGGGTTGTGGGATATTGTCAACAAAATTTGATGGAAGTAATTTTTCTTTATCAATGGCGGTAATAACACTAGTGAAAGGAAAAGTGTCTTCATCGAACTTTGCATGTCGTTTATTATAGACCCGTAAGGTTATTGGTTCAAGGCATTTATAACCTTTGTGTTTTGGACTATACCTGATAAAAATGCAAGAAGCACTTATTGGGAGAAGTTTGTGTTTTGTATAGTGATATGTTACATATTTTAGTTTCACCAATTTTACTCCCGTTGTACGCGTTTTTGGTGTTTAGATACTTAATCACATACTTTTAAGTTTTCAGGTCTTAAACGGCATATCAAAGACATAAATAAAGGAAAAGAGGAATTTCGGGACCAAACGGACAACAACTGCACATTCTGCTCAAACTACTAGGTCCGCACCACCATGCAGATTTCTACATGACCATACAAACGATGTTGACTCGGGTCCGCACCACCATGCGGATTTCTGCATGACCATGCAAACGATATAGACTCGGATCTGCACCTCTATGCATATTTTTGCATGACCATGCAAACAATGTCGACTCGGATCTACACCCCCGTGCGGACTTAATTACCCGGTAAACATTGCCCATCTCGGATCCGCACTCCCATGTGGATTTATGCACTCCCGTGCAGATTTAAAGTGTGCGGCTGTGCAGAATTCTGCACCCCGTGCAAAAAAAAAAAGTAAAATTTGCCTATAAATACATATTTTCGCATTCTGCTCGGGGGTTGGGTTTTTTAGAGCGTGTTTGGGCGATTTCTGGGCGATTTTGGCCTCTGATCAAGGTTCATAACATGCTTCTAAGTTGCATACAAACCATTTCCATCATCCAACCTATCTAGATACGTGCTTGTTCGTGGTTTGAATTCTTGTATTCTCAAGCTTTTGAACTTATTTTAGGCTGGATTATTATGTTATTTTTGTATGTAGTGTAGTAATTAGTTTGCTTATTATTATGTTATTTTAGGCCTTCTTGTATGCCTGTCTCAAAGTCACTCGATTCTCCTCATCAGTGCACTCAAAAGATCTCTAAAACTTGTATGCTTATCTCTTATTTTGTTTTTCACATCCTCACTCCACCACCAGGACTTCTTATGCTCGCTGACTTTTCTTGAAGTAACCCCTAGAGTATCATGCGCCACTTGGATAATTGTGGTCACCACATCCTCCCACACCTGGTTTGTGTCCCCCTCCGGTCGATCTGATAATATGGAGATGACCTTATCTCAAAAAACTAAACTCTTATCGCCCTTCAAATTACCCCAACGGGTCCTAGGTCGCAGTCTTCCATCCCTCCTAGTAATTCTTTCACTCATGGCTATATCTGCCACCAGTAGACGGTGTTGGGCCACTACGGTCTCCCCTGGTATAACCTTGCAGTCCTTCCACCATCGTCTATCATCTTGCCTCATCAAAATATAATCGATCTGAGTGCTACGACCCCCACTGCTAAAAGTAATTAATTAAGATTCTCTCTTCCTAAAGAACGAGTTTAAAATGCCTAATTTGTGGGCCACCGCAAAGTCTAGAAGGTCCCTACCTGGGTCGTTCCTAACACCAAACCCAAAACCCCCATGCACTGACGGGAAACCATCGATATCCTTGCCAATGTGACTGTTAAAATCACCTCCTATACAAATTCGCTCCCTTACCGGTATAGCACTCATAACCCCGTCTATGCACTCCCAAAAGTCTCTCTTTTCCTGGTCCCCTATTCTCACTTGAGATGCATACACACAAATCAAGGGCACTACTTCCCCTAGAACTAACCTTAACACCATAATCTTATCATTGTGCCAAACCACTTCAACCACATTTCTATACAAATCCAATTCCACTAGAAATCCTACCCCATTCTTCGCCCCATCAGACCCCGAATACACTAATTTGTACCATTACACTCTGCCCCTTTTATGCCCCTTCCACCTAGTCTCTTGTAGGCATGCTATCCCTACCTTAAGATTTTTGAGTGTGTCTACCACCTCCAACATTTTACCACTAAGAGTACCTACATTCCAAGACGCAACACGCAAATTATACCCTCTATCCCTTCCCTTGCCTACACCTCTCTTCCTTGGGCACGATCTCAAGTAAACATCACGACTCCTATCTTCTATGATTGCAATAGATCACTCACACAAACAACAGAACACACACGCACCCAAATGCCACAGTAATACCCAATCACTACAAAGTAAAACAACTATGTATTTTATCTAACACTGTATCTAGAAATATCAAACATATGTAATCAAGAATTTCTCAAAAATATGCTGGATATGCATGCTATATTAATATATTGTATCCAAAGAATTATATCAAATGCTAGCAAACTGTATATCTAATCAAAACATAAAATGATTATTACCACTAACCTTAATTTGTGTATATTGATGGTTATTGATAGTTATGCTTAGGATCGAGTGCACCTGGGTTATGGTTGAAGGTTGTCGCTAGACAAAACGAGTCATCCAAAGTCGAAGATGTGGCTCGGAGGAGGTGGGCCTTTGCTGGATAAACACCTTACTGGATTTGTACCTTGTTGAAAGTGAATGTTTGAGGCGTTCGTCGGTGCTTGAGACGTCCGCTGGTGTTTGCGGGTATAACCGGTGGTCGGAGATAGGAGAAAATTAACCAAGGAAGAGAGGTGTTTGCGGGTATACCCGTGCTAGAGGGCTGATTGAGACGTCCGCCGGTTTTTGCGGGTATAACCGGTGGTTGGAGATGGGAGAAAAATGAAAGAAAAGGGGGGTGTAGAGAGAGAGAGGGGGTGTCGAGAGTTACCTGTGTGTGAGAGGGTGAGACATGCTTAACTGTGTGGGATCTCCGATGGTCGGAACTGTCTTGGTCGGAGTAGAAAAGAAAGAAACGTTGAAGAGGAGAAGAACGTTGGGGGAAGTGCAGGGCCGGCTCAACCATTTTAGAGGCAAAGCGAACTAAAGATTCTGGGCCCTACTCATTTGCCAAAATTGAAGTTACAAATCAAGAATTTTAAGATTTTGTGACCTATAGAAACACTTTAGTTAAACTATTTACTTGATAAACCAACAGTAACAAGGTTTTTATTTGATGAAAACAATGATAAGGATTTTACTATTAATAAATTAGAGGTAAAATATGCAACTATTTGTGCGGGCCAAAAAAAAAATAGTTTATACATGCCTCGAACTCCCGAACTTCTTTTACACAAAAAGCGTTTTTACCACTCAACCACCATTATTTTGTTTTTAATTGACATGAGTTAAATATATATAAATATGGCTGACGTTTTTTAAACCTGGGGAAGTGTACGGAGAGAAAAGTACAAGACTTACTATGAATTTTAATGATATATCTTACAATCCAACTATTAATATTATTCATGGGTGTATATATATATATATATATATAGTATATATATATATATATATATATAAAGTCAAGTATCTTCTTATTAAAATGTTTACTGTATTAGTTCATATGATACATACATATATTTATATAAGTCTTTTTTATTGTTCAAAAAACGTCGGGTCGATCCAATGTGTTGGTCAAGTTCTTACATTTATAGGTACGTGTCTATATCCCAAAGTGTTCGTCCAATCATATGCACCTTGTTATTATAGTGATTCCATCATTTATCTAAGGTCCATACGTATTTGTCTATTCCACATCCCTCATGTCATTCTTGGTTCTTTTGTCTCAAACATTAACAACCCAAAGTGTCTGTACCTATTTAAATACCCACAATAAATAATTGTTACCTATCAAGTCCACATATTTTATGCAGCTCAGTATCTAGTTAGTCTAATTTTGACGGGTCGGGTTCGGGTCCAAGATGCTTAGTCATAAATATTAAATAGAATTCAAACTCGAATATACCTTTCCATCTCATTTTTGGCTAGGTTGACCTTCGTTGACTGGTGTTGACCGAGTCAACCCTCCAGAACCCGAGCTGACTTTCTGTTGACCATGCTCGGGCTATTATACCCAAAAGTAACACTCTTCCTTTACCCCTTTGTCTGCATCTTCCTTTGTGACCTACATCTATCGTCCTCAAGAAAAACATCATTGAAACCCTTAGATCTGGGTGAATCCGCCACCGTGTTCCTCAATAAATATCTTTGTCGACTACAGAATCGTAACCGGAGCCACCACCCGAACCACCATCTCCTTTGGATAACAATAACCATAGCTGTCAATTAGCCACCACGATCCAATACCGAACTATCACCATCTCTGTTACTACCTCAGCTCTGCCGTCACCCCTTTCCTTCGTACAACCCATCAATCACCGTTATTGTTCACCGCCTGAATAAGGAAAAGGCAGGCCGAAGGCTATGGCCGATGATTTTTCTTATCAGATCTGTCCCTCTGGCTCTCATTCTCCTCTATGTTTCTCTCTCTATTGATGTTTTAGAAGTAAAGGTGGGTGGTGGTTGTATCGGTAGAGGGCACCGCCACCGGCTCCTCCTTGTGTGGCTGGAGAGCCACCAGATCTGCTTCTTTGAGCATGTTTGGGATTGAGTTTGGAAACAACTTATTGACTTATTAACTTTTTGAAAAAGCCAATAAGTCAATAAGTTATTTTGAAAAGCCAGGGTTTGATGCTTTTCCAAATGACTTATTGACTTTTTGTTCTCTAATCTCTAATCTCAATTCTCTCTCTACTTTACAAGTTTGTACGTGTTTGTGTGAGTGCAGACATATATAATGAGACGTATGTGTATATGTGTTGTTAAATGGAGAATGAGGGCATGTGCTCCCTTTTAATGATGACACATGTCCCCAAATGGTGACTCACCACTTAGTTTCGAGTCCGGTTTGGGTTCGTATTATGTATCGGGTCTAGTCTCGCAACCACGCTTTCATATAATAACATTCTTATAATTATTCGGGTTTTAGTTTCAAATTCATATACGTACTCGCATTTATATATTGGTTATATTGAAATTAATTGTGAAAATTTGGTCCAAAAACCAAGGTGTTACAATCTTGCCATAATCCGTGTGGACAGTGGATAAAAGAATCGGGCACTGATCTGAAATAATATTTGAAAGAGCCACCACTGAAGCCTCCGGCCATTTGTTCATAAACTCCCGGCAGACCAAAAACCGGTCAAGCTTACTCGTTTTCTCCCCATTATCTGACTGGTACGTGTACCGCCTCCCACCCATGTGATACTCCACCAAATCAGCACCTTCAATGAACCGGTTAAAAAAATAGGCATCAGCACTTATGAATTCGGAATTCCTCCTTTCATCCTGCCATCTAACGTCATTGACATCACCGAGAAAAATCCACAACCAGGAAGAGAGTTCCTAAGCTACGACAATTCCACCCATAAAGCCATCTTCGCAGTAGGCTCGTTTTGTACATACACATTAACAATATTAACTCTAATTCCGGACATCCTCAATGAACCCAGCACCACTAAATAATTTTGCCATAATCCGTTTGGACAGTGGATAAAAGAATCGGGCAGTGATCTGAAATAATATTTGAAAGGGCCACCACCGAAGCCTTCGGCCATTTGTTAATAAACTCCCGGCGGACCAAAAACCAGTCAAGCTTACTCATTTTCTCCTCGTTATCTGACCGGTACGTGTACCGCCTCCCACCCATGTGATACTCCACCAAATCCGCACCTTCAATGAACCGGTTAAAAAAATAGGCATCATCACTTATGAATTTGGAATTCCTCCTTTCCTCCTGCCATATAACGTCATTAAAATCACCGAGAAAAACCCACAACCCAGGAAGAGAGTTCCTAAGCTGCGACAATTTCACCCATAAAGCCCTCTTCGCAGTAGGCTCGTTTTGAGCATACTAGCAGGAAACCCGCGCGATGCGGCGGGAGTGACACTTTTTATTTCGGTACTTATTTCAAATTCGTATAGTATTTGTTGTAGCATCATTGCAGTGGATATACGTCATAAGCGTTACACATGTCTAGTAACTAAAAAGATTTAACATTTAAATTGTAAAGTACTTTTAAGAAACATTTGATAAAATAAAGTAACATACGAAAGGAAAAATAAGTATTAATAAACATAAAAGTTGAGAAAAATAAAAGCTAGTGAACTACTTGAATCATGAGATCAATTTAGCCATACACGTTCCAAGTCTGCATGATCTCATCTATATTGTCTGCCCACCATTTGTCATCAAGAACGATCACTGAAATTTCTTGTATATCTTCATGTTTGATTATTACATCTTTTGGCGAGGATGAGTTTCCCTCATTTTCTCCTATCTAAAGTGTCATCAAATATGTCTTCTTTGTCATTTTCATCAGAACTGTCTAGATCAATAACTTGACTCAATTTCCATTAAGAGAGCCTCTTGGATCTCTTCCTATTAATTTCATGCATCTGATCCTTAAAATAAATTAAAAATATTTAATACACAAGTTAATAGAAGATGAAATAAATGTTGATATTACCTATTCACTAAATTCATGTTGAATATTAGATTTGTAGGGACTAAACATTGCACCATAGCAAATAATCTCAACACTATTATCACCATTATCCTACAATAAAACACATACAATATACCACATAAAATAACAGTCATGTTAATATTAAAAAATTAAACATTAATAAATACAACCTTAGACGCTACTTTAGACGCTTGTATGGCTATTGGTTTGTTCATCTCCGTATGATTTTCATCTAAATGAATCTGCAAACCAAAAAGTTAACACTTAAATGATTAAGATATGTATAAAAAGGTATAATTAGTAAAATGAGACGAATGAAAACCATAAACTAACAAATAACCAACATTAGAAGCTTCAACTTTTGAATTCAGTATCCATGCATACGTATTTTAGCAAGTGAAATAGGTGTGCATTATTATGTATTTATAGAATAAACTTTAGTAGGTTAGCACATGGTTTAATTTTCAAATTCATGATTTTCCCATCCCTTTAAATTATGAAATTTTGTTAAACTTTAGTAGGTTAGCACATGGTTTAAATTTTGAAATTGATGATTTTCCCACCCCTTGAAATTAGGAAATTTTGTTTATCTTTGACTAAAGTGTAAAAAATTATTGTGTATTCTGTGAATACAGAATTCAGTGCATTTATCTTTTTTTTAAAACTTTGTTAAAAAGAACCTCTTCAAATTAGGGAGTTTTGTTGTTATTAACACAGATGTTCATACCACATGGATATATAATATGCATCATGTGTTTTCTACCAAATTGATGCAGCTAAGGTTTTTAAAAGAAATTTACCTACAATTAATATCTACAATGCATTTTTATATTTTCTATAAACTTAATTATTTTAAAGTTTTATACATTTAGCTAGTTATGTATATTTAAAAGTTTAATGAGATTTCTTTTAGTTGATTATATTTATGTGTATATCTATTAATATATGCATGCATACCCATATACATATGCACATATTGCCAATGTTTATTATTTAAATAGGGTACTACAATTGAAGCTATCAGTAACAAATGTGATAAAGCATTCTTAGAGCCCAGTCTTGTGTTGCAGTTTTGTTACCGTGTGACAAATTAATTGTCTATCAAAGCAAGGATGAACCATAATGTTTAACAACATTATCATATTTTAAGAATCACCAAAGCTGATAAGTGGATTTCGAGTGCCCTGTTTGGTTTTTTAAATCGTTGCATTTGATTTATGTGAATTTTTCATTATTGGGCGGAACAGTATTTAACACCAAATTCAATTTTACAATTTTGAGTTTTACTTGATCATGAAATGGTGTTATGATTCAACATCCATATTAACAATAAATCCATATTATATTCCATCTAGTTAGTATTTAAAACATAAAATGCAATAATCACTTGTACATAAGACATTTTTTCTTGTACATTTCAATCCACACATCGGTATTGACTACGACAAACACCGACACGTCGACAAAAATGAGCCGGTCGTCATGGTATATTCGAATGATTTTAAAATATAATAGTTTTAAAGTTATGATAGAATTAAATAAAAGAAATTATAATTTTGCAGGGGAGGGGATGAAAATGTAATTACTAACTAAAAATTAGGGAATTAAAGTGTAAATAAGACAGGGTATTAAAGTGTAAATAATGTATGAATGACTATTTTACCCTCATTTTAGGGTTGTCAATGAAAAATAGTTCTTAACTTTTGGGTATCTTAAAATACCCATCCCTCATGCATTATAACATAGTATAGATATAGATAGTATAGATTGGTTATTACTTAACCCCAACATATTATTTTTTAAATAAAAAAACTATAGCAATACTATACTCAAATTAAAAAGATAAAAATGGTCGTTTATACAGTGTAATAATACTAAGAAAATATTAACATGTGAAAAAGTTATGGACATTTAAAAACTGTGGGGTAGTTGGTTAAAATAAGGGTGAAAAGTGTTATTATTATTTAAATAAAAGGAATTGAGTATAGTTGAGGGGACAAATGTGTAAGTATTATGTAAGTAGTTAACATGTGTATTGTGTGTTGTACTCTAAGCAATTATACATCTATAACTTGAAATTTAAGACATCAATGAGATGTATTAACAAAATTTAGATGATTTCAGTTCATTTTCGTTTTTTTCTTTTGTTTTTGTTTCGGTTATTGCTTAACCATAACATATTTTTTAAAAAAAAAATAAAAAAACTATAGCAATACTATACTCAAATTAAAGAGAATAAAATGCTCTTTTATACGGTGTAATAATATTAGGAAAATATTATCGTCTGAAAAAGTTATGAATGTTTAAAAATCGTAAGGGTAGTCAGTTAAAATAAATATGCAAAAGTGTAATTAGTATTTAAATAAACAGAAATTGAGTAAAGTTGATGGGCCAAATATGTAAGTATTATATAAAATTATAATATAGTATAGATAGATAAGGGATGGAAACTGTAACTAATAAGGAGTATATGTGCAAGTTATGTTTGAAAAGACATAAATGCCCTTAAAAAGTAGTTACTACATGCATTATGTGTTGTACTTTAAGCATTTATAATTGTATTACTTAAAAATTAAGAGGTCCTTGTGAAATGCTTTATAAGATAGTATAGATACATTAACAATATTAACTCTAATTCCGGACATCCTCAATGAACCCAGCACCACTAAATAGTTTTGATTCTTGATTACACCTTCCTTCGCTAGAATAGACAGATCCCAAATGGACAGGATACCCCCGACCGCCCAACCGCTTCGACAACTTCACACTCAAAAGCTGTACTCCCCAAGAATTTACCAACAAAAACATGTTCCCCAAAAACTTAGTCTCCTGAACTGCCATGAAATGCACCCCATGAGAGGTCTTAAGACCCGTCACCCAATCCACCTTCCTAGAATCCTCCACCCCCCTTAAATTTATAGACAAATAATTCATGGCATACCGTTTTGTACACCTTCTTCTACAATTAGCTCCTCCATCCAATCATGAGACCCTTCTAATTGAAACCCCAGCTTTAATCCCAACCCGATAGTTGCTTCAACTTCCGATTCCTTGTGCGATTCATCACCATCATCACTACGTGAGCCAGAACCCAGTCCCGAAACATGTCTGTCGTCATAATCTGCCAATACAGCGCCAGAACCATCATCATTAACCGGTGTTGCGGTAATATCATAGGGGATAGGAACTGTATTATTGAGGTCAAAAGGAATAGGATTTGTATGCTAGGAGGTGTACGCTTGGGCCCGGTCCTCACCATTCATAATATTATTATGGAAAAATTACAGAAATCGTCCTTTATGTTTACGTCGTTTTTCAGTGGTTGTCCTTTAACTTCAAAATTGATGAGAATCATCCTTCATGTTGTAAAATCTTGCAGGTCTCGTCCTTTAGGCCTAACCTGCTTAGTTTTTTGTTGTTAAGTTTGGCAAAATGACAATTATGCCCTCATCTCTTTCATCCCCCACCACCAAACCACTAGACACCATGCCCTCATCTTTTTCATCCCCCACCACCAAACCACCAGACACATGCCCACTCTATTATGCAAACACCTCACACTCACCCTCTTTATAAAACTCTCTCACACACACACACATTACACAGACAATACACTTATATAAAAACAATAGAGAGAGAGAGAGAGAGAGAGGAGATCGGAGAGGAGGTGGACCTCTGGCCAGTCACAGCGGAGCTCCGGCGGTCCTGCTCCCCAACAAAACACCAAAAACCCTCTTTACTAATAATCAGATCTGTAGAGAGAGAGAGAGAGACCGGTGGAGAGAGCTAGAGAGAGAGAGAGAGGAGTTGAAGAGAAAGAGCCGAAGCAGAGAAAAATAAGAGGAGGAGACAATGGTGGGACTGAGCAGCGGCGGCGGTTGTTTCTCCGATGACTACAGATCATGACGGACGATGGTGATTCGGATGAAAGGGTTCCGATTGAGCGATAAATAGCTTTGAAGGTAAAATCCCCAATTCCATCTCTATTCCTTTTAATAACAATCACAGATTATTGTTGATGATGAAGGTCACGGTGGTGGTTACCAGGTCAGAGATGGTGGTTAGTGTGGTTACTGTTAAGGAAAGCGTGGTGGTCTTGGGTGTTTGGGTATGGGTTTGAGTTTAATAGAGATGAGGGCAAAACTATCATTTTGCCAAAATTAACCACAAAAACTAACCAGGTTAGGCCTAAAGGACGAGACCTGCAAGATTTTACAACATAAAGGACGATTCTCGTCAATTTTGAAGTTAAAGGACAACCACTGAAAAACGACGTAAACATAAAGGACGATTTCTGTAATTTTTCCTATTGTTATTTAAAATTGGGCCCTTAGTCGATCTGGATCTTTTTCTGGACTTGCTACCCTGGCCCAATCCCCCATGAGAACCCAAACCCATTTTAAAACGGTTCCTCACATTATATATACTATTAAAGTTGCTACACTTCTACAGTAACAAAGTTTGATTGGATGTTTGTGGCGGCAAGCTAAGGTTATTGGCTGTTTGTGAAGGTAGCCACTATATTGAAATTTGTGGCATTTATTGGGCCGTCAATATTGGGAAATTTTGGTCTTCAGATCAGTGGCATTTAATGGGCCACCAATATTGGAAAATTTTTGGCTTTAGATCAAGTCAACAACATGCAACCCAACTGTTGTAATGTTAAGGCTGGTCTAGAACTTAATCGGCTGTGAGTATTTTTTGAAGCTCACATGAGAATAACAGTCACTTAATGTTATCTTTAATGTCCACGAAACCCTCAAAGCAACAGAAGCTCCCGCAGCGAGGCGTGATCTTTACCGTCCACCAAACCCTCAACACAACAGGTGCTCTCGCAGCGAAGCGCGGGGTACTACCACGCTAGTTAGAGTTTAAAATACCAACCTTATGAGACCAACTTTCTACAAACTACTAAAGTAAATCCGGAAGACATAAGATCTCTTTCCATTTTTTTAGTCCCCTAAGAGCATTCACAACCCATCCCCATTCCCTCCCCCATTCTTAAAACTTAAAAAAATCCCACAAAAACTCACTCCATCCTAACCCCTATCCCTATACTCCATTTCTAAAATTTGCAAAAAAACCTATGTTGAGCCCCTATATATGGGGTCTTCCATACTTCTCCCATCTCATTTAATAATAATAAAATAATATAAATTGAAGGTGGAGTGGTTTGATGTTGGTTGTGAATAAAGAAAATAATAATAAAAAAAGATTATAGGGAATATGAATGAGGAATGGGATGTGAGAGACTTTGAAAAAATGAGAGACAAATTTAGAAAACTATGATTTTTCCTTAAATTATATGGTTGGGATGGGGGACGGGCTGTGAATGCCCTAACTCCAAAAACTAAACATCCATCCCCCAAACCGAACCAATTATTATTCAGAATCCAACTAGAATGTTGTCGTAAGCTGCGCGTTGCGGTGGCGACACCTTATGGCATTATAGACCTTCATAGAATTAATACATAAACTGCATATGTTTATAGCATTTTAAGTAACATTGCTAAAGACCTCATGTTTTTTAGAGTTATATTACATCCAGCAAAGGCCATATTTTGATCTTGTTTTCCCATAGGAGCCTGAGCCTCCATTTGGATACTTCAACGAAAGCCATTTGTTGGTCGTCCTTTCAACTACGGTTGGCATAGGCTTTGCAGTTTTCCAAAAGGTTGTTGTAGTCGTCCATAAGGCCTTGCATTTTTCCAAAAGGTTGTCGTCTTCTTAAAGGTTTTATGTCTCTGTTGGGTTAGTAATTGTTAAAACAACTATAACGAAATTAATTGAATGCTCTAACAGACAACACTGTCACCATATAATCATAAACAAATGAAACATCGTCTAAAGTCACCTTATTAGTTAAATCTAAATAGCCATTTTTTTCCTACTATGCTAATTACAAAACAAAGGGGGCTAGTAAATAAAATCGAAATATGATTATAATACATCAATGATTTGACTAATAGAGATCAGTAGTTGCGTAGTCTCGCTATGGATCTTGATAATGAATCTCCTAGAGTTAGCAAACTAATCATGATTTTTTTTCTATAGAATGGGTTTATCCAAGGTTTAAGCTACCTGTTGCTAAAACCTATTCTTAAGTAACTTATAATCTGAGTCCAATTAGTTGCTACAACAACTCAAATCAATAACAACCATAACCATTTACTAACAGTAACTTACAGCAATCTCAGTACATAAAATTTTTGGTAAGACTTTACCTCAATCCAGTTAGCAACTATTCTAATTCACACTACTCATACTCATATATGATACTAACATGATTAGTTAAGATCTAAATCCAAATATATTAATATGCTTGTATGTTATTATGATCTTTTGAAAGCATGTATATATCAAGTGGTTGCAAGATATGTACCATGTGTGCGTGCGGCGACGCTGTACGCTAATTCATCTCCATTACTCTAACTTTATTTTTTACTCGATTCCATGCTACCTATAAACCATACTTGCAACAAAGTAACACACAAAGAATCCCATCAACAAAGCAGTAGTGTTCCTAAAGCAGCTTGTTTATGTTTTATATAGAACCCGTCTATGCAGGAATGATGAGTTCGATATCTTATAAGACAATGCTATTGTTGGTTATATGCTAGAAAGTGGAAAGTACACTTACAGTTCTATTCTATATTATGTGGGAGCTGAAACAATTGTTTTTTTTTCTTTCAACCTTTCTGTACTGGAAGACGAACGCTTTTGTGTTAGTAAAAAAACCAAATGTCAAAACTATTAAGAAAATTTAAGTCTAGGGCTTCAAATAGAGGAGAAACTTATAAATTGAAACCAAACTTCTGAACATGAAAATTGATTTACAAATAAATAAAATTATATTCAACAAAAAGGCGGAAAGCTTACATGTGAAAAGTGCGATACCCTGCAATTTCAGGTTCTCACTTTAACTAAACTATAGTTACTTGTAGTTACATTTCTTGCATTCTACTTAACTAGGGTTAGCTAGATAAGTCACACGTTGCACAGTTATAGGTTAATAACTGCATGAAGTGGTAATTCGGGGAATTACGAGACTATATACATGAGTAGTGAACCCCGAACGTTGTTGAATGGTGAAATTTGATAATTGTGAATTAATTGATTGAGATTGATTACAATTACGTGCTTCTGTGAAACTCTGTGAAACTATGTGCAAACTGTATGTGATTACGTGAACTTAAACCGAAAGCGTTAATAAAAACCATAATGGGTGGACCGTTAGGATGGTTAGGGTCTTAACACATAGGGTTACACTTGTTATGGTCCAAAATAGCGAAAACATCGAAGAAAACATGCGGTACAATGGAACAGGCCACCCGGAGCAAGCCGGGGCAGAGTGAGCGGCCGCTCATTCTGGCCGCGCGGCCGCTCGCGGCCCCTGACGAAACTAAACCGACTTAAACACTTATTTAAATAATCTTAAGCACCAAGTATCCCCTAAAATCAACCCTAATCGCCCCCTACTGCCTATTTACGAAAATAATAACCTCAAACACCTGCTAAGGCTCAAGAACATCGATCGGGAAGCTTGGAGAGCAATCGGTTGGTGGTTTTGAAGTGCTTGTGGTATAATATTCAATCTCTTGTGTTTTAATCTTCTTTAATATGTTTTTAAAACATCATAACCAAGTTTGTCCAGGTCTGAAACGTTTTCATAAAGATTAAAACTTGATGTTTATAAAGATTGAATGGGTTAAATATAATCTTATGTGATGAATAATTGATGAGGTTTCATGATATGCATGTTTTTGATGTTTTAGACTTCTAGGGTTTATGATTGATGATGTTTAGCATGTATTTTGTAAGGTTTTGATCATGTTATGTCTTATGAATGTTGTATGATGGTTTTTGAGTATTGTTGATCGATTATATGCGTATATGAGTGGTTTTAATAGGAATTTATGCATGATTAAAATCTGGACAGAATGTTTGGGTCGATTTGTAGGGTCTGTTATGTGACTTAAACATGTTAGTTTCGATGGTTTCTTTGCATGGTTGTATTATATATGGTCTTGGCTTTTTATAATGGGTAAAATCATCTGATTTGGACGTCGTTTGATAAGTTTTTTTGGAATTTTCTTTGATTAAAGGTCATATCAGATTTTCGAATTAGTAAACTGGGTCAATTTTAAACAATCATAACTCGAGTTTTACAAAGAATTAAAATATGAAATTTGGACAGTAGGTCAACATTGGAATATCTTGGTTTTTCCAAGTATATTCATCCCGTTTGAATGAATACACGATTTTTGGGAATTTTTCTACTAATCTGATCTGTTGTGCGTATTTTCTGGACATAGCTGTGTTGCGTAATTTTTCATAATTTTTATCCAAGGTTTTATTACAAACTAAAAATATGGACTTGTCCACTAGACCTTGGTCTGAGGTTATCGACAAAAAAGATTTGTCTAAGCCACTTCGTTTCTTTTTGTCCAAGTAAAATTTTGGGAGTCTAATTCACTGTATAAGTATTTTTGCTAAATTAGTTTTCATGGCACATAATCTGTCCTAAAAACGCAGATTGTGTAATGTATGTTTATGTGACTATTTGGAGTCTTATGTGGTATGTATTTGACATGAACTTGAATGGATACTTAAATGAGATGCATATGAAGTGTAAAACTGGTGATAATTAACATATTCACCAACGGGCTCGTAGGGTTTACTTATGCATGTAGAATCATTAGGTGTCACTTACACGGTTTTGAAATTTTAAACGTCTTGGACAAACGGGTTATATGGTGTAATGATATTACACATATACTCAGTTAGTGACACACGTAATAGGGAGTCGGTAGCACATTCTACTTTGGAATTTTGGATTAATTGCTTGAATTCTAAGGTGAGTTTCACTACTTTTTCTCAAAAGCATGCGTCTCGGGTTTGAGACAACTTTGGTAAACGTTTTCTAGTCCGGTTTGGGACTACTTTTACATCTCGGGTTTTGAGATGCTTTGACTCCTTGTGTGGGTCGGGTTTTACGATTCCTTGTGTGGATCACGCTTTTATCAGTTAACAACTTTAACTGTCCTTTGTGAACTAAACACACTCTATGACTTTAAGTCCTTACATATTATTGGGTTAATCACTGGAGGCTAACGAGGTATTAGTTGATAGCGCTATTAGGTTGTGCAGCAACCTCATGCTTGAGGTGCTTGTGTCACGGGCATGAACTTCTGACCACATCTTTTCTACTAGTGTTGATAGACACTAGTACTAAGGCAGTTTAACGGATGTTAACACATTATTGAAGGTTCCCAATAATCACTTGTTTAGTTACAATGAGTGGGCTAGCTAGTGCTGACAAGCATAAACTGATGACACTTTAACATTTTGGTTTTTGACCACTTTATACTTGTTATCCAAACTGTGAACTCACCGACTTTATGTTGACACACGCTAGCATGCTTTTGCAGGTCTCTAGGTATAGAGAACGTGTAGGACATGCATCATATAGTGTCATTTGGGATATGAACACTTAAACTACTTTTGAATATTTAACTATTTACTTTTGGTTGTGGGCGCGATGTTTTGCGCATACAATTACTTAACTGTTTTCTATTTCGCTTCAGCTATTACTTAATTGGTTTGGTTAACTTTTAAACTTGGTTTTTCAATAATGAACTAAATGGTTTGGGCATTTAGAGTCGTTCATGTGACTTATGGCTATGGGATCCTGGTTTGTCATGCGCCTCGCGGTATAAACCCCGCAGTGGAAATTTGAGGGTGTGACAGATTGGTACACTAACGTATTGCAGGAAAACATGACTAACCATACTCACAGAAACTACTCTTCTTATCGTGCTATCGAGGGGTCACAAGCCCATCTCTAGATCCTTATGAGCGTCCAGCTTCAACACGGGATTCGTTTGAGGATGCTAGTCGATGGTTATGGTTCACTGACATGCTGCACTCATGGGTTATTGGATACGGAGCGCCAGCTCGGGTACATCCCATTGTTGATTCGTGGGAGAGGTCGCTTGCAGGGATGGTTAGGCATATGTATACTGAGTTGGAAAATGCCTACAACGTTGTCAAGCAATTTCACTATTGGAGGAGAAATGCTGATGAGACCCTTAGGCACATGCAAGGGAAGATTGATCACTAGTTTAGTGAACTAGGAAGGGTTAAGAAAGAAGCTGATGAGGCTAGGCATGAAATGTCAGCTACTAAGCAAGATCTAGCATCTACTAGAGAGGAGTTAACTTTGGTTCGAAAAAGACTTATGGAAGCTCTGGGTCAAAATGGAGAGGAACCAGAGGAGGATCCTGAGGAAGAACCTATGGTAGGAGGATTCGATGGTCTTGGAGCAGCACTTGATGCAGCACTCGAGGAGGAGCTCGAGCCAGAGGAGGAGGAAGAGCCATTTGAGATCGAGATTCAGGACGAGAGCGAGGATGAAGGCTCGTGCGTCTCCATGGATCGCAAGGATGATTGATTTCTTTTATTATTTTATTATCCTAATATTTCATATACATTCCTATTATGACTTATATCTTATCGTTGTGAGATTTGATAAGCGTTTGGCTTATGTTTGGATTTTTATTACTACTATTAATCGACTACTTTATTCTATTCTCGCGCATGTTATCTATATTATATTCTAGTTTACTTGTACTATGTGAACACTTGTATGTGGGACATATCATTGTTTTCTTATGAGTATAGTGTAAATATAGATTGCTATGGCGGGAAGAGGACATGGAGGAGGAAACATTAACATGACCCAAGCAGAGCTGAACGCGCTCATCAACGATAGGGTGGTTGAAGCCCTAGCAGCTTTTCAAGCTGGTAACGCCATTTCGCTTTACTCTCTTTTCTTAGACTCCAGCGATACACTCTTTTTCTCATTTGTGACTCTCGCTTTTTATACTTAGGCCAACCTGCTCATCACCCTCTAGTTTGTACCTACAAGTCATTCATGGACTTCAAGTTGCAGAACTTTGGAGGATCTGAAGGGGCAGTCGGGCTACTGAGGTGGTTCGAAAAGTTGGAATCATGCTTTGCTATGTGTAACTTTACACCAGCTGACATTGTTAAGTATGCCACTGCTACACTTGAGAATGCGGCATTATCCTGGTGGAACTCTCAGGTGCAGATGCTAGTTTTGATGTGGCTAATGCTATACCTTGGGTGGATTTCAAGGAACTGATGAAAGAGGAGTACTGTCCTCGGGATGAGATTCAGAAGTTGGAGACTGAGTATCTCAACTTAAAGATGGTGGGGTCAGAGATTGGGAACTATACTACTAGGTCGCATGAGTTGGGGGCAATGTGCCCAAATTATTCTAACCCGCCCTACAAAAAGAATCGAGTTATACATCAAGGGATTGGTGCCCCAAATCAAGAGTATGGTTACTTCTGCTAACCTTAATAACATTCAGCACGTTATTCGTCTGGCACACCAGCTGACTAATCAGAAGGTGGAAGAGGGACTGTTACCCCCTCGTGGTTCTTCATCTTCTGGTACTAATCATAACAAGAGAAAGTGGGAGAATGCATCTGGCAAACCCCTAGTTAATGGTAATCAGCAGTAGCATAATAAGAGGCATGACAATCATGGCAATAGTAGCAACCGCAATCACTCGCAGGGAGGTTATCTGGGAAACCGTCCCGAGTGCAACAAGTGCAATATGCATCACACTGGGTCATGTAACAATGTTAAGTGTGATTGCTGTGGCAGGATGGGGCATAGACAAAGGGATTGTCGAGTGTATATCCCAGGAAATCAGCCAGCAGCATAGCAGGGGCAGCAACAGAAAAGTGGTAAAGGTTGCTATCAGTGTGGGAGTGATAATCATTTCAAGAGGGACTATCCACAGCTGAATGGTAATGGTAACAATAATAATGGGTGTAACAAAAAAAACGGTGGTGGTAACAAGACTGGGAATAACAACACTACCAACACTAGCAACAACAACAACAACAATGGGGCTCATGGAAGAGCATTTGTGATTGGCTCCGGGGAAGTTAGGACTGATAACAATGTCGTGACGGGTACGTGTTCCATAAACGATACTCTTGCTTCTATTTTATATGATACTGGTGCGGACTATAGTTTTGATTCATCAAAACATAGCAAACAATTAGGGATGGTTCCTACTCTTCTTGATACCCCGCACATTATAGAGTTAGCTGATGGGAAGCCTGTTGAGGTAACCCATATTCATCGTGACTGTAAGCTCGAGCTAGATAGGCAATTGTTTGCCATAGACCTTCTACCTATCACCCTAGGAAGCTTTGATCTCGTGGTTGGCATGGACTGGTTGTCCAAGCAACACGCTAAAATTCTCTGTCAGGAGAAGATTGTTCGTATCCCCCTCCCTAGTGGAGAACTTTTATCTATACAGGGTGATGGTGGTGGTGCCATGGTGGGCATCATCTCCTTCTTGAAAGCCCAGAAGTGTATTCGAAAGGGCTATCCAGCCATTCTGGCTAGCATACCTAACACTCGAGCTGAAGTTGAAACAAAAATTGAGGACATCCCAGTAGTCCGAGACTTCCCAGTAGTCCAAGACTTCCCAGCTGTATCCCCAGAGGAACTACTTGGACTTCCACCTGTTCGTCATGTGGAGTTTCAAATTGATCTTGCATCTGGAGTAGCCCTAGTTGCACGCGCACCATACCGCCTAGCACCGGGAGAACTTCAAGAACTATCTACCCAACTCCAAGAGCTATTGGATAGGGGCTTTATTAGACCTAGTTCTTCACCTTGGGGAGCCCAGTCCTTTTTGTTAAGAAGAAGGATGGGAGTTTCGGCATGTGTATTGATTATAGGGAATTGAACAAGGTGACGATTAAGAACCGCTACCCTTTGCCTCGTATTGATGACTTGTTCAACCAGCTTCAAGGGTCGAGTTTCTATTCTAAGATTGACTTGAGGTCAGGATACCATCAGCTGAGAGTCCGAGAGGAGGATGTGGCGAAGACAGCCTTTCAAACTCGTTACGGACATTATTAGTTTTTGTAATGCCATTTGGGCTAACCAATGCACCGGTTGTGTTCATGGATCTTGTGAACCGGGTGTGTAAGCCTTATTTGGACAAATTCGTCACAGTGTTCATAGATGACATATTGATTTATTCTAAGAGCTGGGAAGAGCACGAGCAACACCTGCAGCTGATCTTAGAACTTTTGAGAAATGAGCAGCTGTATGCAAAATTCTCCAAATGTGACTTCTGGATTCGAGAAGTTCAATTTCTAGGACATGTGGTTAACGAGGCAGGAATACATGTCGATCCTGCCAAGATTGATGCAATTAAAAGTGGGAGGTTCCTAAGACTCCTATAGAGGTGCGCCAGTTTCTTGGTCTTGCGGGTTACTATCGCAGATTCATTGAGGGATTCTCAAAGATCGCTCAACCCCTCACTGCTTTGACACAGAAGGGGATTACTTACAAGTGGGGAGATGCCCAAGAATCTGCTTTTCAATTATTTAAGACGAAGCTTTGCAGTGCACCTATACTATCACTACCTGAGGGTACAGAGGACATTGTGGTATACTGTGATGCGTCTATCCAAGGGTTAGGGTGTGTGCTGATGCAGCATGATAAGGTGATCGCGTATGCTTCACGTCTATTGAAGGTTCATGAGAAGAATTACACCACCCATGACCTGGAACTAGGAGCGGTGGTTTTTGCTCTAAAGATTTGGAGGTATTATCTCTACGGGACGAAGTGCACGATCTTCACTGATCATAAGAGCCTCCAACACATATTTGATCAGAAGGAGCTGAACATGCGACAGCGTCGATGGGCCGAGCTTCTGAATGATTATGACTGTGCCATCAAATACAATCCAGGGAAAGCTAATGTAGTAGCGGATGCCCTTAGTCGTAAAGAAACGAAACCCTAACGGGTGCGAGCTTTACAACTTACCATACATTCTAATCTTCTTGATAAGATACGTGAAGCCCAGGGCGAGGCTTTGAAAGAAGAAAACATCGAGCTTGAAACTTTACATGGTGCTGATAAGCACCTGGAACTAAGGACAAATGGTCTTCAATACTTCATGAATCGAGTCTGGATACCACGTTTTGGGGGATCTCAGACAACTGGTGCTCGATGAAGCTCACACCTCTCAATATTCGGTACATCCTGGTTCGGACAAGATGTACCAAGATCTTAAAACTCTTTACTGGTGGCCAAACATGAAAACTGAGATAGCCACTTATGTTAGTAAGTGCTTGACTTGTGCAAAGTTTAAGATTGAATATCAGAAACCTTCAGGCTTATTCCAGCAACCAGAAATCCCTATGTAGAAATGGGACGGAATTTCTATGCACTTTATCACAAAGCTCCCTAGAACGCCAACTGGCCATAACATGATTTGGGTTATTGTAGATCGTTTAACCAAATTCGTGTGCTTCATCGCCAACATTTCTTATGTGATAGAAATTATCACCCCAGCGTTCGGGGTGTACTGCTTAAAGCCCTTTGGAGGGCATACGTGTACATCTCTAGTACGTTGAATGACAGGCGAAGATTGACACATAAGCTCGTTTGAATTGTTCGAGAGATGGTCAATAAATCTTGCAGATTTGAGACTGCTTGGATGTGATGCGAACCTATTGAGAAGTTATACGGACAAGGCGCGGGCCTTAAGAACTTCGAACGGGTAATGAGCTTCCAGTGAGAGTTATACCCTGAGAGGATGTTGAGGAGCATGAAAATTGTAGTTGGCCAAGTCCTTGATGTTCTAGCTGCACGGAGATATCGGTTAAAATTGGTCTTGCAATAAATAAGCTCGAACTATCGCAAGAGCTTAGTGGGACTCTTGATGAAACCCACAAGTCTGGCCCGAGGAAGCATTGTCAATTCCTCGACCGACAGAATTCAGGTTAATGCGAAGCTCTACTATTTTGGGAAAACCGATATATGTGCCGGATTGCGAAATCTAAGAGCTCGGTCGTAGCCAGCTCATGATATTGTGTGCGTTAGAACGCTAAGCGTGAACCTGAGTTCACTTATAAAAGAGGAGATCGCGTGAGTCACAAACATCCCGCCCTGTTCAAAGAGACTATGTATCGGATGACTTGAACTAAATTCCGGGACGGAATTCTCTTAACGGAGGGAGAATGTGACAACCGGCAAATTCCGTACAACGTTTAACGCAATCTTAATCGGGTTTTTGAAGTAATTAACGTGGTTTAAGGTTAGTTATGTTTAACGCAATCTTAACCGGGTCGGTGCAGTCAACACATAGATGGAGACACGCGCGTTTGCTTTCGGTATACAATGATTATGTTTTTATTATTTCACGAAGTATAATATATAAATACAAAAGATAATAAATGTGTTTACTCGAGAACGAACCGATAAAAATGTTAACAAGAAGTATTATAAGATAATATTCGTATATAGGTCGTGACTTGCGTTGTTGTTGGACAAAATTGTTGGACTCCATGTTTATATTTATATAAATAGTATATTTTGTATAAAGTATCGAAACGTATAAGTTTCGTTGATTTGAAATTGCGGATAAATGAAGTGTCATCTTGTGTTGGAATTGATTTTTGGGAAATTTGTAGACAACTTGAGTTGTCTGGTTTCTGCAAAAACAGAGGAAACTCTGCCAAAATTTTTATAAAAATCCAAAGTGCAACTAAGTTAATGTTGTTGTGTGTGTTTTTATAAAATAACTTTTCCACGTGTTTTAGTAAATGCATTTATACAAAATCGCGACCTTTATTGACAAAGATTATTTGTAACAATGATAGTCTATTCTGGGCAATAATTCAAACAAATATATAGTCTTTTGTTACCAAGCGTCAAGTATGACGAGTTTTTTTTAAAGGTTATTCGGTAACTAAAGTATGTTTGTCGTTCGGATTCAATATGCATAAACGTTCAATTTTTTACTTGAAAACCTTTTATAAAAATCAAAGTTTAGTAACTATACTCGGATTTGGGAAAAGATGTAACAATTGTTACCGATTGATTTAGTAACTATATTACGGTTACTCAAAGTGTATTTTTCTAAAAGTAATTATATAAGGCAAATACATTTATCTAGATTACGAGACGAGCTACGGCTCAGGATGAGTTATACATTTCGTAGTATTAATCCAACATGGTTTACACACGAATAGTAACAGGTGCACGACTTGGGTACTATGTCGTATGTGAACACATGAATTATGATAAGTCACGATCGGTTCGTCGAGTTAAAACACTTAAAGACTCGGAGTTCGTACACACGAGTCTAGATAGTTGTATAAACTATCTTTTAACAGTAAAATAACCTAGGCTTATATATGATAGACTTTTAAGGTGTCCTCTATTGGTAATTAGGACACGAGGAAGCCGGTCAAAGCTTCGGGTTTTGTTTTCTAGCTAAGCAAGGAAATCAAGGTGAGTTTCACGGCCCCTTTTTACTATTTTTGGTTTGGGAGAAAGATATGTTTTGTCAAATGTTTTCACATGTCAAATGTTTTAAATGTTAAATGTTTTACATGACAAAATGTTTTCAAAAGTTAAAACGTGATAAGTGGCATGATGAGTACTTGGGTTTTGTCGTTTATACACCACTCGGGGTGAGTCCTCGCTACTGTAATTCTCGGGCAATCGCACCAAAAACTCGAGTTCCTTTTGGATTTCCTTCTTGATCAATCACAACTGCAACATTGTCATCATATCGTATTATCATACGTTATCACATTTAAGTTCTTTACAAGTACAGACAATTACAGCTCTGACCACTTCTGATCTTTCTAGAGGCATGTTTGGAACTGCGTCTTTGATCACAACAACAATAACGTCACCAATATGAGCATATCGACGATTGCTAGCTCCTATGATTCGAATACACATCAATTCTCGAGCCCTGCTGTTATCTGCTACATTCAAATGGGTCTGAGGTTGAATCATATCATTTTTTTATCTGTTTTTTACAATACATTTTACAATACAAAGGTCCATATAATGTATATATGTGTGGCCTTTGGGGGCAAAACTAAAGTTGCACTAGTTTAAACGTTATTTTACTAATTTCGTGAAAATAACGTTAAAAACGACGGACGGTTAATCATTCATCATGTGGTGGAGTGGATAGCCAAAAGACAAAGGGGTACATGCACTGATAGGGTTTGTCCCGATTGCTAAGTGTTCTGTGCCTTATGTCCAAAGCTTGATACCAAACCACATCGAGCCGGGGGTCTCACTGGAAGCAGCCTCTCTATTCTTAGGGGTAGAGGTAAGGCTGTCTACATCTTACCCTCCTCAGACCCTACCTTAGCTTTGCTATAGGTGGGATTAACTGAGTATGATGATGATTGTAACATTTCGCATTTAAACTTGTACGTTACACGATCGTTATTAATAAAACGTCAAGTTTTACCTATATTATTCGCATTAATTATTTTTGTCGCATTATTGGAACCCTAATACCTTATATATATTATATTATATATGTGGTTGTGTAATAATTATATCAAAAAAATAAACGCTTGGGCCGGGAATCGAACCCGCGCCCAAGCCGGCCCAACTAAACACAACACTTAACCAACTGGGCTAGCCATCATCCTTGAATAAACCTGGACGCGAATTAATCTTATACTTGATTTCAAAACCTCACAGTTGACTATGGAAAGTCAACTGTGGACGCGTATGTATGATCAATCACAATTAACTTGTGATTGATCCATATATGGCAACGATACCAGTATTTCGGCCTTGTATGACCTGTATACACGTCAATTAACAATCAATCATTGACCAATTTGAATCCTATACGCGTATGGACTTTATGATTAGTCAAACCTTCCAATTAACCCAACCATCGACCCACACTATAAATTGGACTTCTACGAATCATTACAACTCGCTCATACTCTCTTCTCAATCCTCAATTTTCTTCCAATCACACTGATAATTATCATTCTGAACGCTGTTTGACTTTTGTCATTGACCGGGCAATCGTGCACGAATCAACACTGTAAGTATGATGTTTTATGTGGGTTTTGATCACCGGCGTTCACACATCAAAAGCCCTAACATCAATTGGGCCAATGATGTGTGAATCGTGTTATTGCAGAAGCTAGGGTTCGTGCACTTTGAATTGGGGATAAACTCTGTTTGACATAACGTATTTAATTAATCTTATACGGAGTTCATCACAACCACTGGCCTAGGCCAAGTGGTTGTGACTATGGTCTATAACCAAAGGCTCCCGGGTTCGAGTCCCGGCTGCGGCCACCTTTTCTTTCCTTTTTCTTTTTATAAACAACAAACTAAATAAAAAATATATTATACATTATAATCTTATAAATTCGTTTTTAAATATTAAAACTATTTTATAAATTCTAAAAAAAATTATATTTATTAAATCTGAGATAAAAGTTTTATTTACAATTTTTATTTTTCTGAAATTCATTTATTTAATATTTATAATAATTAAATCAATTTTATACTATTATATTTATAAAAATCCATTAAAATATCAAAACAATTTTATTAAATTCTACAAAAATTATCCTGAGTTTGTATAAAGTTAAACTTTACTGAAATGATTTTTAATTCTGAAAAATCATTTATTTTATATTTTTAATCAATTTTTGTTAGATTTAATCATAATTAAATCATAATAAATTCAATTTTCATTATTTTTGCACCAAAATTTTATACAATTTATTTTTAAATATTTAGAACAGAAATATGATTTTTAAAATAGAAATTCTTTAATTTTAGTATTTTTGAATATTAAAGTTAAATATTGGCAATTTGTAATAAATAGATTTAAAAATCTATTTTAAAAGAAATAATTTTATAAAAATTATTTTTATACTTCAAACACTTTATTGTGAGCATTCTAAATTCAAATTTTATAAAAAGACTTTCTTTTATTTAATTATCAAATTTCCCTTTTATTTAATTAACATTTTATTTTAAACAATTGGATATCCCCAAATCGAAACCCTAGGATACATTTACAAACTAATTAGACTTAGACTTATTATTTATTACCTTATTATAGGGTGATATTTGGCATTATTTGGGCAACACTATTATTTTATCTTTTCAAGAAGTATAACATTTGCTAAGGTGAGTTTTACATAGCCCCTTTTTATTTATCACCAATTTTGGGGTGAAACATGTTATAACATCATTATTGCAATTCAATTATCAATGTGTCTATGTGTTTTCTATGTTGCATTATGTCTTGAGCATGATTAGAGTAAGCACCATTCTAGCATAATCATTAACTCCGTACAAGCCGACGGTATACATTGATAGATCTATTGGACTGACAATCCCACCCGGATACGTGCCTCCTACAAAGGTAGCATGGGTGTTTGTTATCGCATAACATATTCAAGTGAACCATGAGCGTATGGTATGTATCATATTATAACAGTCATCAGGGTTGATTATGCACTCGATTTATTTCTAGTATGTTCTCACATATGGACTAGATTGATGATGTGTGAAAATGTGTATTAAATAAATTCGGGTCAAGTTTTAAAAAAATGGATAAACCCGCTAAACCACACACTAACGGCAAGTGCACCGGTCGCAGTGTAGCAGAGCAAGTAAGTCCGGAATATCGATCCGTGGACACAATGTGGCGACTCTCGGTACTAGACCTCTATCGACTCCTAGCCTAGCAAATTGGATTTTTGTTATTTTTATATTAATTAATTACTAAAGTAAATAAATTAAAATGCTTAAATTAAAAGATAGAAGAGGATCACTAAGGAGGAAATCAGAGATGGGAAAGGCAACCACCTAGGTATCGAATCCTACTAATGAAATTGGATCTGCCCCGGCTTTGGAAACTATGTTGGCAATCAGGATCTTATAATATTCACCCCTAGTATCCTAGTGGCTCCCGGATCATTTACCAAGACTGACCGAAAAGGAATCCTAAAGGTTACTGATCTCACTGATTGGTTAGATCACCTCTCGGTCTCACTAACTATGCTAAAGTACTCGCTAGACTGGTTTAGATTTCTCACTCTCCAATCACAATACACCCTAAAGTGCAAGGAGTAACCTGTAAAGTCAATCTATGACACAGGTAAGCAAATAATACTAGAGAACCTAGGAAAACCTGATCTCTCAGCGTTTCTAGCCTAAACCTTTAGCACCAAAGACAAACCTGACTACCTATCACCTCTCGGTCTCAAGAGTAGGAAGAATACTAATTACCTCTAAACTCCCAATTAATGTTCCTATGGAATTTAGGCCTAAAACCATAAAGTAAACTACAAGCACGAAGCAAGTAATTCTAACAAGTGTCCAAACATGAAAGACATTCACTAAGACACTCGTGGAACATCAAAAGATCATAAATTAGTAAAAAGTACGCACACACATCATAGAATCATAAACAAGTTTCTTACTAAAACATAAATCCAACTATAAAATCCAATACCGAAACATAAACCCAAAATCAAAAAGTCGTCATGTCAAACCTAGGTGGCCACTAATGTTTTAGCCAAACATAATTAGGGTAAACAATAAAAACATGGGTTCAAGAAAAATAAGAGTCATAGTAATAATATTCATAGACACAAAGTAAATAAATATAAAAATTAAGACTTTTAGTGACCGAACCCGAGCCTTCAATCTTCAACCCGAGCCTTCCTGGCCTTCACTCTTTTTTCTTTGCGGCGCTATCTGTGCTTCTCCTCCAATATGTGTTGTGATATGTGCCGCTGACTTTTTATCTCTATTATAATTGTCTTCAGCCTTTTGTTCTTCGTAGGTTATTTTTTCTTTTAAAATTCTTGAGACCATATGGGCTTTTTCAATTTGATGGTCCAATTCACTTTGTTTTGGTGTACCATTTATTATTATTATTATTATTATTATTATTATTATTATTATTATTATTATTATTATTATTATTATTATTATTATTATTATTAGTGGTAGTATACTTCAAGCTCGCATCTCGGGTGTTCTTGGCTAGACCAAAGTTGCTCGTTTATGCTCCAACGTCCATGAACACCGGCTCTCAAGTGTCGGTGTCTCGATTAAAATTCTTTCATTTTGAGCTCATTTTCTCCAAACACCTATGAAATAATAAAATACATAAATATATAATAAAAACAACACGAAACAAATAAAAACATGACCAAATAATATACAAAATACATAGGAAAAGAGATGTGTTTTGCAACACATCAAACATCCCCACACTTAAAACTTTTGCGTCCCGAAAAAGAATTATACAAAATCCCAAACAACATTTTCAACAAAGCACTTAACAAAAACGATAGCATCAAACAGGGTCAAAAGCAGGTTATGAAATCAACAAGCATAGCGGTTTCACAAGACTTACATCGTTCAAAAGGCTGACTAGTTAAGATGATACATTTTAAAAAACAAGGCCTACCTAGTCAAGCTTCACTTACCTTCAAGCAACCGACTATGCACCTGTAAGCACCCCTCACAATATCACTCATCTCTCGGTTATATATTTATTTGGAGTGAATCTCTCAAAACCGAACTATGAAGCAAAATTATCATAAGCTTGTACGTCAATCAAATTTCCACCAAATTGCTAACACTAACACAAATCAAGAGGACTTTGAACGGGTAGGCAAAGGTTAAAGGTATGGCATTTTGTTGGGAAAAATTGGCGAAAAAGAAAATAAGTGATAAACCGGATATAACAGGAACATATAAACTTTAACTCTTTGGTCCTCTCGACCCACTACCTTTATTCTTCTTTTTTTTTTTTTTTTTTTTTTTTTTGTCAGCTACTCTTTATGCTGATATATTTTTCTCTTTTTTTTTTTTTCCACATTACATAAATATATACAATCCGGTAATCAATATAAAATAAAATGGGTGACAAACGAAAGGTTTAGGCTCAAAGTGGTTTCTAAAGGTAAATGGTGAAACGGGTCAAATAACAAAAACAAACGAAAAGGCTAAACAAAAATGGGTAATCCTAATGCCTCTATCATATTTGTGTCAAGTCCAAGCTTAAGGTCTCAAAATGCATCAAAACGCACAAGTTCTAAAATAATGCAACAAAATCGGTATATCACACATGAAACGAAATAGTGAATATTTATATATAATATTTAAGGCTCAAAACTCACTGTCATGTGGAACTAAGGGTTACCGATACTAGCAAGTGCAAAACCAGTTAACCATCCAGCTTGATTCACTATCCCAGGCACCCCAAACATTTTATTTCAGAAAAACAACTCAGTCAAGCCTACTATCCCGCAACTTAAAGAAACATATGCTAAGACCCGTAAACCCGACAATCGACCCCGCTTTTAACCGACGTATTGAAAAGGCTCGTTTACTAAGAGCAAAAAGGGTCGGGACTAATACAAAACCAACTTTTTTTTTTTTTTTTTTCGTTTTAAATTTTTTTTTTTTTTTGACTCAACCTACAACTAAGCAAAATAAAAACGAAGTTTCCCATCCTCACACTTAGAAAGGCACAGTGTCCTCAATGTGCTCCAGAAAACATCGCAAAATAGAAATAGATTTTTTTTTTATTTTTTATTTTTTGCAAAAATAAAACAAAAACAAAATAAAGATATAACAACAATAAAAGGAACGAACTCCCCTGGAATATGTGGCGATAGCTCGCAGAAAGTGTCCCATCTGTCCATCATCTACAACCGTATAGCATTTCCTTCGCGGCCATAGTTGGTATCCTGCAAAAATAAACTAAAAAGAAAATAAAAGTAAAATGACTCAATGACAAGTGAGATGCCTGTTTACAAAAAAATAATTTTAAGATCGACCCCACCCGAATGGAGATTGAGTACGGGCGGGGGAGATCAAACGGTGAAAAAGGCCAAGACAATCCCACATGACTCGATAAACAAAAATAAAAAAAAAATATATAAATAAAAATTAAAATAAATAAGAATGAAAATAAAATAAAAACATACCTGGCAGATGATGATACAAACTCTACACTTGGGTTTTAACCCAAGTTTAATCAGGTGGCTTCTCTTTTATCCACCCTTTATCCAACCCGTTTAATTCAGATCGTTCACCATTATTTGTCGAAAGACGAATGGTGAATCTAGAATAACGTTTGAAAAATTCAAACGGGTCAGAGCACCTATTCTTACACTTACCTGGACCAAACCTTGTATGTGGCATTTGATGTTGGTCCTTGTGACTGTGAACCTTCTCCCGTGATGGTGGCGGCACGGGCCGGCAATCATGAATGTGACGAGGTGGTTTGGTCTTCTTCTTTGTTACCACCTCTTCATCTTCTTCCTCGTTTGGTGTATCTTTGAACTCTGTGGCTGGTTCCCCCATAAATAATGTTTCTAAAAAGGTAAGATCACCAACCGGGTCAAATTCATCTTCTTCAAGAGTTGGTAAATTATCCAACTCATCACCAAACTCTTCCTCCCAAGACGGTACATTTATATCTTCTTCATCCCCCGTCTTGTCTTCCATCTCACTTCTTTCTTCATTCAACCCGACGTCTTCTTCAACCTCACTATCATTCAAAAAATCATCTTCAATGGGGTTTTGTTGGACCGGAGGTGGGACTTCTTCGTCCATTATTGTCTCCGGTGCTGGAGTGATATCATATGGTTGTAAGTATGGATTCTCCCCTTCATACCAATCTACATAGATCCTTGGTACTGAAGAGGCAAGAAAACTATCGGGCTCCCTCCAAACAGGCATATAGTGATTTTGCATTTGTGCGTAGATGCCTTCTTCATTGTTACCAGCCTGGTCGCGCTCTCTTATGTAGTCTGCTACAGTCTTTCTTCCACTAGCATCTGGCATCCTAAAAATGTCACTGCAAACAGACACTAAACAAACAAATCACGGCACCAGATAGAAAAGATATAATAGATAAAAAAAATTTAACTAAAAAGAAATAAATAATAAAATAAAGAAGAATAAAATTATCTGCAAAATGACTAGATCCCCGACTCGGGTCGTCCTCGAAAGCGCACTGTGTCCCCGGCAACGGCGCCAAAAACTTGATGTGTGAAAATGTGTATTAAATAAATTCGGGTCAAGTTTTAAAAAATTGGATAAACCCGCTAAACCACACACTAACGGCAAGTGCACCGGTCGCAGTGTAGCAGAGCAAGTAAGTCCGGAATATCGATCCGTGGACACAATGTGGCGACTCTCGGTACTAGACCTCTATCGACTCCTAGCCTAGCAAATTGGATTTTTGTTATTTTTATATTAATTAATTACTAAAGTAAATAAATTAAAATGCTTAAATTAAAAGATAGAAGAGGATCACTAAGGAGGAAATCAGAGATGGGAAAGGCAACCACCTAGGTATCGAATCCTACTAATGAAATTGGATCTGCCCCGGCTTTGGAAACTATGTTGGCAATCAGGATCTTATAATATTCACCCCTAGTATCCTAGTGGCTCCCGGATCATTTACCAAGACTGACCGAAAAGGAATCCTAAAGGTTACTGATCTCACTGATTGGTTAGATCACCTCTCGGTCTCACTAACTATGCTAAAGTACTCGCTAGACTGGTTTAGATTTCTCACTCTCCAATCACAATACACCCTAAAGTGCAAGGAGTAACCTGTAAAGTCAATCTATGACACAGGTAAGCAAATAATACTAGAGAACCTAGGAAAACCTGATCTCTCAGCGTTTCTAGCCTAAACCTTTAGCACCAAAGACAAACCTGACTACCTATCACCTCTCGGTCTCAAGAGTAGGAAGAATACTAATTACCTCTAAACTCCCAATTAATGTTCCTATGGAATTTAGGCCTAAAACCATAAAGTAAACTACAAGCACGAAGCAAGTAATTCTAACAAGTGTCCAAACATGAAAGACATTCACTAAGACACTCGTGGAACATCAAAAGATCATAAATTAGTAAAAAGTACGCACACACATCATAGAATCATAAACAAGTTTCTTACTAAAACATAAATCCAACTATAAAATCCAATACCGAAACATAAACCCAAAATCAAAAAGTCGTCATGTCAAACCTAGGTGGCCACTAATGTTTTAGCCAAACATAATTAGGGTAAACAATAAAAACATGGGTTCAAGAAAAATAAAAGTCATAGTAATAATATTCATAGACACAAAGTAAATAAATATAAAAATTAAGACTTTTAGTGACCGAACCCGAGCCTTCAATCTTCAACCCGAGCCTTCCTGGCCTTCACTCTTTTTTCTTTGCGGCGCTATCTGTGCTTCTCCTCCAATATGTGTTGTGATATGTGCCGCTGACTTTTTATCTCTATTATAATTGTCTTCAGCCTTTTGTTCTTCGTAGGTTATTTTTTCTTTTAAAATTCTTGAGACCATATGGGCTTTTTCAATTTGATGGTCCAATTCACTTTGTTTTGGTGTACCATTTATTATTATTATTATTATTATTATTATTATTATTATTATTATTATTATTATTATTATTATTATTATTATTATTATTATTATTATTATTATTATTATTAGTGGTAGTATACTTCAAGCTCGCATCTCGGGTGTTCTTGGCTAGATCAAAGTTGCTCGTTTATGCTCCAACGTCCATGAACACCGGCTCTCAAGTGTCGGTGTCTCGATTAAAATTCTTTCATTTTGAGCTCATTTTCTCCAAACACCTATGAAATAATAAAATACATAAATATATAATAAAAACAACACGAAACAAATAAAAACATGACCAAATAATATACAAAATACATAGGAAAAGAGATGTGTTTTGCAACACATCAATTGACATGACACATGAATTGCACAACATTTTTATTCTATTATCAAAAACCTATGTAATTCTCACCAACTTTTGTTGACCCAAAAATATTTTCAAAATTAACATGTTTCAGGTAACAATGAAGCTGAGGCTTGAGTATGCTTGAGGATTTAACATGAAGTTTTATTTGAAGCTATTGAAGTTTTGTTATTTGATATTATGTATTGAATTCCTAGACATCATTTTATATTTGGATATTATGTTTTGAATAAATTATTTAAAATTCAATTTATACCATGTGCTACTGAAACAATCATCAATACGTGGCACCCCGATGTTTCCGCCATCGGTTGGGGTGTTACAGATTGGTATCAGAGCCTTGGTTATAGGGAATTAGGTTATTAGAAAATAATCTAGACTATAACCTTAGGGACTTAAGCAGTACTTGCTTCTCTTACTTGTAACCCTAATTGCTTCCCTAATCCTATCCTTATCCTATACCTTATATAACCCTAAACCTACATGTGACTACTCTTATTCGTCTGCTGCAATCCTGATCCACCATTAGATTAATAGGACAAAATCCTCAGGTTTAACCTGAACCCCCTTGAGATCTCGTCGAAGTTCTAGATTTTAATAACGAACACGTGCAATCTGGAAGGGTGAACGCCTGTATTCTGAGTCTTCTGTCTAGGCTGGCATTGCGCATATATCCCAATCAGACGAGGGACCCGGATGCCTACCTGGGAATTCTCGGGATGAGTGTTCACTTATAGGCTAAAGCATGTCTTCATATGTTATTAGAATTTAGAATCTTTGATAAGTCCACGTTTTCGTTTATTCGTTTTAATTAATGAATAAATGATTACATTCCTTATATAAACTCTCATTCATTTCATTGTGTCTATTACAGATCATGCCTCCTCGTCGCAGCACTCGCAACAGCAATGGTGAGAACCACGAAGAAGGTGGTGACAACCATAACCATGACCAAGTTCCTAACCACAACAACAATGGTGTCGATGCCCAACTGGCTGCGATCATTTCTCAACAAATGGCGCAGCAAATCGCAACTCTGGTTCCCAATTTACTCGCTCAGGTCATCCAAATGAACGGCAACGGGAATGGTCACGGCAACGGGAACGGGAACGGGAACGGCAACGGCAATGGCAATGGTAATGGACCCCCAGCCTGCACCCTTAAGCATTTCAACTCTTGTAACCCTCCAAAGTTTAGTGGTGAAGAAGGAGCTACAGGACTCCTCCAATGGTTTGAGGGTATTGAGAATACCTTCATCAACAGTGAATGCCCCAACAACTTCAAAGTTCGTTACGCCATGAGTGTTCTCCATAAACGAGCACTCACTTGGTGGAATGAAGAAAAGCGTACTCGTGGGGCCGAAGTTGCTCTTGCTATGACATGGGACCAAGTCAAGGAGGTCATGAAGGAAGAGTTTTGTCCTCGCAATGAAGTTAAGAAGCTTGAGGATGAGTTCCACACGTTAGCTCAAGATAGTGGGGAAAACCTTGCCTACAACACCCGCTTTCATGAGCTTAGCTTATTGTTGCCTCACAAAGTTACTCCTCTGCCGGTAGCCATCGAGAAGTACATCGGTGGTCTGCCCATGCAAATCCAGGACACCGTTTGGGGTAGGAATCCTGCAACTTTGGAAGAGGCCAAACGTCTAGCGGCCACTCTTACTGATAATCACGTGAAGAACGGTACTCTCTTCCGCAAAGGCACTAAGAAGACGGTTGCCAAAGACACTCCACAGCCTGCAATTGAAGTCAAGCCTGAGACCTCAAGCAACAAAAAGCGCAAGGCTAGAAACTATATGGTTGCTGCTACTCCACCTGCTGCCCAGAACCCATCCAAGAAACCATACACCGGACCTCACCCTTTGTGCAACACTTGCAAGTACCATCATCCAGCACAGGTGCCATGTCGTTTTTGTACTAAGTGTCAAAGATATGGTCACCTGGAGAACGTCTGTCGAGCCCCTCCTACTACCCAAGACAACAATAACCCAGCTCCCAACCAACAAAACAATAGGCCTGCTCGTGGTCAATGCTACGAGTGTGGCAACCCTAATCACTACATCAACAACTGCCCTAATCGTAACCAAAACCAAAACCAAAACCGAAACCAAAACCAAAACCAGAACCGCAACCAGAATCAAGGTGCTCGAGGTCGCGCCTACAATCTCAACGCTAACCAGGCTCGTGACAACAACGAGGTGGTGAATGGTACGTTTCTCATTAATAACCACTATGCATCCATATTATTTGATTTGGGAGCTGATAAGTCATTTGTGTCACTGAAGTTTGAACCTTTACTTAACTTACCCCACACAAATCTAGAGGAACCTTTAGTGGTAGAGGTAGCTAATGGAAGGTCTATTTCAATCGACTCTATTATTCGTAACTGCTTGTTGAACCTCGACGATCATACCTTCCCTATCAATCTCATCCCCATGCATCTTGGAAATTTTGATGTTATAGTAGGCATGGACTGGTTGTCAACTCATCGTGCCGAAATTCTGTGCTTCGAGAAAGTCATATGCATTCCTCTCGAATCTGGTGAGATTTTGAAGATCTATGGTGAGAAACCCTGTGGCGAGCTTAAGCTTATGTCTTGTACTACTGCCCAAAAGTACTTACGAAAGGGGTATACAGCCTTCTTAGCTAACGTGATAGAGAAGAAGGACAAAGGCAAAAGTATCCAAGACATTCCTATTATTCGAGACTATCCTGAAGTCTTTCCAGAGGATTTACCTGGTTTGCCTCCTGCTCGACAAGTTGAATTTCGTATTGATCTTGTTCCTGGTGCTAATCCTGTCGCTAAAGCTCCTTATCGTCTTGCACCCTCTGAGATGCAAGAACTTGCCAGTCAATTACAGGAACTTTCTGATAAAGGGTTCATTCGCCCTAGTTCTTCTCCATGGGGAGCCCCTGTCTTGTTCGTTAAAAAGAAGGATGGTTCTCTTAGAATGTGTATTGACTACCGTGAACTCAACAAACTCACCATCAAGAATCGTTATCCACTTCCTAGGATTGACGATCTCTTCGATCAACTTCAAGGAGCAACCCACTTCTCGAAGATTGATCTCCGTTCTGGTTATCATCAGCTTAGAGTCCACGATGAAGATATTCCCAAGACAGCTTTTCGCACACGCTATGGTCACTATGAATTCATGGTTATGCCTTTTGGGTTGACCAATGCTCCCGCAGTATTTATGGATTTGATGAATCGGGTTTGTAGACCCTATCTCGACAAATTCGTGATCGTTTTCATCGATGATATTTTGATTTACTCTAAATCAAAATCCGATCACGAGCAACATCTTCACTCTATCTTGAATCTCCTAATGAAAGAACAACTGTATGCCAAGTTCTCAAAATGTGAATTTTGGCTTAAGGAAGTTCAATTTTTGGGACATGTCATTGATATGAACGGAATTCATGTTGATCCCGCAAAGATCGAAGCTGTGAAAAATTGGAGTGTTCCTCAAACTCCAACAGAAGTCCGTTCTTTCCTTGGTTTGGCTGGTTATTATCGTCGATTCATCGCCAATTTCTCCAAGATCGCTGTTCCTCTCACTACCTTAACTCACAAGGGTAAACCCTATGAGTGGGGACCTAAGCAAGAGGAAGCATTCGAAACTCTTAAGCTGAAACTTTGTGAAGCTCCGATCTTGTCTCTACCTGATGGTAATGATGATTTCGTGGTCTACTGTGATGCATCGAACCTGGGTCTTGGTTGTGTTCTCATGCAACGAGGAAAGGTTATTGCTTATGCGTCTCGACAACTCAAGACTCACGAAAAGAATTATACCACCCATGATCTTGAATTGGGCGCTGTTGTCTTTGCACTCAAGATTTGGAGACATTATCTTTATGGGACCAAATGTGTGGTGTTCACGGACCACAAAAGTCTTCAACATGTCTTCGACCAAAAGAATCTTAACATGAGGCAACGACGTTGGGTTGAATTACTTAACGACTATGATTGTGAAATTCGCTACCATCCTGGCAAGGCGAATGTTGTAGCTGACGCACTTAGTCGTAAAGAGCGTGTCAAACTCCAATGTGCGAGAGTTCGTACTGACCTTCAAGATCGCATTCTCCAGGCTCAACACACATCAGTCACCTAAGGTAACATGTACGATGAAATGTCTTGTGGTGCTGAAACTCAACTTGAAACCAAACCCGATGGTCTCCTTTATTTCCTTAATCGACTGTGGATTCCCGACCGTGATGATCTTCGTACTTTTCTCATGAACGAGACTCATAAGTCTCGTTATTCTATTCATCCTGGAGCTGACAAGATGTACCAAGATCTTCGTTATTCTTATTGGTGGCCTGGTATGAAGAAAGACATTTCTCTTTTCGTTGCAAAATGTCTCACTTGTTCCAAGGTCAAGGCTGAACATCAACGACCATCTGGTATGCTTGAACAACCAGAGATTCCTGTCTGGAAATGGGAGAGCATAGCTATGGATTTCATCACCAAACTCCCTCGCACACCCAAAGGTTTCGACAATATTTGGGTAATCGTCGATCGTTTGACCAAGTCAGCTCACTTCCTACCTATTCGTGAGAAGTATTCTGTGGAAAGGTTGGCAAGGATGTACGTAAGTGAAATCGTATGTCGTCACGGTATACCTTTGGACATTATTTCTGATCGCGATGGTCGTTTCACCTCTTACTTTTGGGAGTCCCTACAAGATGCTTTGGGTACCAAGTTGAACCTGAGCACTGCTTATCACCCTCAAACTGATGGTCAGACTGAACGAACCATTCAGACACTTGAGGATATGCTCAGGGCATGTGTCATCGATTTTGGTGGCGCATGGGATTCTCATCTTCCTTTGGTTGAGTTTTCATACAACAACAGTTATCACGCCAGCATTAACATGGCTCCTTTCGAGGCACTCTATGGTCGGAAATGTCGTTCACCTGTCTGTTGGACTGAGGTTGGTGAAGCTCGTATTACTGGACCCGAACTAATCCAGGAAACCACAGACAAAATTCAACTCATTCAGGATAATCTCCTCAAGGCTAGAAGTCGCCAAAAGAGTTATGCTGATAAACGTCGTAAACCCTTGGAATTTCAAGTTGGGGACCTTGTACTACTTAAGGTATCCCCTTGGAAAGGAGTAATTCGTTTCGGTAGAAAGGGAAAGCTAGCTCCTCGATACGTAGGCCCCTTCAAAATTCTTGACAGAGTTGGAAAAGTGGCTTACAAACTTGAACTTCCACCTGAGCTAAGCAATGTTCACCCGACCTTCCATGTTTCGAATCTCAAGAAATGCTTAGCGGATGAGAACCTTCATGTTCCTCTTGAGGATGTGCAAATTGATGAAAGCATGCACATTATCGAGAAACCCGTCGAGATTGTTGATACTGGAGTCAAGAAACTCAAGCGCAGTCGTATTCCGATCGTTAAGGTTCGTTGGGAATCTAAACGAGGCCCAGAGTTCACTTGGGAACGTAAAGACCAGATGGAGTCAAAGTATCCACATCTTTTTCCACCAGACTCTCCAACTCCAACTTCGGGACGAAGTTCCTAAAAGTAGGGGAGACTGTAACATTTCGCATTTAAACTTGTACGTTACACGATCGTTATTAATAAAACGTCAAGTTTTACCTATATTATTCGCATTAATTATTTTTGTCGCATTATTGGAACCCTAATACCTTATATATATTATATTATATATGTGGTTGTGTAATAATTATATCAAAAAAATAAACGCTTGGGCCGGGAATCGAACCCGCGCCCAAGCCGGCCCAACTAAACACAACACTTAACCAACTGGGCTAGCCATCATCCTTGAATAAACCCGGACGCGAATTAATCTTATACTTTCAAAACCTCACAGTTGACTATGGAAAGTCAACTGTGGACGCGTATGTATGATCAATCACAATTAACTTGTGATTGATCCATATATGGCAACGATACCAGTATTTCGGCCTTGTATGACCTGTATACACGTCAATTAACAATCAATCATTGACCAATTTGAATCCTATACGCGTATGGACTTTATGATTAGTCAAACCTTCCAATTAACCCAACCATCGACCCACACTATAAATTGGACTTCTACGAATCATTACAACTCGCTCATACTCTCTTCTCAATCCTCAATTTTCTTCCAATCACACTGATAATTATCATTCTGAACGCTGTTTGACTTTTGTCTTTGACCGGGCAATCGTGCACGAATCAACACTGTAAGTATGATGTTTTATGTGGGTTTTGATCACCGGCGTTCACACATCAAAAGCCCTAACATCAATTGGGCCAATGATGTGTGAATCGTGTTATTGCAGAAGCTAGGGTTCGTGCACTTTGAATTGGGGATAAACTCTGTTTGACATAACGTATTTAATTAATCTTATACAGAGTTCATCACAACCACTGGCCTAGGCCAAGTGGTTGTGACTATGGTCTATAACCAAAGGCTCCCGGGTTCGAGTCCCGGCTGCGGCCACCTTTTCTTTCCTTTTTCTTTTTATAAACAACAAACTAAATAAAAAATATATTATGCATTATAATCTTATAAATTCGTTTTTAAATATTAAAACTATTTTATAAATTCTAAAAAAAATTATATTTATTAAATCTGAGATAAAAGTTTTATTTACAATTTTTATTTTTCTGAAATTCATTTATTTAATATTTATAATAATTAAATCAATTTTATACTATTATATTTATAAAAATCCATTAAAATATCAAAACAATTTTATTAAATTCTACAAAAATTATCCTGAGTTTGTATAAAGTTAAACTTTACTGAAATGATTTTTAATTCTGAAAAATCATTTATTTTATATTTTTAATCAATTTTTGTTAGATTTAATCATAATTAAATCATAATAAATTCAATTTTCATTATTTTTGCACCAAAATTTTATACAATTTATTTTTAAATATTTAGAACAGAAATATGATTTTTAAAATAGAAATTCTTTAATTTTAGTATTTTTGAATATTAAAGTTAAATATTGGCAATTTGTAATAAATAGATTTAAAAATCTATTTTAAAAGAAATAATTTTATAAAAATTATTTTTATACTTCAAACACTTTATTGTGAGCATTCTAAATTCAAATTTTATAAAAAGACTTTCTTTTATTTAATTATCAAATTTCCCTTTTATTTAATTAACATTTTATTTTAAACAATGGGATATCCCCAAATCGAAACCCTAGGATACATTTACAAACTAATTAGACTTAGACTTATTATTTATTACCTTATTATAGGGTGATATTTGGCATTATTTGGGCAACACTATTATTTTATCTTTTCAAGAAGTATAACATTTGCTAAGGTGAGTTTTACATAGCCCCTTTTTATTTATCACCATTTTTGGGGTGAATCATGTTATAACATCATTATTGCAATTCAATCATCAATGTGTCTATGTGTTTTCTATGTTGCATTATGTCTTGAGCATGATTAGAGTAAGCACCATTCTAGCATAATCATTAACTCCGTACAAGCCGACGGTATACATTGATAGATCTATTGGACTGACAATCCCACCCGGATACGTGCCTCCTACAAAGGTAGCGTGGGTGTTTGTTATCGCATAACATATTCAAGTGAACCATGAGCGTATGGTATGTATCATATTATAACAGTCATCAGGGTTGATTATGCACTCGATTTATTTCTAGTATGTTCTCACATATGGACTAGATTGACATGACACATGAATTGCACAACATTTTTATTCTATTATCAAAAACCTATGTAATTCTCACCAACTTTTGTTGACCCAAAAATATTTTCAAAATTAACATGTTTCAGGTAACAATGAAGCTGAGGCTTGAGTATGCTTGAGGATTTAACATGAAGTTTTATTTGAAGCTATTGAAGTTTTGTTATTTGATATTATGTATTGAATTCCTAGACATCATTTTATATTTGGATATTATGTTTTGAATAAATTATTTAAAATTCAATTTATACCATGTGCTACTGAAACAATCATCAATACGTGGCACCCCGATGTTTCCGCCATCGGTTGGGGTGTTACAATGATAATGATGATTTTACAATACAAAGGTCGAAGAAAAAAAGAAATATTTTTTGTTCAAAAAAAGAAACCTGCACATGCTATTTTTAAGGCCTATTTCTTTTTTATCCCGAAATGATGAATTGAGCTCGTATAGGCATTTTGGACGCTGCTATTGAAATAGCCCTTCTGGCTATATTTTCTGTTACTCCACCCATTTCATAAAGGATTCGACCTGGTTTAACAACAGCTACCCAATATTCGGGAGAGCCTTTACCTGAACCCATACGTGTCTCTACGGACCTTACTGTAACTGGTTTATCTGGAAATATACGGACCCATATTTTTCCACCGCGACGTGCATTTCGTGTCATTGCTCGTCGACCTGCTTCTATTTGTCTAGATGTGATCCAACCATTTACTCGTGTGTTGTGTGTGCGTTGAAATCGAGAACCGAAGGAGTATTTGGATAGCGCTATTGGTGCTTGACAAGGCCCACCCCTAATCGATAGCGTCGATTATGCAACTGTGTATGCCTGGGGTGCACGTATTCTGAACTAAGTTCTTAGTTCCGAGAAACAACTACTGCTCGCGAAGCATTATTATTAGTCTTGGTTTGGTTTTGGGCTCAAGGGATTGCTCGTCATAGTTTGTAGGAGTTAGCTACTTTTACAAAGGTCACTACTGGTGTTCGTTCCGCACATGTTTTTGTTGTTAAAATGTTGTTATGGAACTAAAACCTGTGAACTCACCAATATTTTATATATTGACATCTTTTTAAACATATCTTTCAGGCAACTAAGTGCTGCAGAGATATGAGGCTAGTACGGTGGAATTTGAAATGTTGGACACTGGTTGGGGGTTTCATCTATTGTTACCATCGGGTTGGGACATAAACCGAAACACCCCATATTGAAACTTAATGTTTGTTGTTTTATGTAATGTTTGAAACAAGGTATTCCTTTTTGACATCTTAATAAATTGATCTTTTATAATTAAATATAGTTTGTGTTAATCTTGACTTTGATATGCTTTCGAGCGTTGCGCCACGTGTTTCCGCCATTGGCGTGGTGTGACACTAATTTATCACAATCTCACGTATTAAGCACTGACACCATTAAAAACTAATGGACATGACCCTCACGTGCCCCACACATGAGGGTATTCTTGTTAATTCAAAAAACTATCAACACTTCAAATAAAAAAAGCCCAAAACCCACAACATCCTTCCTTCCCTTCAACCAAATATCCGAGTTCGTTTTTGGTGTTTCTTATGTCACAGTTTCTGTCGAATATTTGGAAGATCCATTAAAGTGTTTAACTCTCTGTTTTATATATGATTTGGATCCCAAGCACACATTAAAATATAAGCACTCTCTTTCTTTTTCTGCAACACCTCATAACCGTGATGAATGGAGGGATATGAAGGTTCCTAAGCTCAGTCAAGAGGATTTCTCCAAGGGAAATTTGTTGCAGCAATAGAGATCCAACAATTACTGTGTATTCTCTTATTCACATAATATGCTTAGCTTTTCTTCACCAAACGGCCCTTGAAGAGAAAAATTAGAAATTTTAAAGAAAAACCCTTGTTCTGTTTTGCTCCGTTTTCCATTTTCTTAGTCTGAATCTTTGATTTTGGAGGTGAGTTTTGTAAATGGTCAAGTAGGGTTTCAAATTACTCTGTTTTTCATTTTTTTAGTTTAATCTCTGATCTTGAAGATGTGTTTCGGGAATGGTCATGTGAGGTCTCAAATTAAGCAAAAAAACTAGTCGCTTTATGTTTGAAAAAAATGAAGAAAATTTTTGAGAAAAACATGAAAAAAAACTTGTTTTTGATTTTCTTTGTTTTTCATTCTTTTGTTTTCCAACTTTGAGAATAAACCTCTGCTTTTCGGAGGAGATGGATTTCGTAAATGGTCATGTGGGGTTTCAAATTAAACAAATTTTAATGTTTTTTGTTTACTAATTTAAAATTTTGTTGTAATGATTGTAGGGAATAGTGTCCAAGGAGTGCTTGCCGGAGTTAGAGGACGATCTGCGGCGTCACAATGGATGGGGTGGTTTCCATAAGCGCTTAATATTTTAATGGACTAAAATACCCTTTGACTCACAATCTTGTCATTTTAACATATGTTATCACACCAAATCACATAAACATGCATTCACAAGTTGTAAATCATCCGTGGCACATATAATACTTCATAAACTATCCCAACCATGTAATTTCACCAACAACAGGACTCAAGACTCGTGTGTGTGTGTATGTTTTTCCCCAATGATTCCTTGAATCATTAAACCATGGACATTTCATGAGTGTAAACCGACTCCTGATGATTCCCCGAATCATCGAACCGACTCAACTAACCTGTTAAGGGTGAAAATCCTCAGAATGAACCTTATACAACATTCTCAGGATAAGGATCAGACAGACTTCAGGATGTAACTATAATAAACTATTCTTCAACATATGCACATCCTGAAGATGGACTAACAATTTATGTTTACATGATATGATTGCAGGAATGGATTCATAACTTTATTTCAACAACTGTTAGTCAAACATTAGTCAATGAATAAAGAAGACATGCTTGCCAACCAAGTTCGAGACCAAAGAAGAAGTCAAACCCGTAACCGTCTCTCATTGAATGTAGGCGAATAAAGGGGATACTGCCATCGAGCGACTATATTCTGTTGAAGCTCGCTTAACGTTCACCTGAAACAGTTTCTACCAACAATAAAGGAGCTTAACTACATAGCGGATCTCACGGGATTCTTTATTTACTTCATGTACTATATAAATGGGAGTATTGGACGAGCATAGGACACATTGCTTACACCATAGCTTCACACATACACTTAGCTGATTAGAAACACTCACACAATCATTATAATCTTAGTACACTCGTCCATTTGCTCATCCAAAGTTGTACCTTTTTACCAAATTAATATTAACAAACAAGGTAGGGGCCTAGTCTCCTCCCGAGGTTTTATGCCGGCGATCTACAACTGATCAAGGGCTTTCCTCGTAGATCGAGTGTTGTTCTTTGTTTTTTACTACTTTATTTGTTCATTGCAAACAGTTCCATCCCGAGGATATAACTGTCCATCCCAAAGCAAACCTAAGCCATCCCGAGCATAGTTGTCACTTATTTACTTCTTTTTGCATCTTGACTAAGTATTTTCAAAATATAACTAGTCCTAACATACGAATTACATTTTTAGCACTCTACTTCACAAATTTCTAATTTGGAATGCAAAATTATTTCTACTATGTAATTTTTGACCAAAACAATTTGGCGCCCACCGTTGGGCAAGTGGTGCTATTTTAATAAAAAAACTTTGTTAAAACATTTTCTCATTTAATTCTTTTTTACAAAGCTTGACAACTATGTCTTCTTCCCAGAAAACTGTCTCTTCATCCATGCCATCATCAACCTCTACCAGAAATACTGCCTTACCACCTCCACCTGCATTCTCAAAGAGTGCTATTTCCCAGATTCCACCTAGACTAGCAATGGGGACATCTGGATCCTCTCCTGTTTTCGTATCAAATGATGACATCCTTTCCATGTTTTCAGTGGTGAAGGATCAAATACAACAACAGCAGGAGACCAACAGAATGATAATGAGAGAGATACAATCCCTCAAGACATCCTCGAAGAGACCGATTGAAGACATGAGGACACCATTGCAACCAAGGGTGTTGGATTTCAATTCTGGCATCTCTGGAGGTGTTCATCAAGGAGATTTCATCCCCATGAATACTGGGTTCTCTGCTCCAGAAACAACTACTACACCCAGGATGGCAACTACCAGGGATCCAGGATTTACACCTGTGCCATCACAAGGATATAACAATAATGGTAAAAATTTAAGTTCCAGTACTTTTACTGCTAATGATTTTACTTCTTTGCAGGATATCGGAATAAGCCCTCAGCTAGAAAGGGAGCTTCAGAAGATCAAGGACATGGTATCGAGTGTGCCAGGGATAATGCAACCCATCCCTGAGGTATCCTCGGCATGTCATAGGGTGTCAAGATTTGCACCCCCCATATGTGATGCAGAGATCCCAAAGCGGTTTCAAACTCCAAGCATGAAGCTCTATGATGGATCTACAGATCCTGAGGAGCATGTGGCTCAATATAGGGAAAGGATGGAAATAAATCCAATCCCTGCCAATATGAAAGAAGCATGTTTATGCAAGGGATTTGGTTCGACTCTCACCGGTCCAACCCTAAAATGGCTCCTAAGTGTTCCTCCCTATTCTATTACTTCTTTTGCACATTTAATTAATATGTTTAATAATCAATTTTCTTGTAGTCGAACGTTCGAACGTTTGACAAGTTATCTATACCGGGTGACTCAACCACAGGGGGAATCACTAAGAGAATTCATTACTAGGTTTGGAAAGGAAGCACTTAACATCCCGAACCTGGATGTCACAACAGCAGTACATGCATTCAAGATGGGGCTGCAAAGAGATTCACCATTCTATCAAGAATTGGTGATGAATCTATGCAGGAACTTGGATGAAGTCCAGAACAGAGCTTTGAGATTCATCCGACTTGAGGATGATAAGAAGATACAAGAGAGGATAGAGTCATCCTCAAAATATAACCATCCAATCGAAAGTCCACTCCCACATACGAACCATACAAGCATAAACCATATGCCAGGCCTGATAATAAGAAGGTCAATGTGGTGGAGGATGACGATGAGGATGACTGCCCTAAATTATCAGATTACTGTTTTTCTGTGGATGTAACAGGACTGATGTATGCCATGAAGGATCTAGGGGACAAAGCAAGATGTCCGAAGAAAGATAACAAGACAGGATGGAAAGACTCGGCCATACCACTGAAGATTGCATCGCCTTAAGAAAGGAGATAGCATATCTCTTGAGCAAAGGTCACCTTAAAGATCTCCTGGGCAAAAAGAAATCAAGGGCTCAGGATGGCACCAACATCCCATAAAGAGAAACTTCCCCACCTAAGGATGCTGGTATTATTAACTTCATTTTAGGAGGGTCAGATATTTGTGGAACCTCATACTTAGCTGCTAAAAGACACGCGAGGGAAACAAAGTCTGAAAAAGGAGAAAGACCAACAAAGACGACCATCCTGACAACCTCTAAAGTGATCAGCTTCGAGGAGGAAGACCGAGAAAACATTCTTGACCCTCATCATGACAGTTTGGGTATTACTTTATTTATTGCTAACCACTTTGTTCACAGGATTCTCGTAGATGGAGGAAGTTCAGTGAACATTATCCAGCTTGAAGCTCTAAAAAGAATGAACATCCCGAAATCTGAAATAGTTTCCAGATCATCAGTCTTAGTGGGCTTCAGTGGGGAAACTAAGAGCACAGTGGGCGACATCAAGCTACCAGTATATGTAGAAGGAGTGAACTCTATCCAGAGATTCTGTGTGATAGATTCCCTATCCTGCTACAATGTCAACCTGGGGAGACCCTGGACACATGACATGAAGGCAGTCCCTTCAACATATCATCAGTGTGTGAAACTACCCACACCTTGGGGAGTTGTGAAGGTCAACAGCGATCAACAGTAAGCTAAGGATTGCTATAAAACAACAATGAAAGCCTCATCCCGACAAGCATAGCAATTACAGCAGGATGCACAGTGCCATCCTCAGCATGTTAAAGCACATCCTGATCAGGATGTAAAAGTCATCTGCCTCGACGACAGTAACAAGGATATCAGTATGCAAATCGGTAAGAATATTCCACACGATATTGAACAATCACTAATCTCATTTCTTAAATGCAGGATGTCTACTTTTGCATGGAATCATGAAGATATGACTGGAATCTCTAAGGATGTCATTACTCACAAACTTGGGATTGATAAGAGTTTCAAGCCCATTCAGCAGAAAAGAAGGAAGTTTGCTCCAGAAAGAAATATCATCATACAAGAGGAAGTAGACAGACTACTGAAGTCTAAAATGATAAGGGAAGTGAAATTCCCAAGATGGCTGGCGAATGTTCTGGTGGTTCAAAAGAAAAATGGCAAATGGAGAGTGTGTGGACTATACAAACCTTAACAAGGCATGTCCTAAAGACTCATTCCCATTACCACACATAGATTCAATGGTGGATGCTACAGCGGGCCACGAAATGCTGACATTCATGGATGCATCCTCAGGATTCCAGCAGATACAGATGGAACCAGATGATCAAGAGGATACAACATTCATGACACCGTCAGGTATATATTGTTATATAGCCCTGCCATTTGAAATAAAAAATGCAGGTGCCACTTATAAAATGCTAGTGAACATGATGTTCACGGAAAAGATTGGGGACACGATGGAGGTCTACATTGATGACCTGGTTGTGAAATCCAAGAAAGAAAAAAAATCATCTTCCGGATCTCAAAGAAGCCTTTGACATCCTGGATGCTTACAACATGAAGTTAAACCCAACAAAATGCCATTTTGGAGTTGGAGCTGGAAAGTTTCTTAGATACTTGGTAACAAAAAGAGGGATAGAAGCCAGCCCTGAACAAATAAAGGCCATCCTTGAAATCAAATCCCCAAGAAATATTAAGGATGTGCAAAGGCTGACTGGCAGGATAGCAGCCCTGAATAGATTCATCTTAAAATCCTCAGAGAAATGCAAGGAGTTCTACAACATCCTAAAGAAGAATAACAAATTCGATTGGGGACAGAGACATGTAGAAGCATTGAAGAAGCTGAAAGACTATCTTGCAGCAGCTCCATTATTGATGAAACCTGAGAATGGAGAACCTCTCAAGCTGTATCTTGCAGTTTCTGAGAATGCAATAGGTGCTGTCTTGGTAAAGGACTTCGAAGGGCAACAACATCCTGTCTATTTTGTAAGTAAAACTCTACTAGATGCTGAAACCAGGTATTCACATCTCGAAAAACTTATCTTAGCTTTAATAATGGCTTCTACTAAGTTAAGGCACTATTTTGAAACACATAAATATATGTTCAAACTAATTATCCCATTAAGAATGTACTTAGAAAACCAGAAATGTCTGGAAGAATGGCAAAATGGCCAGTTAAATTAAATGCTTTTGACTTAGAATATGAGCCTAAAATGCATTCAAGTCACAGGCTCTAGCAGACTTTGTGGCTGATTTCAATAGTGACATCCTGAGTGAAGTAGAGTCTGAAGTTCAACAACTAAATGAAAATTTAGAAAAATGGACTCTATACACTGATGGTGCTTCGAATGCAAGAGGCACAGGTCTAGGAATACTACTAAAATCGCCACAAGGGGACAAGATACCCCATGCCATTAGATGTGCATTTCAAACAACCAATAATGAGGCAGAATATGAAGCTCTCATTGCTGGTTTACAACTTGCTAGAGATATGCATATTATTAATATTGAAGTCCTTGTTTATTCTCTGTTGATTACTAACCATTTCAATGGATCATATGCAATAAAAGGGCAAAAGTTAGCTGTTTATCTCGGATTGCTAAAAATTTAGCTACTTCTTTTGTAGAATTTTCACTAACACAGGTACCTAGGGAAGAAAATGCTGAAGCTGATGCCTTAGCAAACCTGGGATCCTCCTTTAATCTACCAGAAGGGTCTAAGATTCCCATCATCCACATTTTGAAACCAGCGATTGAAGAGTGGCATCCTGAGGATCGCCAGGCACATCTTGAGGATAGCCAGGCACATCCTGAGGATAAAACAGCCCATCTTGAGGATATCACTGTTTTAGCCACTCAGGCACAAGACGATTCATCATGGATGACTCCCATAATAAAATATTTACAAGAAGATGTCATTCCTGATGGAGAAAACCCAAAGGCTTTCAGGATAAAGGTATCTAAATTTACAATTATAGACAATATTTTGTATAGAAAATCTCTTGTAGGTCCATATTTGAGGTGTCTCAACAAGGATGAAGCAAACGAGGTGCTCAAGGACATCCACGAAGGAAACTGTGGAAATCATACAGGAGGAAGATCTCTCTATTCGAAGACTTTGAGGGCGGGATACTATTGGCCTACTATGAAGAAGGATGCCATGCTATATTCCCAAAAGTGTGATCCATGCCAAAGACATAGAAACATCCTTCACCAGCTGGCTGAACCACTACATCCTATTATTTGACCATGGCCCTTCATGAAATGGGGAATAGACATAGTAGGAAAACTACCCAAAGCTCCTAGAGGAAAGGTATTCATGCTAGTGATGACAGACTACTTCTAAAAATGGATTGAAGCTGAACCATTTGTGCAAGTCAGAGATAAAGAGGTGGTCTTATTCATCAAAAGAAATATCCTAACAAGATTTGGAGTACCATATGAGATTATTTGTGACAATGGCTCTCAATTCATTAGCAAAAGAACAACTGACTTTTGTGAGAATGGGGGGATCAAGATGGTGACTTCAACACCAGTCCATCCTCAAGCTAATGGACAAGCAGAATCTTCAAACAAAATCATCGTCAATAACTTGAAGAAGAAGCTTGGGGAAAAGAAAGGGAAATGGGCAGAAGAACTTCCATTTGTACTCTGGGCTGATAGAACTACTTCCAAGAATTCTACTGGTCAGACGCCTTTCTCCTTGGTCTTTGGAACAAAAGCGATGCTGCCAACAGAGATGGTCATGCCTACAGCAAGGAAACATCTTCATGATGCAACTACCAATTCCGAAGCATTACTACAGGATTTGTAAACTGTGGATGAACTCAAGGATGTTGCTAAAGTAAGAATGGCAGCATATCAACAAAGGCTTAGTATTAAGAAAAGCCTTCCAAAACACAATAAAACCAAGCGATGGTAAGCTAGCTCCCAAGTGGGAAGGTCCATACTTGATCGATTCTGAAGCTAGTAAAGGAGCGTATTGGTTATCAACAATGGAAGGAGAGATTCTACCAAGGGCTTGGAATGCTATTCACTTAAAATACTACCATGCCTAGGGATGCATGTGACTGATTTCTCTGGAAGAGAAACCATGGTCCGAATCACAGGTGGGATGAAGGTGAATGCTGATAGAGATGAATCATCTCCATATGTAAGTACTTATCCTTAATCTATTTCGATCGATTATATTTTCACTAAACATGGTCTAGAAATAGTCCATCATGAGAATTTTGCAATACCATCCTGAAGATGGAATGCTTAGAAGACTAGGGGGTTGGCCACCATCTCCTCCGTTAAGGTATCCGACAGCTTCCTAAGGTTTAAAGGTTTTCACCTTTCTCATTGGGTTAGAAACCCTCGCCTGGTGCGCACGACGCCCATGTATATTTTCGAGGTGGTGGGACCAGTCTATGTAAAAGTGGCTGACAATTTCATTATCTTTGAGATATACGATGGAGCTCTTAAGGTTAGACATTTTTCAATGTCTCTTACGTATTTGGTCTAGTCACCAGGGCCTTGTTGCCAGTTATTCCTAAAGGGCCTTTTCACCAGTTATTCCTAAAGGGCCTTGTCGCCAATTATTCCTAAGGGCCTTGTCGCCAGTTATTCTCAAAATGTTACATATTGGTCTTGTCACCAAGATATTACAAAGGGGTTTGATCCCAGTTAAATCAAAGGCCTAAGTCGCCAGTATAATAACAAAGTTTTCCTTTACAAGATATTATTAAGACTTAATTCTTTCTTACAAAGGATTGTAGACCGAACGTCTATCTTGAAGATATTACACTGGGGACATCCTCAGGATGCAAGAGCATCCCAAGGATGAAGAAGAAACTGGGACATCCTCTAGATAACGAAGATCATCCTGAAGATGACACGGATTTAAATGAAATGTGGCAAGTTCAGAAGAACTACTCAAAAAGAAAATACAAAAGGTATTATTTTTTATTATTCCTTTATATCCTAAGTGTTTACTAATGTTTACAGAATATCAAAGAACACATAGATGTCAAAAGTTATTGATATATTATTCATAAAAGATTATACCAACCCTGGCTTCATCCTAAACCAGGACCCATCCACCAGGGGTCAGCATTTCAAAGTCAGGGTTGAGAAAGATTTGGGGCTTCATCTTGTAAACCAAGATCCCTCCACCCCAAAAGCTTTCATTGTTCATACAAATAAAAACATAAAATTGTCTAATTTGTTCATAAACCACCATTCCAAAATTCTAAAAAAGTGGGTTGTGGCCTAGTCATCATATCCTTCATTGCCCATCGGTTCCTCAACCTGAAACTCCTTGGCTACCCCGGCATCCGTCACCTCAGCCTCTGTCACCTCAGCCTCTTTACCAGCATCCTGAGGATCAGCAGCAGGGATGGACTCAGACGCCACTTCCTTTCCACCCAGACTGAGGATCTTCTCTTTCCAAACTCCAACGTCCCAGTCTTCCACCTTGAAGTTGGGATCCTTAGCCAGCAATGCCATCCTCACCCTATCTTGAAAAACAAAGATGGTGGCAGACTTCATCAACTCCTGCTTATACTCTTCCATCTCCTTTTGGTGATCCCTCATGCTTTTGGCTTGAGCAGACTTCATAACCTTCAGCTCAGTTTCCACCTTGCCTAGTTTCTTCTTAAGCTGTTTGGTCTTATCAAGGGCAGATTTCTTCGCATCCTCAAGCTTGGCCATAGTATCAGCAAACTCTTTGTTCATGTCATCCAGGGACTTTATCAAGTACTCATGCCCCTGTAAAAATGAAGAAGTCAGGTAAGTATTCAAACCTTATTATATGCTAATAATAATAATCATAACCATCCTCAGGAAGAACAACGTACCTGAAGAACAAACTAAGAGATTTTACCTAGGATGGCATCACAACTGAGACCCTCGAAAGGAGAAGTTTCTTGAGCAGAAGTACTGGAAGCCTTCCTCTTCTTAGAAGAAGCTGGAGCTTTGGCCTTAGGGGCAGGAGGAGGACTTTTCATCCTGGAGCTGGTTGGAGAAGTTATCTTTGGGGCCTTGAAATGTTGTCTGTCAATCTCATCAAGATCAAAATAATCAAGCTTCTTTGCTGAAACAAGAAGTGATACACAGGTTAACACAGGAGTCAAGATAAGCATATCCTCAAGATATGACAAAACTCACTAGACATCTCAGTAGCACGACTTGTAGAGAAGCTTTCTTCTACTCCAAAAGTCCTTGCTGAAGCTGCCAGTTCTAGCACTTTCTTGTGTCTAATAAAAGCGTTATCCAGGGGAGGAACAAGCTTTGCAAAACAAGCACCTGCAAAACAATGATGATTTAGAATACTATTAACATCCTCAGGATATGACTATCTTGTTTATATCCAACATATTTACCACTCTTTAACCAGGACATGGGAATTTAATCCCCTTAAGGAATGGAATCCCTTCTCACAAAAAAGAACTTTGATTTCCAGGGCCTATCAGATCTCACAACGTTGTGCAGAAAAGGAGGTTCTGCGTCAATAACTTGGAGAACATAACAGCATGACCCATGTGTTCTTAACTTATAAATGTATGACAGGTCACCAAGTTGAAGCTGAATACCATGAGTCTGAATGATCTTGTTACAGACTATTAAGATCCTCCATATCTCAAGCTTAGCTTGGGCATAAGCCATCCCTGTCACATCAAAGAATTCTTTGATGAAATCTGGGAATGGATATTTAAGGCCAAGCTGAAATGGCAAAAAGAAAAGCAAACCCATACAGAAGAGGCAAAGTCAGACTTTGCATTCAGATCAAAAGGCCGAATGACGGCAGAATCAGGAAAAGCCCCTGATTTCTTAAGGGCTTGAATATCTTTGTCATTAAAAGTACAAATTTCTTGATTAGGATCTTTGATCAAGTTTTGAGGTGTGAAATCCTTAGGGATTCCAACACTACCAAGAGCCCTTGTTACTTTCTTGCTCATTCTAAAAAACTGATTTGAAAGACATATTTTTGCAGGAATAAGAAAAAGAAAACGAGAAAGAAGCAAAGTAGTTACATTTTTTAAATAATCTCAGTTGATTATAAAGAAGGAAGAAAAGCCTAGATATAGGCGGCAGGATATAATGAAGCGTAACGGTCATCACAAAGAATTAGCCTAAAAAATAGCCGTTAGGGTCTTGGAACATAGAAAGATGAACCCATCAATTTGGAAAAATATTTTTACTGTTAAAATAACGGTAACATATTTTTGGGGACAATTGTTGAGGGTGAAAATCCTCAGAATGATTTTACCTTATACAACATCCTCAGGATAAGGATCGGACAGACTTCAGGATGTAACTATTCTTCAACATGTGCACATCCTGAAGATGGACTAACAATTTATGTTTACATGATATGATTGCATGAATGGAGTCATAACTTTATTTCAACAACTGTTAGTTAAACATCAGTCAATGAATAAAGAAGACATGCTTGCCAACCAAGTTCGAGACCAAAGAAGAAGTCAAACCCGTAACCGTCTCTCATTGAATGTATGCGAATAAAGGGGAAACTGCCATCCAACGACTATATTCTGTTGAAGCTCGCTTAACGTTCACCTGAAACAGTTTCTACCAACATTAAAGGAGCTTAACTACATAGCGGATCTCATGAGATTCATTATTTACTTCATGTACTATATAAATGGGAGTATTGGACGAGTATAGGACACATTGCATACACTATAGCTTCACACATACACTTAGCTGATTAGAAATACTCACACAATCATTGTAATCTTAGTACACTCGTCCATTTGCTCATCCAAAGTTGTACCTTTTTACCAAATTAATATTAACAAACAAGGCAGGGGCCTAGTCTCCTCCTGAGGTTTTATGCCGGCGGTCTACAACTGATCAAGGGCTTTCCTCATAGATCGAGTGTTGTTCTTTGTGTTTTACTACTTTATTTGTTCATTGCAAACAGTTCCATCCCAAGGATATAACTGTCAATCCCAAAGCAAACCTTACCTAAGCCATCCTGAGAATAGTTGTCACTTATTTACTTCTTTTTGCATCTTGACTAAGTATTTTCAAAATATAACTAGTCCTAACATACGAATTACATTTTTAGCACTCTACCTCACAATTTCTAATTTGGAATACAAAATTATTTATACTAGGTAATTTTTGACCAAAACATAACCCAGTTAAGTACTTTAAATAAATGTTTTGCTAAGTGTAAGGACAAAGAGGATTGACGAAACCACTTTTTATACCTTAGTCTAATTCATGTTTCTGCAAACTAATTCTAAGTATAGAAACTGCTGAAGAATAAGACTTAAAGTGTTGAAGAAGAAGAAGATATCAAGTGCTGAAGAGTAATGATCAGAAGTTCTAAAGATGAACCAGACAAAGTCTCTGAAGAACTGCTGAAGACAAACTGCTCATCAGTAGTTTGTCACTCATCAGATGTTTTGATAGAAGCTTCCCACCGCCTTATACTATAGTAGTTTAGTTTAATATTACTTTTGTTAAAGTCTTTGTTCAAGTACCAATACTACAGCCTGTTGTAGTATTTGTACATATTATATTGCTTCAATACTTCACTTGTATGTATACTTTTGGTCTATAAATAGATGGGTTCATCCCACTATTTTAGACAATCCCTGTGTAGTTATAATTTCCATTATATTTGAGAATCATTTGAAGCATTGACTGTTTTATTCATTTACTATTTTGATTCTCATTAACTGCTTTAGTTCATACATCAAGGGGGAATAATAACTCCTGTTAAAAGTGAAGCTTTAACTTGAACACTTTACATTTATAACGTTGTGCAAATTACTTTGATAGATCTTAAATACAAGTGTTCATAATAAGAATCTGTTTATAAACAAGAATCTGATCCAACAATTGGTATCAGAGCATCTAGTTCATCTGATCAAATATCAATCTAACAAATTGAGAATCAGACACAGACTCTTTTTGATATTCAATAAAGGATTTCAGTTCACTTTTTTAACATCCATCACTTTAAGAAACCATTGATCAATCAAATTTCTTAAAAATGGACCCTCATAATACTGGATATGCCAATAAACCTCATATGCTAGTAAGAAATGAATACAATATCTGGCAAAGGAGGATGGCACATACTTTATCTCAACAAAATACTGGATGTTGGATGTCTGTCATGTATGGACCCCATAAACCAGTAATAACAGATCCGGAAACTAAAGTAGAAAGAACAAAAGAACCAAAAGACTACACTGAAGAAGATTTCCTAAAACTTGTGCTGGTTGCTAAGGCATTCTCTCTGTTGGCTATGGCTCTCCCAAATGAAATATATTCTGGGCTTTTACATTGTGAAAGTGCCAAAGAGCTATGTGATTGCCTAAAAGAACAGTTTGGAGGAACTGATGAGGTGATTGCCAACACTAGAGAAATTCTTGCTCAACAATATGAAACCTTTACTCATGTAAATGGAGAAACTTTGACACAACAATTTGAAAGATTCTCTTCATTAATATCTGAGTTAAATTAAATGGTCAGACCTACACAAATTCATCTATGTTTCGTAGATTTTTAAGGTCTTTACCAGAAAAATAGGAAACTTATTCTATAGTTCTCAGGTCAGGACCAGATTTTGATTCTCTCTCTCACACAAAATTACATGGGAGATTACTTACTTTTGAAAGAGAACTAAATCAAAAGAAAAAGTTACAAAACTCTGGTAAAACTGCTGATGACTATATTCCAGGTAGCACAAAACTATTGGGACAAGATTCACCTTCTTGTTCTAATGATTTTGGATCTTTTGATAACATTGACATAACTACTGGGATCTCATTAGAAAGGTCATATCCAGCTTATGACAATGAAGAAAATAGTCAAACTGCTGATAACATATGTTTTATAATGGATGACTTAAAAAATTTTAGTAGTGATGACTTAGAGGAAATGGACATACTACACCAACTGGCCATGTTAAGCATTAAACTTAACAAATTTTATAAAAGGTCAGGAAGGAAATTTCCAGGACTGAACAATTCAATAAAAGTTGGTTTTGACAAATCGAAATTGAGATGTCATAAGTGTCAGAAGTTGGGACACTTTGCTAGAGAGTGTAGAAGCTCTAACTTTAACCAATCACAGTCTAGAAACCAAACAAACCCTAGTTACAATAGGAATTTTGGAACACATGGAAGTGCACATTTTGTACAGGCACAAGCTCCACAAATCCAATATATGCCACAAATATAATATGTACAGATGCCTGCTCATCAACAGTAGAGCGAACAACAGATATCTTCCTTTCCTGCTACTCAACAACCTCCACAAGGTCAACAACCCACTCAACAAAGTCTTTTCACAAATGGGTATGTTGACTAGAGCAGTCTTCCTTTTGACACAACAGAATGCAGTCCTGATGCAGACAACAAAATGTTTGACATCAACTAGTGTGAACATGATAATGGCAAAAAGAACTTTGCCTTAATGGCTTTTGTGGGATGCTCCTCTAGTGCTGCCTTATCACAGGTATCAAAAGAGTCTCTTTTAAAACTTTTGCTCAAAATCATGTAAAGAATCATTTGCTTTAATAAGAGAGACTGTAACATCCGGCCCCTCTCACCACCAATATTGTCCGCTTTGCCCCGATGGGTTGCCCATCCAGAGCTCACGGATTTGTTTTTGGTCGCCTCGGTGGAGACTTCCCAGGAGGTCACACATCCTGATACGACTCACACCTGAGCACGCATAACTGTGGAGTTCTCCTCTCATCCACTAGCATTAAGCCCAAAACGCGTTGGTGATTTAAGAGGCTTTGGATTACTTATGAACCAAGGATCTCTCCTGGCCACGGCCGATGTGGGATTTGCCTAAGGTGTCATACAAAGGTCCATGTTAATCTCCCAGAAATCAGTACTGTTACAATCACCCCCCTTAGAGACTCATCGTCCTCGATGAGGTTTTCCCCACCATCCTGAACGGCACAGGAGTGGCTCTGATACCATTTGTAACATCCGGCCCCTCTCACCACCAATATTGTCCGCTTTGCCCTGATGGGTTGCCCATCCAGAGCTCACGGATTTGTTTTTGGTCGCCTCGGTGGAGACTTCCCAGGAGGTCACCCATCCTGATACTACTCCCACCTGAGCACGCTTAACTGTGGAGTTCTCCTCTCATCCACTAGCATTAGGTTCAAAACGCGTTGGTGATTTAAGAGGCTTTGGATTACTTATGAACCAAGGATCTCTCCTGGCCACGGCCGATGTGGGATTTGCCTAAGGTGTCATACAAAGGTCCATGTTAATCTCCCAGAAATCAGTACTGTTACAATCACCCCCCCTTAGGGACTCATCGTCCTCGATGAGGTTTGCCCCACCATCCTGAACGGCACAGGAGTGGCTCTGATACCATTTGTAACATCCTGCCCCTCTCACCACCAATATTGTCCGCTTTGCCCCGATGGGTTTCCCATCCAGAGCTCACGGATTTGTTTTTGGTCGCCCCGGTGGAGACTTCCCAGGAGGTCACCCATCCTGATACTACTCCCACCTTAGCACGCTTAACTGTGGAGTTCTTCTCTCATCCACTAGCATTAAGCGCAAAACGCGTTGGTGATTTAAGAGGCTTTGGATTACTTATGAACCAAGGATCTCTCATGGCCACGACCGATGTGGGATTTGCCTAGGGTGTCATACAAACGTCCATGTTAGTCTCCCAGAAATCAGTACTGTTACAGAGACCAATGTGCATCTATAGGGCAAGGCCAGTGACTCGGAAAGAAAATACACTCAAATGAAATGTGATTTAGAAAGAAAACTTGCTTCAAAAACAAAAGAAATTTCTAAATTGACAAATAATGCTATTGAAACCCAAGCACAAATAAAAAGCATGATAGAAAACCTAGGAAATGTCAAAAAAAAGCTTGCTGTCACAAAGGTTGATTGTGAAAATTGGGTGGAGTCATGTAGAGGTTACCAAATGCTGCTTTACAAACAAACTGCATCAAATGTTAAGTTTGGCATAGGGTACAAATCACCAACTGATTTTACTCCCAAAACTGTTGATGATGGGAGTAGAATAGTTCAATATTCTGATATGAAAGACAGCACATCTTTTCATAAGAACTTTCTTAAAAATGATAAAGAAAGTCCTACAGAAGTAGAAATAACTGACATTTAATCATCAATAGTTTCATCTACATCAGGAGTTGAGACCCTGAAAACTACTAATGACCAAATTAAAAATTTAACAATTGTCAGTACTTTGCCTTCCAAAACTCCTGAAAATCTGAAAGGAAAGGCAAAATCCTGTAAAATTTGTGGTCTGTGTAACCACAAAACAGAATTTTGTAGATATAGAAAATGAAATCACTACAATAAGAAGATTTTACAAATGGTTGTGGGAAAACAAATCAAACAAGATTTTGAAAGTACTTTCTATCCCACCAAACAACAACCAAGTAACACCTTTTCTCAGAGAAAGACTAAATCTCAACCACAGTCTTCCTCTCAAAATTCTTTGTCAGAAGTTAGACCAAAGCCTTCAGCAGTTTCACAAACTGCTGAGGTAAAATATTTGATAAATATGGTTAAACTTCTGATGACCAAAGTTGATGGTGAACCTTAAAAAGGTCCCACCATTGTTCTTAACAATAAATCCATTGTCAAAAAGACATGGATTTCTAAAATTGATCCACAACAAACTATCTTGGGTTCCTAAAACTAACTAATATACTCTTTGTGCAGAGGGTCTCCAGAGGTGTAAATAGCATTGGGTATGTTGATAGTGGAGGCTCAATGCACATGACAGGATGCAGGTACCTGATCAACAATTTCATAAGTCAAAGATTATCTGTATCCTTTGGGAACAATGCCAAGGGATATGTGCTAGGATTTGGCAATGTATCCTCTGGTAAAATGCAGTTTGACAAGGTCAATCTGGTTGAAAACTTGGAGTACAACTTGCTTAGTGTATCACAAATGTGTGATAAAGGATATTCTTCCATTTTCACCAAAACAGCATGCAAGATCATATCACCAGAAGGCCAGAAGTTGATAGAGAAAATCATTGAAGATCATACTTTGCTGATTTCCAAAAGATGCGGCAATGTCTATGCAGTGGACATTAAAAAAGACAAAGTACTGAACAACACTGCCTGTTTCTTCTCAAAGGCATCAACTTCAGAGATAGACCTTTGGCATAGGAGACTTGGCCATGTGAACTTTAAAACCATAAATAAAGTCACAAAAATGGGCTTGGTCACAGGTCTACCCTTGAAGGTATACCAGTGTCAACAACACTGTGTATCCTGTCTTAAGGAAAACAACATAAGTCCTCCTATAAGTCTATTGAAGAATCAAAAACAACTGCATGTCCTCAACTACTCCATATGGACTTATTTGGGCCAGCTAAAATCATGAGCCTTGGTAAGAAGAAGTACTGCTTGGTCATCATTGATGACTACTCAAGATTCACATGGGTCTTCTTCTTATTTTCCAATGATGAGGCGGCTAATATTAACAAGTTCTTCATTCTACAAGTAGAGAAACAGTATTCTCTCTCTGTCAAAGTCATAAGAAGTGACAATGGGACAGAGTTCAGGAACAAAAATCTGGATGAATTCTGTTTATCTAAAGGGATTGTTAGACAATTTAGCATTCCCAGAACTCCTGAACAAAATGGTGTGGTAGAAAGGAAGAACAGAACATTAATTGAAGCAGCAAGAACTATGTTAGCTGACTCAGGCCTACCTCTTTATTTCTGGGCTGAAGCAGTCAACATAGCTTGATATGTTCAAAATAGAGTCCTAATTACCAAGAGACATTCCAAAACTACATATGAAATTCTTCATAGCATTACACCCCTTATCTCCTTTTTTAGGGCTTTTGGATGTCAATGCTTTATCCTCAACATCAAAGACTTTTTTTCAAAGTTTGCTGCTAAAGTTGATTCAGGTTACTTTCTTGGTTATTCTTCCACTAGAAAAGCCTACAAGGTATTCAATTCCTGAACCAAGATAGTTGAAGAAACACTTAATGTCAAGTTCAATGAGTTAAAACATGCACTCATTCCAGCACAACCTGCTGAACTCTTTGAACTTGACAGTTTTAATTTCGGACCTGAAAAGACTGTTACTTTATCTAAACCCATTTATTATGGTGATCAAGTGTTTAATGATGATGGTCTTCCATCATGGACTCCTAATACAATCATAAAATCAACTTTTAAACCATCAGAAGTTCATCAAACTTCTGATTCAACCTTTGCTGATGAACAAACTCATACTACTGATTCAGCTCCTGCAACTACTGAAGATGTACAAACAACTGAACCATATATTATTGACCTTAGTGGTTTTTTTGAAGAAGTTCAAGAGCCTACTCCTATTAGTGGTTTACAACAACTGATTGAACACAAAGATCATCAATTGGATCAAATCATGGGTGATATTGCCTCAGGTGTACTCACAAGAAACCACCTTTTCCAACTTCTGCTTATTCTCAGCATTCATTTCTCAGTTGGAACCAAAGAAATATCAGGAAGCCCTCAAAGACAACAGTTGGGTTAAAGCAATGCAAGAAGAACTACTACAGTTCAAGAAGTAACAACTTTGGGAAATTTGTCCCTTACCTCCAAACAAACAACCAATTGGCACAAGATGGGTTTTCAAAAATAAACAAGATGAGGCTGGTCTAGTCATTAAGAACAAGGCAAGACTTGTGGTACAAGGTTATTCTCAAGAAGAAGTAATTGACTATGATGAAACCTTTTCTCCAGTTGCAAGGCTTGAAGCCATCAGGTTATTTTTGGCTTATGCAATTTCCAACAAAATCAAAGTTTTTCAAATAGATGTAAAGAGTTCATTTTTATATGGGTAAATAAAAGAGGAAGTGTATGTTTGTCAACCACCTGGGTTTGAGGATCCTTCTCATCCTGATTGGGTGTACAAACTTGATAAAGCTCTTTATAGGCTAAAACAAGCTCCCAGAGCTTGGTATGAAACACTTTCCACCTTTTTACTCAAAAATCACTTCACAAGAGGCTCCACTGATAAAACACTTTTCATTAAACATGTTGGAAATCACATCCTACTTGTTCAAATTTATGTTGATGATATCATTTTTGGTTCAACGAATTCAAAATTGTGTGATGAATTTAAGAAACTCATGCAATCAAGATTTGAGATGAGTACCATGGGAGAACTGCAGTACCTTTTAGGACTGCAGATCAAACAACAAACAAGTGGAACCTTTATACATCAATCTAAATATGTTAAAGAATTATTAAACAGATTTTCTTTAAAAGACTGTAAATCAGCTTCCACCCCTATAAGTCCAACCACACAAGTTGAACCAGATGATCAAGGAAAACAGATTGATCAAACCATGTATAGATGTATTATAGGGTCCCTACTTTATTTAACTGCATCTAGACCAGATATTATGTTCTCAACTTGTGTCTATGCTAGATATCAATCAGCTCCAAGGGAATCACACCTAATTGCTGTCAAAAGAATTTTCAAATATCTGAAAGGAACTCATACACTTAGAATTTGGTATCCTGCTTCTAGCAATAATAAATTAACAGCTTTTTTAGATAGTTACTATGTAGGGTGTGAAATGTCAAGAAAATCAACATCTGGTGGTTGTCAATTCTTAGGAAAGTGTCTGGTGTCCTGGCAATCAAAGAAGCAAACATCTGTGGCAACTTCAACTGCTGAAGCAGAGTACATTGCATCTGCAAGCTGTACATCACAGATTCAATGGCTTCAATATCAATTACTTGATTATGGAATCAAAGAGACCAAGACCCCACTGCCTGTGCACCCGATATGATAAACTGTTCTACATGATCCTCCAGATGTACTTTAAGCTTAAAGTTCAAGCCACCGAATACTAGCACCCAAAAGCGTATTACTACAAGTATAAGTGTAAGATAGTGTGTGTAAAGACGAGCGTGACTATTGGGGCATAGAAGGGAGATGTCCAAATCCTGGACAGATCTCAAGGATATGCTGAAGCTACCCCAATGTACACCATCACCAAGAAAGATCAATAACAAGTCGTTCGCCATCTAATCACGAAAAGGATAAGTTAAGGAATAGAACGATAGAAGAGTAAACAGATGATGCAACATAAAAGATGATGATACCGACACCCCGATGAATTCAATATGTTACCCACATGTTAAGACTTGACCATATGTGACCGTCTAGTGTGTGTGACTCGGCTATAGACCAGACTCTACATGCAGTCCTAGTTCACTATAACCGTTGGCTCTGATACCAATCTGTCACACCCTCAAATTCCACTTGCGGGGTTTTACCGCGAGGCGCATGACACACCAGGATCCAAGTCAACGATCACACTAAACAAACACTAAATGTAATACATGAAAACCACAACATTAAGTTTTAAACCATAAACCAACAGCGGAAGCATATCCTGTTTACAACCAAAAGACATAACGTAGTTTGAAAACATTATTTAACATGCACTAGAACTTTAGACACCGTGCAATACCCCGTGCACCCAGTCCATTGACTGCTACCTTAGCGACCTGAGAAAACATGCCAAAAATGTCAACATATAATGCTAGTGAGTTCACAGGTTTTATGAAAGAGTTTCCATAAGTTTAAAAAGATCATTTCCATTAATACTATGTAATGAAAACGTTAGCTAGACGTTAAGTATCTTTACTACTACGAGTTGGAAACCATTACTGATATGTAACTCCAGTGTATGCCCATAATGTATGAGTCACCGTCATCATCAGTGACTCCGGAAGTAGAGACAATATGCACCTGCCCGGCTCCAAGCTGTCGAGTGGGGTTAGTCCATCCCAATAGATCTATCCACATTTCCCCAATATGTATACCCACATACTCATGGTTTCCCCTAGGACTTCCCTGCTGAAACGCCTGTATAGTAAATAACCATAACCATAGTATAACATGACCTTTAAAATGTAAGTATGTAGCATGTTTCTCCCCCGAAAGCAAAACAGTAAAAGTGGGGCTGTGACACTCACCTTAGGTTGTGCTACTTGAAAACAGTTAAATTAACAAGCTATGATAGCCCAAATAGCGGCGACCTATCATGAGACGTATATAAGTACCCAGACTAATAACCCATAGGTTAACTAGTCCCCGAATGTCCAGACCATAACCATGTACGTTTGAAAACACCTTTGATCGTTAAACCGACCGCACAAGACAAGACCGACATCCCATTGGTGACCCGACATCCCACATGTTATCCAAGAACAAGAAATTAAGCAATCACATGCAACTAAACACTTAACACGCATTCCATGTTCACTTCATCAATCATACGAGTCATATATAGCATAAATGAGTCCGAACACGTGTTACCAAGTTATTAGACATGCCGCGGGGTTCCTAACATGTTCCTAGGTGTCAAATCATGTTTTGGGATGTCAAAATACACTTACAACAGTAAAACACACGATTAGGAATCAAACATGGAATTAGGAAAGTCAACTAGTGAGTAGGATGGTCAACAGGCAATTAGGATTTGTAATCACCTGTTCTATATGTGGATAGGGGCCTAATCGCTGTTAGGACAAAGAGGATTGGTGAAACCACTTTTGGAAACCTTAGTCTAATTCACTTCTGTCATTTTGGCTAAGTATAGAAGTACTGAAAAGAAAACAAAGAACTGCTGAAGAGAAGATAAGAGAAGTGCTGAAGAAGAAACTTCATCAGAAGTTCTGAAGTCCAAACCAGACAAGTTCACTTCAGAAGTACTGAAGACAAACTACTCATCAGTAGTTTGTCATTCATCAGCACTTAGCATCAGATATTTTCCACCGCCTTTTTGCATCAGTAGTTTATTGTTTATTATTACTTTTAGCTGTATTTGTTAGTTTCAATGTTGCAACTTGTGCAACTTGTTTCTGTTGTTTCTGTACTTGCTTTTTGGCAAGATACATGTATGTAAACGTCTATAAAGAGGAGGCTTCAACCTTCTATTTTAGACATTGATTTTTAATAGAAAAATCCTTCAAACACTTTCACTGTTCTATTCCATTTCTGTATTTACTGTGAATCTGTCTAAGTATCTAATTCTCATTTACTGCTTGGATTCATAATAAATACTTGTCATTTATTAGTTTCAATCATAAAGGGGGATTAATAACTCTTCCTTAGTATAAAAAGTGTTGCTTTAACTTATACATTCCGCTGTGCTTATAATCTGATTTACAAGGGCTTGCTAAACACTTAAGTGTCAAGATAGCAAGTTCTTACTTAGCAAAAAGAGCAAACTGATCCCAACAATTGGTATCAGAGCATTGGTTTATCTGATCACATATCAATCTAACAAATTGAGAATCAGACACAAAGCTCTTATTGATACTCAATAAAAAGATCAAAAGTTCACTTTTTATCAACATCCATCACTTAAAAGAGTCATCTGACAAATCTATACTCTTTAAAATGGATCCACATAATACTGGTTCTGCCACTAAACCTGCCATGCTTGTTAGAAATGAATACAACATATGGCAAAAGAGAATGGCACATACCTTGTCACAAACCAACACAGGTTGTTGGAGATCTGTGATATATGGTCCTCACAAACCAGTAAATGTTAATCTTGAAACTAATGTTAAGGTCCCTAAGGACCCTAAAGAATATACAGATGATGATTTCCTAAAACTTGAGCTAGATGCAAAAGCATTCTCTATGTTGGCAATGGCTCTCCCAAATGAGATATACTCTGGCCTTTTACATTGTGAAAGTGCCAAAGAACTCTGGGATTGTCTTAAAGAACAGTTTGGAGGAACTGAAGAGGTGATTGCCAACACCAGAGAGATTTTAGCTCAACAATATGAAACATTTGCTCATATTAATGGGGAAACTTTAACTCAACAATTTGAAAGATTCTCCTCATTAATATCTGAGCTAAAGTTAAATGGCCAGACCTATACAACAGTGTCTATGCTACATAGATTTTTAAGGTCTTTACCAGGCAAATGGGAAACATACTCCATTGTTTTAAGATCCTCACCAGATTTTAGCTCCCTCACTCTTACAAAACTCCATGGGAGATTACTTACTTTTGAGAGAGAAATTGATCAAAAGAAGAAATTACAATCATCTGGTAAAACTGCTGATGACTACCTACCAGGTAGTACAGCACTTTTGGGACAAGATTCACCAACTTGTTCCTATGGATCTTATGACAATATTGACATAACCACTGGGATCTCATCAGAAAGATCTTTCCCAGGTTATGACAATAATGACCAAAGTCAAACTGCTGATAATCTATGTTTTTTCATGGATGATTTGAAAAATTTTAGCAGTGATGACTTAGAAGAAATGGACATATTACACCAACTGGCCATGCTAAGCATTAAAACTAACAAGTTTTATAAAAGGTCAGGAAGGAAATTTCCAGGATTGACCAGTAATACAAAAATTGGTTTTGACAAATCTAAATTAAGATGTCACAAGTGTCAGAAGTTGGGACACTTTGCTAAAGAGTGTAGAAGCTCTAGCTTTAACCAATCACAATCTGGAAATAACTATAACCCCAATTACAATAGGAATAATGGAACTCAAGGGAGTGCTCATTTTGTACAGGCACAAGCTCCTCAACAGCAATACATGCCACAAGTACAATATGTTCAAGTGCCTGCTCAACAGATGCAGAGCCAACAATCAATCCCTCCCTTTCCAGCTGCTCAACATCCTCCACAGCCTCAACAACCCTCTCAACAAAGTCTTTTCACCTCAGGGTATGTTGACTGGAGCAGTCTCCCTTTTGACACCACAGAGTGCAATCCTGATGCAGACAACAAAGTGTTTGACATCAACTGGGGAGAACCAGACAATGGCAGAAAGAACTTTGCCTTAATGGCATTTGAAGACTGTACTTCAAAATCTGCATTGTCACAGGTATCAAAAGAATCTTTGACAAAACTTTGCTCAAATTCTTGCAAAGAAACTTTTGCTCTCATAAGAGAGACAAATGTGCACTTACAAGGTAAAGCCAATGATTTAGAAAGAAAATACACACAGATAAAATGTGATTTAGAAAGAAAACTGTGTGCTAAAACAAAAGAAGTTTCTAAATTAACTGACTCAGCTATTGAAACCCAAGCACAAATTAAAATCATGCTAAATGACCTAGGAGATGTCAGACAAGAGCTTGCTGACACCAGGATCACATGTGAAAAATGGGTGGAATCTTGTAAGGGGTATCAATTACTGCTAAACAAACAAAGTGCTTCAAATGTTAAGTTTGGCATAGGATACCATCATGTTGAAACACCAACAGATTTCTCTCCCAAAACTACTGAAGATGGGAGAAAAATTGTTTCAAATGAAACTTCTGAAGGGAAAGACTGCACATCTTTCCATGAAAACTTTCTAAACAGAAATCCTGGCATTTTTAAAGAAAGTACTTCAGAAGTATTAACAAAATCTGACAACAAGCCATCAGTAGTTTCATCTACATCAGGAGTTGAGACCCTGAAAACTACTGATGAGCAAAATCTTTACACTAATGTCAGAAATTTGCCTTTAGATCAAAAACAAAAGGCAAAAGAGAGTGAAATTTGTGGTCTGTTCAACCACAAAACTGAATTTTGTAGATACAGAAAAGGAATTCAGTTCAATCAAAAATTTAAACAACAGGTTGTGGGAAATCAAATCAGAAAGGATTATGAAAGAATCTTTAAACCCAAGAAACAACAACCTGAAAACACCTTTTCTCAGAAAAAGATAAGATCTCAACCAAAATCTTTTTCTCAAAATTCTTTGTCAGTAGTTAGACCAGAATCATCAGCAGTTTCACAAACTGCTGAGATACAAAATCTAATGAACATGGTACAACTACTGATGACCAAGGTTGATGGTGGTCCTGAAAAGGATACCACCATGGTTCTTAATGAAAAATCCATTGCCAAAAAGACATGGATTTCTCAACCTGGTCAAGAACAAACTGTAACTGTTCTCAAGAGCAAACCCAAAGCCAAACAGGCTTGGGTTCCTAGATCTAACTAATTTGCTTTTATGTGCAGAGAGTTTCCAGGGGCTTGAACAGCATATGGTATGTTGATAGTGGAGGCTCTATGCACATGACTGGATGCAGATACCTGATAAACAACTTTATCAGCCAAAGAGAAGGATCTGTATCCTTTGGGAACAATGCTAAGGGATATGTGCTAGGACATGACAATGTCTCCTCTGGAAAAATACAGTTTGACAAGGTCAATCTGGTGGAAAACCTTGAATACAACTTGCTGAGTGTGTCACAAATGTGTGATAAAGGATATTCTTCCTTTTTCACAAAGACAGCATGCAAGATCATCTCACCAGAAGGCCAGAAGTTGATAGAGAAGATTATTGAAGATCATACTTTGCTGATTGCCAAAAGATGTGGCAATGTCTATGCAGTGGACATTGAGAAAGACAAAGTATTGAACAACACTGCCTGTTTCTTCTCAAGGGCATCAACTTCAGAAACAGATCTCTGGCACAGGAGACTTGGCTATGTGAACTTTAAAACCATAAATAAAGTCACAAAAATGGGCTTGGTCAGAGGTCTACCTTTGAAAGTATACCAGTGTCAAGAACACTGTGTATCCTGTTTAAAGGAAAAACAGCATAAGTCCTCCTATAAGTCTATTGAAGAATCAAAAACAACTGCATGTCTTCAACTACTCCATATGGACTTATTTGGACCTGTCAAGATTATGAGCCTTGGTAAGAAGAAGTACTGCTTAGTCATCATTGATGACTACTCAATATTCACATGGGTATTCTTCTTATTCTCCAAGGATGAGGCTGCTGAAATCATCAAGTTCTTCATTCTACAAGTAGAGAAACAATATTCTCTATCTGTCAAAACCATTAGAAGTGACAATGGGACAGAGTTCAGGAACAAAACTCTGGATGAATTCTGTTTGTCTAAAGGGATTATTAGACAATACAGTGTTCCCAGAACTCCTGAACAAAATGGTGTAGTAGAAAGGAAGAACAGAACATTGATAGAAGGAGCAAGAACAATGTTAGCTGATTCTGGACTACCCTTGTACTTTTGGGCAGAAGCATTTAACACATCATGTTATGTTCAGAATAGAGTTCTTGTGGTCAAGAGACATTCCAAGACTACCTATGAAGTTCTTCATGGCATGAAGCCCCTTATCTCCTTTTTCAGGGCTTTTGGGTGTCAATGTTTCATCTTGAACATCAAGGAATCTATTTCAAAGTTTGCTGCCAAAGTTGACTCAGGTTACTTTCTTGGTTACTCTTCAACTAGAAAAGCCTACAAGGTTTTTAATTCTCACACCAGGATAGTAGAAGAAACATTGAATGTCAAGTTCAATGAGTCAAAACACACTGTTATTCCAGCACATCCTGCTGAACTCTTTGACCTTGACAACTTTCACTTTGGACCTGAAAAGACTGTTACTTCTTCCAAACCTACTTATTATGGTGATCAAAGGTTTGAAGATGAGGATCCTACACCATGGACTCCTCAAACAGTCATTAAGTCAACTTCAACACCATCAGAAGTTTCACAAACTTCTGATCCAACAAATACTGAAGGCCAAACTCAAACATCTGCTTCAGCACCTGCAACTACTGAAGAAGCTAAAACTGCTGAACCAGATATTATTGACCTCAGTAGTTTGTTTGAAGAACAAGAGCCACCTACACCTGTCAGTGGTTTACAACAACTGATTGAACACAGAGATCATCCACTTGATCAAGTCATGGGTGATATAGCTTCAGGTGTTCTTACCAGAAACCAGCTCTCCAACTTTTGCCTATTTTCAGCCTTTATTTCACAGTTGGAACCAAAGAAGTACCAGGAAGCCCTCAAAGACAATAATTGGGTGCAAGCTATGCAAGATGAACTGCTTCAGTTCAACAAGCAACAGGTCTGGGAAATCTGTCCCTTACCTCCAAACAAGCAACCAATTGGCACAAGATGGGTTTTCAGGAACAAACAAGATGAAGCTGGTATGATAATCAAGAACAAGGCAAGACTGGTAGTTCAAGGGTACTCTCGAGAAGAGGGAATTGACTATGATGAAACCTTTGCTCCAGTTGCAAGGCTTGAGGCCATCAGGTTATTTCTGGCCTATGCCATTTCCAACAAAATTAAAGTTTATCAAATGGATGTGAAAAGTGCATTTTTGTATAGAAAAATAAAAGAGGAGGCGTATGTCTGTCAGCCACCTGGGTTTGAGGATCCTTCTCATCCTGAGTGGGTGTACAGACTAGACAAAGCTCTTTATGGGCTCAAACAGGCTCCAAGAGCCTGGTATGATACACTCTCCAACTTTTTACTCAAAAATAACTTTACAAGAGGTGCCATTGATAAAACTCTTTTCATTAAACATGTTGGAAATCATGTCTTACTTGTTCAAATTTATGTTGATGATATCATTTTTGGTTCAACAAACACAAAACTGTGTGATGATTTTAAGAAACTCATGCAATCAAAATTTGAGATGAGTACCATGGGAGAACTGCAGTACTTTCTAGGACTGCAGATCAAGCAACAAACAAATGGAACTTTTATACATCAATCAAAATATGTTAAAGAATTATTGAACAAATTTTCTTTAAATGACTGTAAATCATGTTCCACTCCCATGACACCAATCACACAAGTTGAACCTGATGATCAAGGAAAACAGGTTGATCAAACCATGTACAGATGCATGATAGGTTCCCTTTTATACTTAACTGCTTCTAGACCAGATATTATGTTTTCAACATGTGTCTGTGCTAGATATCAATCAGCACCAAGGGAATCACACCTTATAGCAGTCAAAAGAATTTTCAGATATCTGAAAGGAACTCCAACACTTGGAATTTGGTATCCTGCTTCAAGCAATACCAAGTTATCAGCTTTTTCAGATAGTGACTATGCAGGGTGTAGGATGACAAGAAAGTCAACATCTGGTGGTTGTCAATTCCTGGGTAACTGTCTAGTGTCATGGCAATCAAAGAAGCAAACATCTATTGCAACTTCAACTGCTGAAGCTGAATACATTGCAGCTGCAAGTTGTACATCACAGATACAATGGCTCCAATATCAACTTCTTGATTATGGAATCAAAGAGACCAAGACACCTTTGTTTGTAGACAGCAAATCTGCCATTAGCATCATTCAAAATCCGGTACAGTTCTCAAAAACCAAACACATTGAGATCAGGTACCATTTCATAAGAGATTGCTATGAAAAAGGCAAGATTGAGGTGAAGCATGTAGCAACAGCTAATCAAATAGCTGACATCTTCACAAAACCCCTTGACACATCAACATTTCAGAAGTTAGTATCCATGCTTGGGATGCTAAATTTGTAAGTGTTTATTTTCTTATTTTGCAATTTTTCATTTTTCACTTACAAAACAGACAAAAGTCTGAAACAAAACTTCTGAAAAAGAGAGAAACTACTGATGAACAAACATCAGTATGGGGATAATTTTCTGAAAAGTGTGTAACTTCTGATAAAATAAACTTCAGAAGTTATGAATAAAAGTATTTATAAAAACATTTCTCATCAGCTGTTAAAAACTACTGAAGAGGAAATGGGAACTACTGATGAAGTAATCCTTCATTAGCAGTTTAAGTCAAAAGGGCAAATCTGACTTTTCCCATCATCAGAGGTTTGACCTAATCAGTTTAAAACCTCTGATAAAATAGATTTTTAACCTAAGGCGGTTTAAAAACTTCTAATAAAGTAGATTCAAGCGGTTAAAACTTCTGATAAATACCTTTTCTCCACACTTATCCTTTCAAACTCAAAATATCCCTCCTTCTCTCTCAAAAATTCTCTCAAATAACCTAAACCTGCAAATCAACTGTTCGATCAAAACCCAAACCACATGGCTCTAGTTCTAAAGCAAGGACACAATCAAAGGGCCTTTCTTGAAAAACAAGAAGGCTGGTCCCAATACGATGAGATCATTGATCTTGTCGTAAAATCCCAATATTTTACTGCTCTCACAATAAACCCACCAATTCACACTGAAACTCTGAATGAGTTCTAGGCAAATGCTGAGACGCTGACAACGGATGATGAGGTCATTTCCCTCAACTCAAGAATAAAAGGGAAACCACTGACCATCACACCGGCCACACTGGCAACAAGACTGGGTCTGGATGATGTAACTGCCCCTGACCATGTTGCTAATTCTGATATTCACCTAACCATGACTGAGTGTGGTTATCAAGGTACTCTCTCCCATGCAACTATCTTCAAAAAATATTTTGAACCAAAATACAAGCTTTTGTTTCATTATATTATTATGTGTTTGAGTCCAAAAACAGGGTCTTATGACCAGATGCCCTCCACTTTTCAACCAATATTTCATTCCATTGTGAATGAAACTAAATTCAGGGCATCAAAATTATTTTTCAATGAGTTGGTGTTACATCACAATAATACCAAGAAAAAGTTTTTGTTGTATCCAAGGTTCATTATGCAATGCATAATAGGGGAACTGGTAATGAGGTGCTTGTGGGAAAAATTTCAACTCTAAATCCTTTAACATCACAAGCATACTCAAGGCATAACAAACCGGCTGCCTGGCTAGAAGATGATCAGGGAGAACAACAACAAGTCCCCCTGAAGCCCACATCTTCCAAACTCACACCACCAAAAGCCAAAAAGCCCAAGCCAACAAAGACTAAAACCCACCAACCCAAAAGAAAAGCTGTTCAGGAGGTTGAGATGCCTGAACATGCTCATGAGCAGTCTGCTCTTCAAATAGGTGAGACTGAAACACCCTCTCAGTCTCATCCATCTCAAACCCCACCAAGAGCACCCATAACCATTTTATTCAAAAGAAAAAGACTTAGAAAAACATATGAAACACACTCTTCTTTTGAAACTGCTGAACAACAACTTTCACCTATTGCCCAAACTACTGAACCAACCCCACAAATTTCTGAACAAGAGGCAATAGAAATTGCCAAACTTCTCTCTGGGCTAAAAGAGAAGGTCCCATCTGATCATGTCAGTCCCCTACAACCACAACAAACAGGGGACATAACCACTACATCAGACATGGATGTGGACATCTCTAGCCCTATCCCAAGAGATGAGGGTGGACCAGAGTCTTTAAGCCCAATTTTAGAGACTCTTGGGGCATCTGAGGCTGCTACTACTCAGTTACCACCCAGTGGTGGATCTGAGGATAGAAGTAACATAGCTAAGACCTCAGATGTGGCAACTACTGATGAAGGCTTAATGCCTGAAGTAGGAAATCCTCAGAACCAAGAACAAGAGGTTCATGAGAGAACTGAGTTGGGCTCAGCTCATGATTTAACTGAGACAGTCCTCATTGAGGGCAACATCAGGGATTCAGATGATTCCATTAATTTGGATGATGTTTCAAAAACACAAACTACTGAATTGACGGCACTTTCTGAAGGTCCTGTTTCAGGGGTATCCAGGCTCAAGAAGCCAGTCACCCCTGCACAGGTTAAAGCCCACTCAATCCCTAAAACCCCTAGAGTGGCATCCTCTGTACAACATGAGGATCTCCCAAAAACACCCCCTTCACAACAAATGCCTACCCAATTCCCTGGGCAAACAAGCATAGACCTGAACCAGCTATGCAGCCCAGAGGGTCCCCTGTACCACATGATGAATACTCTCATCAGAAATCACTTCCAAACATACACAGCTAACTTGGAGCTGTCCATCAAGAATCAATTTGGAGTGATCAAGACCAAGATGAATGATCTGTCCAACAAAATAGACTTCAACAGCAAACAGATTGCTCATCTTCAAGGACAATTCTCCCAACCCTCAGCTTCAAGGGTTAAAATTGATGAATCCAAAAAGGGGGAGAAGATCAGGGAACCTAAGGAGTCATTCCAAGCCAGGATAAGGGCAAGAGTGGCCATCCTTGAAAGAGATCAAAAAGATCAGGCTAGGAAAGAAAAACTGGCTAAACAGTTTGGTGTCTCAATAGAAGAGATTGAAGCAGCAGAGAAAGAAGATGAGACCCAAACATCTGAAGAATCCCTAAGGCACAATGAAGAAACTTCTGATGGCAAAAGTTATGATGAATCAGAAAGTACTGAAGACAATCCTTCAGTAGTTGACAAACCATCAGCAGTTGTCAACCCATCAGAGGTTAACACTTCCAAACCTCAAACTGCTGACCCTTCCAGAACCACTGCTCCCATTCAACCAACATCTGTTCCTATCAGGCCTACAACTGTTACAACAATGACTGTACTAAACCCTTCTCCTATCTCTCAATCAGCTGAATTATTAGAGAAGAGCTTAGTTGCAGCCAACAAGAAGGCCAGAGAAGATCTGATTTGGAAAACTCTGGAAGAAAGGGATGATCTAGATTTAAGCCATGAAGAAAAACTTCAGGCTTATGAAGCTGAACTACAAAGGCAGGCTAGCCTTGATGAGATTGCTGAACAAGATAAAAGACAACAACTGGTGTCTTACATTACCAAGAACGGCAAGACTAAAGCCTATACACTCAAAGGACTCTCCATGCAAGAGCTGACAAGAAGAGCACAACTGCTTGCAGACAAAATGGCCACAAGCAAAGAAGGAAAGGCCAAAAGAGCCCAAATAATAGAAGAGTTAGTAGCAGAGGGCTATGGTTCAAAAGCCTCAGTATCCAGATGGAAAGAAGAAAGACTAATGGATACTTACAAGAAATACTTGGCTGCCAAGGCTGCAAATCCAAAGAAGTTTGAAACTGCTGATCCTTCAAGATCAGTAGTTAGAACTTCTGGTGTATCAAGAAGAAGAACTGCTACTCAGAGAAAGAAGGCAGAGGACAATGTCAAAACTGACTTCAAAATGGTACTACTTGAAGGAAGTTCAATAGTCCATTCAGATTTTGACATTGAGGAGAAACCTCTGTTAACACAATTTAGGGATCCTTCCACTTTTGCTTATCAAATACAAAAGACCATCAAAGAAAAGCTGCATACCAGAGTAGTGACTGAACACCATCTCCCAACTGTTCAGATGCCTGATATGCAACAACAACAAGGAAGAGAATCCCACCTGAGGCTAACTGAAACTGAAAGCATCCAGCACTCAGGACCATCAACCCAAGGGACAAGTCTGGTTCCCTATTCTTCTGACTTTAACAAGTCAAAGATACCTATCATCAGATGGTCACTTACTGATAACAACTCAGTATTGTTGACAAGAAGAGACCTCTCAAGCAGGGCTTACAAGAAGATCAGTGATCTGAAGAAACTGTCAACACAAGACCTGCTCACAATTCAACATCTAGAACCACAGAGAGGATCTCTATCTGATGGTCAGTTAAACCAGCTCAAGAACACCATGTACAAAGAGATATGGAAGATTGTTCAAGACAGAAGAAAAACATAAGGAATTAGTAAGGTTTTGGCTTCATCAATCCAGGGGGAGATTGTTAGGACAAAGAGGATTGGTGAAACCACTTTTGGAAACCTTAGTCTAATTCACTTCTGTCATTTTGGCTAAGTATAGAAGTACTGAAAAGAAAACAAAGAACTGCTGAAGAGAAGATAAGAGAAGTGCTGAAGAAGAAACTTCATCAGAAGTTCTGAAGTCCAAACCAGACAAGTTCACTTCAGAAGTACTGAAGACAAACTACTCATCAGTAGTTTGTCATTCATCAGCACTTAGCATCAGATATTTTCCACCGCCTTTTTGCATCAGTAGTTTATTGTTTATTATTACTTTTAGCTATATTTGTTAGTTTCAATGTTGCAACTTGTGCAACTTGTTTCTGTTGTTTCTGTACTTGCTTTTTGGCAAGATACATGTATGTAAACGTCTATAAATAGGAGGCTTCAACCTTCTATTTTAGACATTGATTTTTAATAGAAAAATCCTTCAAACACTTTCACTGTTCTATTCCATTTCTGTATTTATTGTGAATCTGTTTAAGTATCTAATTCTCATTTACTGCTTGGATTCATAATAAATACTTGTCATTTATTAGTTTCAATCATCAAGGGGGAGTAATAACTCTTCCTTAGTATAAAAAGTGTTGCTTTAACTTATACATTCCGCTGTGCTTATAATCTGATTTACAAGGGCTTGCTAAACACTTAAGTGTCAAGATAGCAATTTCTTACTTAGCAAAAAGAGCAAACTGATCCCAACAATCCCTAAGGGCATGCGATTAGGGGCTACTCGCCCCCTGCAGTCACGTGTCGCCTTTTCGCGCGTTTAACCCTCCAAATCAGATCCGAAACATGTAAAAACACCCAACATCAAACCCAAATCATTAAACAACTCATTCCAAACAAAAACCCCCAATTTATCACTGGTCTAACACCCTATTTGCAATTATTTCCAAAAATGGCAAAGTACTAGGTAACATTAAACATGCATATCTTTCCTTAAATGATAAATAACCAGATCTCATCACCTACAACCTTGCAAATCATCATTCCTCTGTTATTATACCATTCTAGTGTATCCTAACAACAAACAATCATCAAATCATATCATAACACCCTAAATCTTCAAGAATCACTCAAATGGGTCAAAATGCATATTATCACTATTGGTGGTGAAAATCCTCAGGATGATTTTACCTCATATCCTCAATGTGGCATCTTCAGGATGCTGAAGGGCCTAACAGACTTCAGGATGTAACTATATTTCAGCATGTGCACATCCTGAGGATGGACTAACGAACTATCTTTATATGATGTAATTGCAGGTACAACTAAGTTATAATATGGACACGTAACTGCTTTCCAACGTCTATATTATAATAACTCGATCAAAAGAATTAAAGGTGGAAGAGTTACACTTGCAAGCCAAGGCCTAAGCTCGAAGAAGGAGTCAAAAGTGTAACCGACAAGCATTAAAAACAGGCGAAGAAGATGGAAACCGTTGCTACAATGTCTACCTGAGATGAAACAACCACAACAGTCACTAAAAGCCTTCAAGGAACTTAGCTAACCGAGCGGATTACACGGGATCTCTTGTTTACTTTCATGTACTATAAATATGGGAATGATCGACGAGTATAGGACACATTATTATCACTTGAAATACACTCTGCTAATCATAGAGAAACTCACACAGACTTAGCACAACTCATTGTAATCTTAGTACACTCGTCTATCATTCATCCAAAGTTGTAACCTTTTTTACCCATTTTTAATATTAACAAACAAGGCAGGGGCCTAGACTCTTCCCGAAGTTTTATGACGGCGATCTACAATTGATCAAGGGGTTTCCTCGTACATAGTGTGTTGTTCATTGTGCATTTGAGCTTAGATTATCTGTTTATTCAAATTACTATACGGTTGCATCCTCGGGATACAACTGTCCATCCTTAGCTTTACCTTAACCATCCCGAGCATAGTTATCAACTTATCAGTTATTTACATTTATAAGTCACTATCCTGAAAATAACACTAAGTTATTATCATACTAGCATTGTACCTCACTTTTACTAATTTGGAAAACAAGATTATTTCTAGCAAGTAATTTTTGACCAAAACAATCACCAAGACACTATAATAATTGCTCAAAACCTTTGGAAGACATCTTAACAACTCATACACATCAGTAAAACATCAAATACATGAAAACATTCATGTTTTAACCATTAAAAACCGTTTCTTGCATGAATACTCCACATAGAGCATGTATAAAGGTTTAGACTTATTTTAGAAACTCATTTCAAAGGTATCAAAGACATAAACTTGATAAAACTAGGTCTGGACCTTTGGGAAACAAGATATCAACATTGCAAAGGCATATGGTAGATAACACACCTTGGATCTTGCTAAGGAAGGAGTGTAAGCTTAGGAATGATGGGTTTTAGAGCAAAAATGAGTTCCAGAGGTGTATTATGGTGTGAGTAAGGCTTGGGACCAGTTAGGGTTGCACAAATGGTGTTTTACAAGTCAAGGGTTGTATATATAGGTGTCCCTACTCGTCAGGCACATTATAGGCGATTAGAAGCTGTTATAGGCGATTAGGGCTCCTAATCGCCTATAAACTCATGTGATTAGGGCCCAATTGCCCCATGTAATCGCCCAAACCTTCCCTAATCGCCTATAAGGCCTTCTACTCACATTCCCGGGACTCGAGACTTGCGTGTGTGCATTAAACCCGGCGATTGTACAAATCACCGATCCTTGTACACATGGTTATGGACTGACTCCCAATGATCCTGTCGATCATTTTAACGACTCCCGATGATTCTCTGGACCATCATAACGACTCAACTGACCCAGTTAAGTATGTATCATGCATGACTCGCTAAGGTAGACTTACTAGTTTGATCAATGTTACTAACCTGAGTTTGTCGGGTGTCACCTAGTGTCGGGTTGCTTTTATGTTGGTACACTATTATTCATGTGAACCTCATTTATTTTGTTCATTCATTGCTACTTTTGATCAATAATTCAAGTATTCAGTATAATATCATCAAGTTTTATAGCCACATATGATGGTTCTTCCCTTCAATCTAAATCATTTTCTTTAGAGGTTTAAATTAATACTTGATTTGAAGTTTTAAAAAATAAATTAGAAGATCAATTAACGTGGAGTAGTAAAATAACATAAAATTTGGAGTTGGAACAAATTAGTTGAGTTTATTATAGGAAGATTCTTGTACGATGTAGTTTGCCAAAAGCATTTTGAGCTTCTATTCGGTATTTTGATCATATCACAATAAGATACTAGAAAAAAATTGACATTTAAGCGAGATGTGTCAATTGGCGAGTATTATATGCATCTAACATAATCTTGAACCATTCTGAATCGCACATTTTTAAGGCATTTTTCTTTTTTTGCTTAATCCCTTTTTCCTACAAGGAATATCATCATCATTATTATTATTATTTTCATTTATACATATAAGTATACATGTGTCTAAAACTTCAAAATAAGTATTGTACATACATGTTTTAATAATGTACATATATGTGCAAATGTGTAGAGATTATTACACATACATATATAGAAAGGAAGACTATAAGTAAGAAAAGGTTTTTCTAATGTACATACATATGTATACATGTTTGATATATATCCTTGCAGAAATCGGTGCGATTTAACGGAAACAATCGGCTTAGAGAAATGAGTGATCAAGAATGGTTCTCACAGTTCTCAACTAGCCTAGTGTTCTCATCGAATCCTCTATATGTGTGTGTGGGTTTCAATAGAAAAGTTAAAAAAAATCAAACCAGGGAACCATGCTTTAGCATGTTGAATATCTCATAAAAAATAAATTTAACATGTTAAAAACAAATTTTCACAATATGTGTAGATTAGCATGTGAGGTATAGTGTGGGGTTGCTCTTATGTTGGAACACTATTACTCACGTGAACCTCATTTATTTTGTTCATTCATTGCTACCTTTGATCAATAATTCAAGTATTCAGGATAATTTCATGAGGTGTTATAGCCACATATGATGGTTCTTCCCTTCAGTCTAAATCATTTTCTTCAGAGGTTTAAATAAATACTTGATTTGAAGTTTTAAAAACGAAGTTAGATCAATTAACGTGGAGTAGAAAAATAACATAAAATTTGGAGTTGGAACAAATTAGTAAAGTTTATTATAGGAAGATTTTTGTACGATGTAGTTTGCCGATAGCATTTTGAGCTGCTATTCGGTATTTTGATCATATCACAATAAGTTACTAGAAAAAAAAATAGACAATTAAGCGAGACGTGTCAATTGGCGAGTATTATATGCGTCTAACATAATCTTGAACCATTCTGAATCACACAATTTTAAGGCATTTTTCTTTTTTTGCTTAATCCCTTTTTCCTACAAGGAATATCATAATCATTATTATTATTATTTGCATTTATACATATATGTATACACGTGTCTAAAACTTCAAAATAAGAATTGTACATACATGTTTTGATAATGTACATATATGTGCAAATGTGTAGAGATTATTGCACATACATATATAGAAAGGAAGACTATGAGTAACAAATGGTTTTTCTAATGTACATACATATGTAGACATGTTTGATATATATCCTTGCAGAAATCAGTGCAATTTAAATCGGCTTAGGGAAATGAGTGATCAAGAATGGTTCTCACAGTTCTCAAGTAGCCTAGAGTTATCATCGAATCCTATATATGTGTGTGTGGGTTTCAATGGAAAAGTTAAAAAATCAAACCAGGGAACCATGCTTTAACATGTTAAATATCTCATAAAAAAAATAAATTTAACATGTTACAAAACAAATTTTCACAATATGTATAGATTAGCAAGTGAGGTATAGTGTGGGGTTGCTCTTATGTTGGAACACTATTACTCACGTGAACCTCATTTATTTTGTTCATTCATTGCTACCTTTGATCAATAATTCAACTATTCAGGATAATTTCATGAGGTGTTATAGCCACATATGATGGTTGTTCCCTTCAGTCTAAATCATTTTCTTCAGAGGTTTAAATAAATACTTGATTTGAAGTTTTAAAAACGAAATTAGATCAATTAACGTGGAGGAGAAAAATAACATAAAATTTGGAGTTGGAACAAATTAGTAAAGTTTATTATAGGAAGATTTATGTACGATGTAGTTTGCCGATAGCATTTTGAGCTGCTATTCGGTATTTTGATCATATCACAATAAGTTACTAGAAAAAAATAGACAATTAAGCGAGACGTGTCAATTGGCGAGTATTATATGCGTCTAACATAATCTTGAACCATTCTGAATCGCACAATTTTAAGGCATTTTTCTTTTTTTGCTTAATCCCTTTTTCCTACAAGGAATATCATAATCATTATTATTATTATTTGCATTTATACATATATGTATACACGTGTCTAAAACTTCAAAATAAGTATTGTACATACATGTTTTGATAATGTACATATATGTGCAAATGTGTAGAGATTATTGCACATACATATATAGAAAGGAAGACTATGAGTAAGAAAAGGTTTTTCTAATGTACATACATATGTATACATGTTTGATATATATCCTTGCAGAAATCGGTGCTATTTAACCGAAAAAATCGGCTTAGAGAAATGAGTGATCAAGAATGCTTCTCACAGTTCTCAACTAGCCTAGTGTTCTCATCGAATCCTCTATATGTGTGTGCTGGGTTCAATAGAAAAGTTAAAAAAAAAAAAAAAAGTCGAACCAGGGAACCATGCTTTAACATTTTGAATATCTCATAAAAAAAATAAATTTAACATGTTAAAAAACAAATTTTCACAATATGTATAGATTAGCATGTGAGGTATAGCGTGGGGTTGCTTTTATGTTGGTACACTTTTTGTTGGATCAGTATTGCTCTTGATGTATTGCTTGCTAGTGAACACTTATGTGTTTAGCAAGTTAAATCAGATTTGCTCAGTGGAATGATAAGTAAAGTTACACTATCAATAGGAGTTATTACTCCCCCTGGATGTTTGAAAACTAAAGATAAGTATTTAATGAGAATCTAAGTATAGAATGAGAATGAATACTTAAACAGATTCTCAGTAAATGAAATAGAAAGAACAATAAGAACAATAATAAGCTTTGAAGGATTTCTGTATTAATCAAAATCAACGCCTAAAACAGAGGGAATGAACCCATCTATTTATAGACTTTACACATACATGAACCTTGCTAAAAGTAAGTCAGTTCAAGTTGCAACAAGTTGTATTCTTGGAACTTGTACAAAAAGATAAAGTAACACTAAACTAATAAACTACTGAAACATAAGTCGGTTAAAAAGATTCTTGAACAAGAGCTGATGAATGACAAACTACTGATGAGTGGTTTGTCTTTAGTAGTTCTTCAGTGAACTGTCTGGTTAGACATCAGAACATCTGATACTTCTTCTTCAGTACTTGTTGAATCCTTCTTCAGTACTTTAGTCTTCTTTCTTCAGTAGTTCTATACTTAGGATATTTTACAGAAGTGAATTAGACTAAAGTTTACAAAAGTGGTTTCACCAATCCTTTTAGTCCTAACAATCTCCCCCTGGATTGATGAAGCCAAAACCTTTTCTAATTCTTTATTGTTTTCTTCTGTCATTCACAATCTTCCATATTTCCTTGAACATGGAATTCTTCAATTGATTAAGCTGTTCATCAGTGAGAGATCCCCTTTGAGGTTCCAGATGTTTTATTGTAAGCAAGTCCTGAGTTGATAGTTTCTTCAGTTCATTCATGGACTTGTAGGCCCTGCTTGTAAGATCTCTCCTTGTCACTAATACTGAGTTGTCATCAGTAAAGGACCATCTGATGATCAGCACTTTAGACTTGTCAATGTCTGAAGTATAGGGAACCATGCTGGATCCCTGGGATGTTCCTGAGTGTTGGATTCACTTCTATCTTCCTTTTGCATCACATCAGGTAGTTTGAAAGTGGGTAAATGATGTTCAATAACTACCTTAGTGTGCAGTCTGTCTGTGATAGTCTTCTGAATTTGGTAAGCAAATGTTGAAGGATCCCTAAATTGAGTTATCAGAGGCTTCTCTTCAATATCAAAGTCTCCTTGAACAACTGTGTTGCCTTCCAGCAACACCATCTTGAAGTCAGTCTTTGTATTGTCCTCTGGTTTCTTCTTGGTAGCTGGTCTTTTAACACCAGAAGTTCTAACTACTGAAGTTGATACTTCAGAAGTTTTGAACTTCTCTGGATTAGCAGCCTTGGCAGCCTTGTACTTCTTGTATGTGTCCAGCAGTCTTTCTTCTTTCCATCTTGACACAGAGGCTTTTGAACCATAGTGATTTGCTACCAGTTCTTCAATCATCTCAGCTCTCTTGGCTTTTCCATATTTATTTGTTGCAAGTTTGTCAGCAACAAGTTGAGCTCTTTTAGTCAGCTCATCCATTGAGAGCCCTTTGAGTGAATAGGCTTTTGTTTTGCTGTTCTTTGTTATAAAAGACATCAGTTGTTGTCTTTTGTCTTCTTCAGCAACTCTCTCTGTTTCAGCTTGCCTATTCAGCTCTGCTTCATAAGCTTGAAGCTTTTCATTTAAGCTAAAATCATCCCTTGCTTCCAAGTGACTCCCTTGGTTCCTTAATTTTCTCCCCCTTTTTGGCTTCATCCACTTCTGGAAGCTTAGAAGGTTGAGAAATTATACCAGTGAGCTTGGCAATTTGTCTTGAGTTGTGGTCAATTTTTTTGGACAGATCATTCATCTTGGATTTGATCACCTCAAATTGGTTTTTGGTTGATAGCTCCAAAGCAGCTGTGAAAGTTTTGAGGTGATTGGCAATAAGGTTGTTCACCATCTGGTATAGGGGACCATCTGGGCTACATAGTTGGTTCAGATCTATGCTTGTTGACCCAGGGAATTGTGTAGGCATATTTAGTGAGGGGTGTGTTTTGGGGTGATCTTCATGTTGTACAGAAGATGCCACATTAGGGGAATCAGGGATCAAGTGGTCTTTAACCTGATCTGGTGTGACCAGCTCTTTGAGCTTAGAGACACCAGATGCAGGACCTTCACTAGCAGCCATCAATTCAATTTTAGTGGAGTGTGAATCATCATCCAAGTCAATGGAATCATCTGAATCCATGATTACATCCTCAATGAGGACAGTATTAGTTACATCATGAGCTGGGCCCAACCCAGTTGTCTCATGTACCTCTTTTTATTGGTTCAGAGGATTTCCTACCTCAGGCATTAAGCCTTCATCAGTAGTTGCCACAAATGAGGTCTTAGCTATATTACTTCTATCCTCAGATCCACCACTGGGTGGTATTTGAGTAGTAGCAGCCTCAAATGTACCTAGAGTTTCTAATTTTGGGCTTAGAGACCCTGGTTCATCCTCATCTCTTGGGTTAGGGCTAGGGATATCCACATCCATGTCAAGTGCTGAAGATATGTCCACTGTTTGATGTGGTTGTTGGGGACTGACATGTTCTGATGGGATGTTTTCTTTCAGCCTAAAGAGAAGTTTGGCAATTTCAAGGGCTTCAGGTTCAGAAAGTTGTGGTGCTAGTTCAGTAGTTTGGTCTATGGGTTCAGTAGTTTCAAAAGAAGAGTCTATGGGGATTGTTTTCTTAAATTTCTTTCTTTTGAATAAGATGGTGATTGGTGCTCTAGTGGGGGTTTGAGATCGATGAGACTGAGAGGATGTTTCAGTCACATCTTTATCAAGTGCAAATTGCACATTAGCAAGTTCAGGCATCTCAACCTCCTGAACTGCCTTTCTTTTCAGGCTGGTGGGTTTTTGTTTTTGTTGTTTGGGTTTCTTGGCCTTTTTGGGTGAAGGTTTGGAAGATGAGGGTTCCTTGGGGACTGTTGTGTGTTCCCCTTGGTCATCTTCTGGCCAGGTGCCCGGTTTATTGTGCCTAGAGTATGCTTGTGAGGTTAAAGGGTTTAAAACAGTTGTTTGACCCACAAGCACCTCTTCTCCAAGTTCCTTTATTATGCATTGCATAATAAATCTTGGATACAACAAAAAATTCTTTTTAGAATTGAGATGATGTAACACCAACTCATTAAAGAAAAGTGCTGATGCCCTGAATTTTGTTTCATTCACAATGGAATGAAAAATTGGTTGAAAAGTAGAGGGCATCTGATCATAAGATCCAGTTTTTGGACTCAAACACATAATTATATAGTGAAACAAAAGTTTGTACTTAGGTTCAAAATATTTCTTAAAAATAGTAGCATGTGAGAGAGTACCTTGGTAACCACACTCTGTCATGGTTAAATGAATTTCAGAGTTTGGAAATTGATCTGGGGCACCCACATCATCCAGACCCAGTCTAATCCCCAAAGTTTCGGGTGTGATTGCCATTCTTCTTTTGGATGGTTGAAATGAGGGATATCACCTTGTCATTTACTGTCACCGTCTCCGCATTTGCCTAGAACTCATTAAGAGTCTCAGTGTGGATTGGAGGATCAATGGTGAGGGCAGTAAAGTATTGGGATTTAACGACTAAATCAATGATTTCGTCGTATTGGGACCAGACTTCATGTTTCTCGAAGTAGCCTCTTTGATTGTGTCCCTGTTTCAGAGTTAGAGCCATGTGGTTTGTGTGTGTGTGGATCGAACAGTGTTTTTGCAGGTTCAGGGTTTGAGAGCTTTTTGAGAGAGAAGGAGGGAATTTTTGCTTTTTGAATGGATAAGTGTTGGAAAAGGTGTTTATCAGAAGTTTGTAACCGCCCTAGGTCAAACTTCTGAAGTGGGAAATATCTGATTTACCCTTAATGACAAAACTGCTGATGAAGAACAATTGGTATCAGAGCATTGGTTTATCTGATCACATATCAATCTAACATATTGAGAATCAGACACAGGCTCTTATTGATATTCAATAAAGGATTAAAAGTTCACTTTTATCAACATCCATCACTTTAAGAGATATTTGACAAATCAATACTCTTTAAAATGGATCCTCATAATACTGGTTTTGCCAATAAACCTGCTATGCTAGTAAGAAATGAATACAATATATGGCAAAGGAGAATGGCACATACATTATCACAGACCTACACTGGTGCTGGAAAACTGTGATATATGGTCCTCACAAACTAGTAAATATCAATCTTGAAACTAAAGAAGAAATACCAAAAGACCCAAAAGACTATACAGATGATGATTTCCCAAAACTTGAGCTTGATGCTAAAGCTTTCTCTATGTTGGCAATGGCACTCCCAAATGAAATCTACTCTGGCCTATTACATTGTGATAGTGCCAAAGAGCTTTGGGACTTCCTCAAAGAACAGTTTGGAGGAACTGAATAGGTGATTGCTAACACCAGAGAAATCCTGGCTCAACAATATGAAACTTTTGCTCACATAAATGGGGAAACTTTAACTCAACAATTTGAAAGATTCTCCTCATTAATATCTGAGCTAAAATTAAATGGTCAGACCTATACAAATGTATCTATGCTTCATAGATTTTTAAGGTCTTTACCGGAAAAATGGGAAACATATTCTATAGTCTTAAGATCTTCACCAGACTTTAGCTCCCTCACTCTTACAAAATTACATGGGAGATTATTAACTTTTGAAAGAGAAATCGATCAAAAGAAGAAATTACAAAGTTATGGTAAAACTGCTGATGATTATCTACCAGGTAGTACAGCACTATTGGGACAAGATTCACCTACTTGTTCAAATAGTTTTTGATCTTTTGACCACATTGACATAACTGTTGGGATCTCAGCTGAAAGATCATTCCCAGGTTATGACAATGAAGAAAACAGTCAAAATGCTGATAACATGTGTTTCATCATGGATGATTTAAAAAATTTCAGCAATGATGACTTAGAATAAATGGACATTTTACACCAACTGGCCATGTTAAGTATCAAAACAAACAAATTTTACAAAAGGTCGGGAAGGAAATTTCCAGGACTTAACAATTCTACAAAAATTGGTTTTGACAAATCTAAACTTAGATGTCACAAGTGTCAGAAGTTGGGACACCTCTGTGACACCCCTGGAAAATCCCACATCGGCCGTGGCCAGAAGAGATCCTTGGTTCATAAGTAATGTCTTGCCTCTTAAATCACCAACGCGTTTTGGGGCTTAATGTTAGTGGATGATAGGAGAACTCCACAGTTAAGTGTGCTCAGGTGGGAGAAATTTCAGGATGGGTGACCTCCTGGGAAGTCTCCACTTGGGCAACCAAAAACAAATCCGTGAGCTCTGGATGGGCAAAGCGGACAATATTGGTGATGAGAGAGGCAGGGTGTTACAGATTGGTATCAGAGCCAATGGTTATAGTGAACTAGGACTGCATGTAGAGTCTAGTCTATAGCCGAGTATCACACACGTTAGACGGTCACACATAGTTACGAGTCGTGTCATTTGGTAAACATACTAATCTTGTCGGGGTGTTAGTGTCCTCATCACACAGTATCACATTATCTATCTTTTGTTATTCCTACCTTGGTTCTATCTTCTTCTTCGGGTTTGAAGATGAAGGGGCTTATCGCTTATACTTGGCAGAAGTGTACAATGGGGTGGCTTCGGCAAACTTTTGAGATTTTTACGGGATTTGGATATCTCCCCTCTATGCTCTAATGTACATACTTGCCTACACACACACACTATCATGCACTAGTACTTGTCATAGTACACTCCTGAGTGACTGTTCACTTTGGGATCCTCGTGCGATAACAGTTTCTTTTAGGAATGTGTGTATCGGGTGATTTGAAGTTCTAGCTAGGAGCACGCCTAGAGGACCATGTAGAGCGATTTGTTATTTCGGGTGCACACGAAATCATAAATCGAAATGCATGAAAATCTTGGTGGACTTCATGTTCGGACTAATGGTCATGCTGGAACCACGTTCTGAATTTGTTTGGTCACTTGTAGCTCGATCTGTTGGTGGTTTTGAGTATCTTGTCTCATGTTTGGCAGAACATGTCTGGTCGCGCTGGTGGACGTGCTAGTGGACACCATGGTGGTGGCGGGGGTCGCAATGGCGGTGGACGAGGTGGTGGGAACATCACTATGACTCAGGTGGAGTTGGAGCACATGTTGCAGCAGCAGTTGAACGTTGCGTTGGCTGCTTTCCAGGCTGCTCAGCAGACCCTGGGAAATACTAATCAGGTGCAGTCTGGGTGCACCTACAAGAAGTTCATGGACTGTAAGCCCCATTTCTTCAATGGGACTGAAGGGGCAGTGGGTCTGCTCCAGTGGTTAGAGAAGATCGAGTCGGTGTTTGCTATGTGTAACTGTCCTGACGCTGATCGTGTCAAGTATGCTTCTTCTACTCTAGAGGGACACGCTTTGACCTGGTGGAACTCCACCACTGCGAATCTTGGCCTGGGTGAGGCCAATGCTATGCTGTGGTCCGAGTTTGTTCAGATGTTGCGAGCGGAGTATTGCCCGAGGGACGAGATTAGGAAGTTGGAGCATGAGTTCTGGAATCTGAAGATGGTTGGGTCGGAGATCGAGGAGTTTACTTCTAGGCACAACGAGTTGGCTGTGATGTGCGCCGGTTTGGCTACGCCGGAGTACCGGAGGATTGAGCACTATGTTGCTGGGTTAGTGCCAGAGATTGCTGGACTTGTTGCCGCTGCTGATCACACTACTATGTTGGCCACTGTTCGGGCAGCTCACAAGCTGACCAACATGAAGGTTGCTGAGGGTGTTCTACCTCTGAGGGGTGCTGCTGTGAAAGCTCCTGCGGACAACAAGAGGAAGTGGGAGAGTGTTGGGAAGAACATTGGGTCGTCTCAATAGCAGGTTAAGACGCAGGACGTTGTGGGAGCGTCATCTGAACAGAAGACTGGGTGTTATGTCGGTAAGAACCCGAAGTGTAACACATGTGGGTATCATCATGTTGGGGGTTGTGATGAGTTTCGATGTAAACGTTGTCAGCGAGTCGGTCACTTGCCTAAGGATTGTAGGGCAAATCTTCAGCCAAAACAGACTCAAGTGGTTGTCCCTGCTCCTGCTTCTCGGTGAAACCCATGGGTGTTTCAACTATGGAGAGACTGGGCACTTCAAACGTGATTGTCCTAAGCTAAACCAAGGGACTACAGGTGATGCTGGGAACGAAGGTGGCGGTCGAACTACTCGTGGTCATGTCTACGTCATTGGCGCTAGGGAGAACCAGGAGGATCCTGACACTGTTACTCGTGAGTATTCTTTTCTCGATTCTCGTTATGCTTACATTCATTCCCATTCACATTGTTTAGTGATTCGTATTCATTGTGTGCATTCAGTCTGGTATTTGGTCATCGTTTTGCATTCATGGGTCTGATGTGGGTCCTTTAGAGATGCTACTTGGACGGTACCGGTGTGTCATTTATACCGATCACAGTAGTCTCTAGTAGGCCTTCGATCAGGAGGATTCATTCTTTTGTATTCACTTTGGGGAGGGCGGTTCCCCGGCATAGAGCATCTGTTGATATCATCTTTCGTTCGTGATTATCAATTCGTTTGTGTTCTGGGAAACGTTACTTGGGTTAGGTCAACACACATTACTGTCGAAGAGTGAATCTCGGGGCGAGATTCCTTTCAACAGGGGGATGATGTGACGACCGGGAAAAAATTTTCTTTTTATCGCTTCGTTCTCTTTGACTTCGGAAAACTTTCGGGACGAAAATTCTTTCAATAGGGGGATGATGTGACACCCGGCATGTTTGGGTCAACATTTTATAAACACATAAGTCTACCTTAGCGAAATAAGTTTATTAAACATACTTGACGGGGTCAGTAGAGTCGGAACACAGTCCGTATTGTCCAGGGTCCAATGATTCGGGAGATCATTGGGTTAGTCACACACACACACACGATACGAGTCCCGTTGTTGGTGAATTACATAAACTAATTAAGTATATGTGTAGACTAATCTTCGTATGGTGGATTATATGCTTAGATGTGTTTAAATGATGTGTAGATAATCATCCGTCCTTAAATATGTTAAACATAGACTAAGGTTGCATGCTCGTATGGTAGGGTGTGTTAAAATGCGTTAAACACGACAAATTGGAAAACTAGAAAAACGTGAGTCCTGGTTCGACCTTTGTAAAAGGGGCAAACCTGGGATATGGAATTGAAAGAATTTCATTCGACCAAGTCAGGGTACATTCGACCCTGTGAAAGGGTCGAAGGAGGGTACATTAGCCCAGGTGAAAGGGGCGAATGTGGACATAGTATAAATACCACACTTTGTCATTTTTCACAATTTCACAAACCCTAAACGCCTCTAAATACTCTCTAGAAACTTTAAACATTGGGGAAGGAGTTTTTGCCCTTGTTTTCTATAATCTAACCTACAAACATCTTCTACACAAAGATCTAAGGTGTGTTCTTCATTCTAAATCATTTTTAAAGCATTTCAATTCGTTTTCATTAAACCCCAAGAGTCCATATCTGATTCAAACATGTTTTCATGGATAAAAACCTTCCTAATATCTTTCTAAACAAACCCTATTCATAAACAATGAGTTTTCATACAAATTAACATGTGTTAATGGTGTTTTATGTGGTGTTATGTATTGTTTGATGATTGATTGCTGTATAGATGTTATAACAATGATCTAGGACTGTTATTGATGATGATTTAGGATTGAGATAGGTTACAATTGATTATTGATGATGTTTTGTTCATTTTGGGGATTTTGGGTTAGATCTGGGGCTTGTTCATGATGATAGTGATAAGGATATGATTGGGGGTTTATTGTTCATGATAATCTGAGTATATTAAGTTGATTATTGATTGATTTCAGAAAGTTTCCTAATTGGGTAAAGATTGCATGCGTTTGATGTGACATCTCCATAATTTGCTATTTCGGGTAACTTGTAAAACGGACGGATTTCGGGATAAAATAGGTAGGGTTTTGTAGGAATATGTAAACTCATTGATAGGTTGTCATTAGTTGGGATTATCATACACGTGTTGGAATTCTAGTTATCAGAAGACGCACTCTAAGGTGAGTTTCACAGCCCCTCTTTTATACACTTTTTCTCGGGGGAGAAGCATGCCACACGTTTTAACAAATACAACGCTTATGTTTTATAACGCAACACTTTTGAAACGCAATGCTTTTGAAACACAACCCTTATGAAATGCAACGCTTTTGAAACACAGCGCTATTGGAAACGCAACGCTTTTGGAAACGTAACACTTGTTTTAAATTACTATACGACGAAAACGCAACGCTAAGTCCCTAATAAAAACCATGAATGTGCGGGGCACAATGGGGGAAATGTGGATAGATCTATTGGGCTTGACGAACCCCACTCGACGGCTGGGAGCCGGGCGGGTGCATATTGTCTCTATTTTCGGCAACTCAAACACGGGCGGCAACACACGCAACGCTTGTCAGTAATGGTTTCGGCAACACAGTCGTAGTAGTAAGGAAACGCTTGTTATTTACTTAAGGTTTTGCATACTTGGTACTTTTGAGATGAAACTCTTTAAGCTTGAAACGCTTTGTGAACTTAAAACCTGTGAACTCACCAGCATTATATGTTGATGTCTTTTTGGCATGTTTTCTCAGGTCGCTAAGGTAGCAGCATTGAGTATAGGTGCACGGAGTCTCACAACGTCTAGGGATCATATGCATGTTTTGTTAAACATTTCAGACTTTGAGTTTTACTTTTAAGTTGTAATAATACATTTTGCTTCCGCTGTGTTGGAATGGTTTTGAAACTTAATGATAGTTTACGTTGTTTTCTTATCATATAGATGTCGTTTATTATGACCGTTGACTTGGATTCTGTTGTGTCACGCGCCTCGCGGTAAAACCCCGCATGTGGAAATTTGAGGGTGTGATAGATGGTATCAGAGCCACTCCTGTGCCGTTCGGGATGGTGGGTGCACACCTCATCAGGGACGATGAGACTCTAATAGGGGGTGAATGTGACACCCCAGGAACACACCTCATCAGGGACGATGAGACTCTAACAGGGGTGAATGTGACACCCCAGGAAAATCCCACATCGGCCGTGGCTAGAAGAGATCCTTGGTTCATAAGTAATGTCTTGCCTCTTAAATCACCAACGCGTTTTGGGACTTAATGTTAGTGGATGAGAGGAGAACTCCACAGTTAAGCATGCTCAGGTGGGAGAAATTTCAGGATGGGTGACCTCCTGGGAAGTCTCCACTTGGGCAACCAAAAACAAATCCGTGAGCTCTGGATGGGCAAAGCGGACAATATTGGTGATGAGAGGGGCAGGGTGTTACAACCTCCCCTGGATGTTTGAAAACTAAAGACAAGTATTTAATGAGAATCTAAGTATAGAATGAGAATGAATACTTAAACAGATTCTCAGTAAATGAAATAGAAAGAACAATAAGAACAATAATAAGCTTTGAAGGATTTTTGTATTAATCAAAATCAATGTCTAAAACAGAGGGGATGAACCCATCTATTTATAGACTTTACACATACATAAACCTTGCTAAAAGTAAGTCAGTAACAAGTTGCAACAAGTTGCATTCTTAGAACTTGTACAAAAAGATAAAGTAATACTAAACTAAAAAACTACTGAAACATAAGTCAGTTAAAAAGATTCTTGAACAAGAGCTGATGAATGACAAACTACTGATGAGTAGTTTGTCTTCAGTAGTTCTTCAGTGAACTGTCTGGTTAGACATTAGAACTTCTGATACTTCTTCTTCAGTACTTGTTAAATCCTTCTACAGTACTTTAGTCTTCTTTCTTCAGTAGTTCTATACTTAGGATATTTTACAGAAGTGAATTAGACTAAGGTTTACAAAAGTGGTTTCACCAATCCTTTTGGTCCTAACACTATTAGTGACGTGAACCTCATTTATTTTGTTCATTCATTGCTACTTTTGATCAATAATTCAAGTATTCAGGATAATTTCATCAAGTGTTATAGCCACATATGAAGGTTCTTCCCTTCAATCTAAATCATTTTCTTTAGAGGTTTAAATGAACACTTGATTTGATGTTTTAAAAAAGAAATTAGATCAATTAACGTGGAGTAGTAAAATAACTTAAAATTTGGAGTTGGAACAAATTAGTAGAGTTTATTATAGGAAGATTCTTGTACGATGTAGTTTGCCGATAGCATTTTGAGCTGCTATTCGGTATTTTGATCATATCACAATAGGTTACTAGAAAAAAATAGAAAATTTAAGGAGACGTGTCAATTGGCGAGTATTATATGCGTCTAACATAATCTTGAACCATTCTGAATCACACATTTTTGAGGCATTTTTCTTTTTTTGCTTAATCCATTTTTCCTACCAGGAATATCATCATCATCATTAGTGTTATTATTATTTGCATTTATACACATGTGTATACACGTGTCTAAAACCTCAAAATAAGTATTGTACATACATGTTTTGATAATGTACATATATGTGCAAATGTGTAGAGATTATTGCACATACATATATAGAAAGGAAGACTATTAGTAAGAAAAGGTTTTTCTAATGTACATACATATGTATACATGTTTTATATATATCCTTGCAGAAATCGGTGCTATTTAACCGAAAAAATCGGCTTAGAGAAATGAGTGATCAAGAATGGTTCTCACAGTTCTCAACTACCCTACTGTTCTCATCGAATCCTCTATATGTGTGTGTTGGGTTCAATAGAAAAGTTAAAAAAAAAAAAAAAAAAGTCGAACCAGGGAACCATGCTTTAACATGTTGAATATCTCATAAAAAAATAAATTTAACATGTTAAAAAACAAATTTTCACAATATGTATAGATTAGCATGTGAGGTATAGCGTGGGATTGCTTTTATGTTGGTACACTATTATTCACGTGAACCTCATTTATTTTCTTCATTCATTGCTACTTTTGATCAATAATTCAAGTATTCAGGATAATTTCATCAAGTGTTATAGCCACATATGATGGTTCTTCCCTTCAATCTAAATCATTTTCTTTAGAGGTTTAAATTCATACTTGATTTGATGTTTTAAAAAAGAAATTAGATCAATTAACATGGAGTAGTAAAATAACATAAAATTTGGAGTTGGAACAAATTAGTAGAGTTTATTATAGGAAGATTCTTTTACGATGTAGTTTGCCGATAGCATTTTGAGCTGCTATTCGGTATTTTGATCATATCACAATAGGTTACCAGAAAAAAATAGAAAATTAAAGGAGACGTGTCAATTGGCGAGTAATATATGCGTCTAACATAATCTTGAACCATTCTGAATCACACATTTTTAAGGCATTTTTCTTTTTTTGCTTAAGCCCTTTTTCCTACAAGGAATATCATCATCATTATTATTATTATTATTATTATTATTATTATTATTATTATTATTATTATTATTATTATTATTATTATTATTTGCATTTATACATATATGTATTCACGTGTCTAAAACTTCAAAATAAGTATTGTACATACATGTTTTGATAATGTACATATATTTGCAAATTTGTAGAGATTATTGCACATACATATATAGAAAGGAAGACTATGAGAAAGAAAAGGTTTTTCTAATGTACATACATATGTATACATGTTTGCTATATATCCTTGCAGAAATCGGTGCTATTTAACCAAAAAAATCGGCTTACAGAAATGAGTGATCAAGAATGGTTCTCACAGTTCTCAACTAGCCTAGTGTTCTCATCGAATCCTCTATATGTGTGTGTTGGGTTCAATAGAAAAGTTAAAAAAAAAAAAAAAGTCGAACCAGGGAACCATGCTTTAACATGTTGAATATCTCATAAAAAAATAAATTTAACATGTTAAAAAACAAATTTTCACAATATGTATAGATTAGCATGTGAGGTATAGCGTGGGGTTTCTTTTATGTTGGTACACTATAATTCACGTGAACCTCATTTATTTTATTCATTCATTGCTACTTTTGATCAATAATTCAAGTATTCAGGATAATTTCATCAAGTGTTATAGCCACATATGATGGTTCTTCCCTTCAATCTAAATCATTTTCTTTAGAGGTTTAAATTCATACTTGATTTGATGTTTTAAAAAAGAAATTAGATCAATTAACATGGAGTAGTAAAATAAAATAAAATTTGGAGTTGGAACAAATTAGTAGAGTTTATTATAGGAAAATTCTCGTACAATGTAGTTTGCCGATAGCATTTTGAGCTGCTATTCGGTATTTTGATCATATCAAAATAAGTTACTAGAAAAAAAGAATAGAAAATTAAGCGAGACGTGTCAATTGGCGAGTATTATATGTGTCTAACATAATCTTGAACCATTCTGAATCACACATTTTTAAGGCATTTATCTTTTTTTGCTTAATCCCTTTTTCCTAAAAGGAATATCATCATCATCATCATCATTATTATTATTATTATTATTATTATTATTTCCATTTCTACATATACGTATTCACGTGTCTAAAACTTCAAAATAAGTATTGTACATACATGTTTTGATAATGTACATATATGTGCAAATGTGTAGAGATTATTGCACATACATATATAGAAAGGAAGACAATGAGTAAGAAAAGGTTTTTCTAATGTACATACATATGTATACGTGTTTGATATATATCCTTGCAGAAATCGGTGCTATTTAACCGAAAAAATCGGCTTAGAGAAATGAGTGATCAAGAATGGTTCTCACAGTTCTCAACTAGCCTAGTGTTCTCATCGAATCCTCTATATGTGTGTGTTGGGTTCAATAGAAAAGTTAAAAAAAAAAAAAAAAAAAAAAAAGTCAAACCAGGGAACCATGCTTTAACATGTTGAATATCTCATAAAAAAAAAATAAATTTAACATGTTAAAAAACAAATTTTCACAATATGTATAGATTAGCATGTGAGGTATAGCGTGGGGTTGCTTTTATGTTGGTACACTATTATTCACGTGACCCTCATTTATTTTGTTCATTCATTGCTACTTTTGATCAATAATTCAAGTATTCGGGATAATTTCATCAAGTGTTATTGCCACATATGATGGTTCTTCCCTTCAATCTAAATCATTTTCTTTAGAGGTTTAAATTCATACTTGATTTGATGTTTTAAAAAAGAAATTAGATCAATTAACATGGAGTAGTAAAATAAAATAAAAATTGGAGTTAGAACAAATTAGTAGAGTTTATTATAGGAAGATTCTTGTACGATGTAGTTTGCCGATAGCATTTTGAGCTGCTATTCGGTATTTTGATCATATCAAAATAAGTTACTATAAAAAAAGAATAGAATATTAAGAGAGACGTGTCAATTGGAGAGTATTATATGCGTCTAACATAATCTTGAACCATTCTGAATCACACATTTTTAAGGCATTTTTCTTTTTTTTTGCTTAATCCCTTTTTCCTACAATTAATATCATCATCATCATTATTATTATTATTATTTGCATTTATACATATATGTATTCACGTGTCTAGAACTTCAAAATAAGTATTGTACATACATGTTTTGATAATGTACATATATGTGCAAATGTGTAGAGATTATTGCACATACATATATAGAAAGGAAGACTATGAGTAAGAAAAGGTTTTTCTAATGTACATACATATGTATACGTGTTTGATATATATCCTTGCAGAAATCGCTGCTATTTAACGGAAAAAATCGGCTTAGAGAAATAAGTGATCAAGAATGGTTCTCACAGTTCTCAACTAGCCTAGTGTTCTCATCGAATACTCTATATGTGTGTGTTGGGTTCAATAGAAAAGTTAAAAAAAAAAAGTCGAACCAGGGAACCATGCTTTAACATGTTGAATATCACATAAAAAAATAAATTTAACAAGTTAAAAAACAAATTTTCACAATATGTATAGATTAGCATGTGAGGTATAGCGTGGGGTTGCTTTTATGTTGGTACACTATTATTCACGTGAACGTCATTTATTTTGTTCATTCATTGCTACTTTTGATCAATAATTCAAGTATTCAGGATAATTTCATCATGTGTTATAGCCACATATGATGGTTCTTCCCAATTTAAATCATTTTCTTTAGAGGTTTAAATTAATACTTGATTTGATGTTTTAAAAAAGAAATTAGATCAATTAACGTGGAGTAGTAAAATAACATAAAATTTGGAGTTGGAACAAATTAGTAGAGTTTATTATAGGAAGATTCTTGTACGATGTAGTTTGCCGATAGCATTTTGAGCTGTTATTCGGTATTTTGATCATAAAACAATAAGTTACTAGAAAAAAATAGACATTTAAGCGAGACGTGTCAATTGGCGAGTATTATATGCGTCTAACATAATTTTGAACCATTCTGAATCTCACATTTTTAACGCATTTTTCATTTTTTGTTTAATCCCGTTTTCCTACAAGGAATATCATCATCATTATTATTATTATTTGCATTTATACATATATGTATACACATGTCTAAAACTTCAAAATAAGTATTGTACATACATGTTTTGATAATGTACGTATATGTGCAAATGTGTAGAGATTATTGCACATACATATATAGAAAGGAAGACTATGAGTAAGAAAAGGTTTTTCTAATGTACATACATATGCATAAGTGTTTGATATATATCCTTGCAAAAATCGGTGCGATTTAACGAAAAAAATCGGCTTAGAGAAATGAGTGATCAAGAATGGTTCTCACTGTTCTCAACTAGCCTTGTGTTCTCATCGAATCCTCTATATTTGTCTGGTGTTCAATGGAAAAGTTAAAAAAAAAAAAAAAAGTATACCAGGGAACCATGCTTTAACATGTTGAATATCTCATAAAAAAATAAATTTAACCTGTTAGAAACAAATTTTCACAGTATGTGTAGATTAGCATGTGAGGTATAGGGTGGGGTTGCTTTTATGTTGGTACACTATTATTCACGTGAACCTCTTTTATTTTGTTCATTCATTAATGCTAGTTTTGATCAATAATTCAAGTATTCAGGATAATTTCATCAAGTGTTATCCTTTCAAAAAAAAAGTGTTATAGCCATATATGATGGTTATATCCTTCAATCTAAATCATTTTCTTTAGAGGTTTAAATTAATACTTGAATAGGAGTTTTAAAAAAGAAATTAGATCAATTAACGTGGAGTAGTAAAATAACATAAAATTTTGAGTTGGAACAAATTAGTTGAGTTTACTATAGGAAGATTCTTCTACAATGTAATTTTCCGATAGCAACTAAGCAAGACGTTTCAATTGGCGTGTATTATATGCGTATAACATAATCATGAAGCATTCTGAATCACTCATTTTTAAGGCATTTTTCTTTTTTTGCTTAATCCCTTTTTCCTACAAGGAATATCATTATTATTATTATTATTATTATTATTATTATTATTATTATTTGCATTTATACATATATGTATTCACGTGTCTAAAACTTCAAAATAAGTATTGTACATACATGTTTTGATAATGTACATATATTTGCAAATTTGTAGAGATTATTGCACATACATATATAGAAAGGAAGACTGTGAGTAAGAAAAGGTTTTTCTAATGTACATACATATGTATACATGTTTGATATATATCCTTGCAGAAATCGGTGCTATTTAACCAAAAAAAATCGGCTTACAGAAATGAGTAATCAAGAATGGTTCTCACAGTTCTCAACTAGCCTAGTGTTCTCATTGAATCCTCTATATGTGTGTGTTGGGTTCAATAGAAAAGTTAAAAAAAAAAAAAGTCAAACCAGGGAACCATGCTTTAACATGTTGAATATCTCATAAAAAAAATAAATTTAACATGTTAAAAAACAAATTTTCACAATATGTATAGATTAGCATGTGAGGTATAGCGTGGGGTTTGTTTTATGTTGGTACACTATAATTCACGTGAACCTCATTTATTTTATTCATTCATTGCTACTTTTGATCAATAATTCAAGTATTCAGGATAATTTCATCAAGTGTTATAGCCACATATGATGGTTCTTCCCTTCAATCTAAATCATTTTCTTTAGAGGTTTAAATTCATATTTGATTTGATGTTTTAAAAAAGAAATTAGATCAATTAACATGGAGTAGTAAAATAAAATAAAATTTGGAGTTGGAACAAATTAGTAGAGTTTATTATAGGAAAATTCTCGTACGATGTAGTTTGCCGATAGCATTTTGAGTTGCTATTCGGTATTTTGATCATATCAAAATAAGTTACTAGAAAAAAAGAATAGAAAATTAAGCGAGACGTGTCAATTGGCGAGTATTATATGCGTCTAACATAATCTTGAACCATTCTGAATCACACATTTTTAAGGCATTTTTCTTTTTTTGCTTAATCCCTTTTTCCTAAAAGGAATATCATCATCATTATTATTATTATTATTTGCATTTATACATATACGTATTCACGTGTCTAAAACTTCAAAATAAGTATTGTACATACATGTTTTGATAATGTACATATATGTGCAAATGTGTAGAGATTATTGCACATACATATATAGAAAGGAAGACAATGAGTAAGAAAAGGTTTTTCTAATGTACATACATATGTATACGTGTTTGATATATATCCTTGCAGAAATCGGTGCTATTTAACCCAAAAAAATCGGCTTAGAGAAATGAGTGATCAAGAATGGTTCTCACAGTTCTCAACTAGCCTAGTGTTCTCATCGACTCCTCTATATGTGTGTGTTGGGTTCAATAGAAAAGTTAAAAAAAAAAAAAAAAAAAAAAAAAAAAAAAAAAAAAGTGGATCCAGGGAACCATGCTTTAACATGTTGAATATCTCATAAAAAAATAAATTTAACATGTTAAAAAAATTTTTTCACAATATGTATAGATTAGCATGTGAGGTATAGCGTCGGGTTGCTTTTATGTTGGTACACTATTATTCACGTGAACCTCATTTATTTTGTTCATTCATTGCTACTTTTGATCAATAATTCAAGTATTCGGGATAATTTCATCAAGTGTTATTGCCACATATGATGGTTCTTCCCTTCAATCTAAATCATTTTCTTTAGAGGTTTAAATTCATACATGATTTGATGTTTTAAAAAAGAAATTAGATCAATTAACATGGAGTAGTAAAATAAAATAAAAATTGGAGTTGGAACAAATTAGTAGAGTTTATTATAGGAAAATTCTAGTACGATGTAGTTTGCCGATAGCATTTTGAGCTGCTATTCGGTATTTTGGTCATATCAAAATAAGTTACTATAAAAAAAGAATAGAAAATTAAGAGAGACGTGTCAATTGGCGAGTATTATATGCGTCTAACATAATCTTGAACCATTCTGAATCACACATTTTTAAGGCATTTTTCTTTTTTTGCTTAATCCCTTTTTCCTACAAGGAATATCATCATCATCATTATTATTATTATTATTATTATTTGCATTTATACATATATGTATTCACGTGTCTAGAACTTCAAAATAAGTATTGTACATACATGTTTTGATAATGTACATATATGTGCAAATGTGTAGAGATTATTGCACATACATATATAGAAAGGAAGACTATGAGTAAGAAAAGGTTTTTCTAATGTACATACATATGTATACGTGTTTGATATATATCCTTGCGGAAATCGCTGCTATTTAACCGAAAAAATCGGCTTAGAGAAATAAGTGATCAAGAATGGTTCTCACAGTTCTCAACTAGCCTAGTGTTCTCATCGAATCCTCTATATGTGTGTGTTGGGTTCAATAGAAAAGTTAAAAAAAAAAAAAAAAGTCGAACCAGGGAACCATGCTTTAACATGTTGAATATCACATAAAAAAATAAATTTAACAAGTTAAAAAACAAATTTTCACAATATGTATAGATTAGCATGTGAGGAATAGCGTGGGGTTGCTTTTATGTTGGTACACTATTATTCACGTGAACGTCATTTATTTTGTTCATTCATTGCTACTTTTGATCAATAATTCAAGTATTCAGGATAATTTCATCAATTGTTATAGCCACATATGATGGTTCTTCCCAATCTAAATCATTTTCTTTAGAGGTTTAAATTAATACTTGAATTGATGTTTTAAAAAAGAAATTAGATCAATTAACGTGGAGTAGTAAAATAACATAAAATTTGGAGTTGGAACAAATTAGTAGAGTTTATTATAGGAAGATTCTTGTACGATGTAGTTTGCCGATAGCATTTTGAGCTGCTATTCGGTATTTTGATCATATCACAATAAGTTACTAGAAAAAAATAGACATTTAAGCGAGACGTGTCAATTGGCAAGTATTATATGCGTCTAACATAATTTTGAACCATTCTGAATCACACATTTTTAAGGCATTTTTCATTTTTTGTTTAATCCCTTTTTCCTACAAGGAATATCATCATCATTATTATTATTATTTGCATTTATACATATATGTATACACATGTCTAAAACTTCAAAATAAGTATTGTACATACATGTTTTGATAATGTACGTATATGTGCAAATGTGTAGAGATTATTGCACATACATATATAGAAAGGAAGACTATGAGTAAGAAAAGGTTTTTCTAATGTACATACATATGTATACGTGTTTGATATATATCCTTGCAAATCGGTGCGATTTAACGGAAAAAATCGGCTTAGAGAAATGAGTGATCAAGAATGGTTCTCACTTTTCTCAACTAGCCTAGTCTTCTCATCGAGTCCTCTATATTTGTCTGGGGTTCAATGGAAAAGTTAAAAAAAAAAGTGTACCAGGGAACCATGCTTTAACATGTTGAATATCTCATAAAAAAATAAATTTAACGTGTTAGAAAACAAATTTTCACAGTATGTGTAGATTAGCATGTGAGGTATAGTGTGGGGTTGCTTTTATGTTGGTACACTATTATTCACGTGAACCTCATTTATTTTGTTCATTCATTAATGCTAGTTTTGATCAATAATTCAAGTATTCAGGATAATTTCATCAAGTGTTATCCTTTCAAAAAAAAAAAGTGTTATAGCCATATATGATGGTTATATCCTTCAATCTAAATCATTTTCTTTAGAGGTTTAAATTAATACTTGATTTGAAGTTTTAAAAAAGAAATTAGATCAATTAACGTGGAGTAGTAAAATAACATAAAATTTGGAGTTGGAACAAATTAGTTGAGTTTACTATAGGAAGATTCTTCTACAATGTAATTTTCCGATAGCATTTTGAGCAGCTATTCGGTATTTTGATCATATCACAATAAGTTACTAGAAAAAAATATACAATAAGCGAGACGTTTCAATTGGCGAGTATTATATGCGTATAACATAATCATGAACCATTCTGAATCACTCATTTTTAAGGTATTTTTCTTTTTTTGCTTAATCCCTTTTTCCTACAAGGAATATCATCATCATTATTATTATTATTTGCATTTATACACACACGTGTCTAAAACTTCAAAATAGGTGTTGTACATACATGTTTTGATAATGTGCAAATGTGTGGAGATTATTGCACATACATATATAGAAAGGAAGACTATGAGTCAGAAAAGGTATTTCTAATGTACATACATATTTTTACATTTTTTATATATACCCTTGCAGAAATCGGTGCGATTTAAACGAAAAAATCGGCTTAAAGAAATGAGTGATCAAGAATGGTTCTCACAGTTCTCAATTAACCTAGTGTTCTCATCGAATCCTCTATATGTGTGTGGGGTTCAATGGAAAAGTTAAAAAAAAAATCGAACCTGTGAACCATACTTTAACATGTTGAATATCTCATAAAAAATAAATTTAACATGTTAAAAAACAAATTTTCACAATATGTGTAGATTAGCATGTGAGTTATAGTGTGGGGTTGCTTTTATGTTGGTACACTATTATTCACGTCAACCTCATTTATTTTTTTCATTCATTGCTACTTTTGATTAATAATTCAAGTATTCATGATAATTTCATCATGTTTTGTTGCCACATATGATGGTTCTTCCATTCAATCTAAATCATTTTCTTTAGAGGTTTAAATTAATACTTGATTTGAAGTTTTAAAAAAGAAATTAGATCAATTAACGTGGTGTAGTAATATAACATAAAATTTGGAGTTGGAACAAATTAGTAGAGTTTATTATAGGAAGATTCTTGTACGATGTAGTTTGTCGATAGCATTTTGAGATGCTATTCGGTATTTTGATCATATCACAATACCAATTAATGATATTAGTTGTTTTATAACTGAAACTGTTACAACAAAGGAAAGATAAATATACAGACGGATTAAGGCTCTATTGAGATAACACATTTGAAAACAAAAAAGAGGATGACCAGATTAAAAAGTAAATCTAATGTTGAAAGAAAAACTGTATTTGGTAACGTCTTTCAAAGGCACTGCGTCAATTAAGTAGATTTTTTTAAAACGCTCAGGAGTGTACTATGACAAGTACTAGTGCATGATAGCGTGTGTGTCGGCAAGTTATGTACATTAGAGCATAGAGGGGAGATATCCCAATCCCGGAAAAATCTCAAGAATGTGCCCAAGCCACCCCAATGTACACTACTGCCAAGTATAAGCGATAAAACTCTTCATATTCAAACCCGAAGAAGAAGATAGAATAAGTGTAGAAATAGTCCAAAGATAGATAATACGATACTGTGTGATGAGGACGCCGACACCCCGACAAGGTTAGTATGTTTACCAAATGACACGACTCGTAACTATGTGTGACCGTCTAACATGTGTGATACTCAGCTATAGACTAGACTCTGCATGCAATCCTAGTTCACTATAACCATTGGCTCTGATACCAATCTGTCACACCCTCAAATTTCCACGTGCGGGGTTTTACCGCGAGGCGCATGACACACCAGGATCCAAGTCAACGGTCACAATAAATGACAACTAAATGATATGAAAACAACGTAAACTGCCATTTAGTTTCCAAACCTTCATAACACAGCGGAAGCAAAATGTATTAGTACAACTCAAAAGTGAAACTCAAAGTCTGAAATACTCAAATGAAATGCAAATGAATCCTAGACTCCATGAGACTCCGTGCGCCTATCGATAGCTGCTACCTTAGCGACCTAAGACAAACATGCTAAAAACATCAGCAAATAATGTCGGTGAGTTCACAGGTTTTTAATGAATACCGACTCCAATGAATACTGACTCCCAAATGAATACCCATGGTCAATCCAGACCACATGCGTGCAAAACATATGAATACCTGTTACTACTGCGATTGGAAAACCATTACTGGACCCGAATACTGTGAATATTGAATACGTGCCCGAATGAATACTAAATATTGAATACCGAATACTGAATACTGAATACCTAAGAGACAACATGCACCTGTCTGACCTCCAGACGACGAGTGGGGCGGGTCAAGCCCAAATAGATCTATCCACATTTCCCCCGTTGTGCGTCCGCACATTCATGGTTCTCCCCGGGACTTCCAAAGACCGCATAGTAACATAATGAATACTCCAAAACATAATGAATACTTGAAAACATAATGAATACTCCAAAACCCAATGAATTCGTGAATACCAAAACATAGTTGACACACCTTTCATGAAAACATAGTTGACATGCCCTTTATGAAAACATAGTTGACACACCTTTTATGAAAACACATTTGACACACGTTTAAAGAATACAACATGTTTTCTCCCCCGAAAATGTAAAACCAATAAAAGAGTGGGGCCGTGAAACTCACCTTAGAGTGCGTCTTCTGATAACTAGAAATCCAACACGTGTATGATAATCCCAACTAATGACAACCTATCAATGAGTTTACATAAGTGTGATGACTACTAACCCGAAGGCTAACTAGTCCCCGATTGTCCAGATCTTGACTACGTGTGTTAAAAAGTGGGTTTAAACGTTAACCGGACATACCGGACAGACCCGACATCCCGTTGGTGACCCATTACATCAATTAGTCATGCACATAAGGTTAACACATAAGTTTCAAGCATAAAACACTTAGTTTGCATCAAAAATTGCATATACGAAGTCGTAAGGTCGAATCGGGAGTTTCCTGTGTTTGGTTCGCCCCCAAGGGCTTCTGGTTCGACCCATGGACCCTTGGTTCAACCCTCATGATGTTCATTCAACCTATTCACAAGTTCATTTGACCTAACACATGTTTATTTGACCCTAACATATGTTTATTCGACCTTAACGTATGTTAATTCGACCCTAACATGTGTTAATTCGCCCCCGGGCACCCAGATTCGACCCCAGGCACCCACATTCGACCCTATGGTGCTACATTCAACCCATTTGAGACACCTTCAACCCATTTGAGCCACGTTCGACCCTTTTGTGCCACGTTCGACCCTGTTGAGCCACGTTCGACCCTTTTGAGCTACATTCGACCCTTTTTAGCCAAATTCGACCCCACGAAGGGTCGAATGAGTTCCACGATCGACCCTTTGCTGCAGAACTTCATAAAACGCACCAAAACGCATCTAAATGGGCCAAAAACATCACGAAACATGACCAATCACAGCAGTCAACTATCATTAACATATTCCTACAAAACCCTACCAATTTTATCCCAAAATCCGTTCGTTTTACAAGTTACCCAAAATAGTAAATTATGGAGATGTCACTCAAACGCATGCAATCTTTACCCAATTAGGAAACTTTCTGAAATCAATCAATACCAACTTAATATACTCAGATTATCATGAACAAGAAACCCCCAATCATATCCTTATCACTATCATCATGAACAAGCCCTAGATCTAACCCAAAATCCCCAAAATGAGCAAAACATCATCAATAATCAATTGTAACCTATCTTAATCATAAATCATCATCAATAACAGTCCTAGATCGTTGTTATAACATCTATACAGCAATCAATCATCAAACAATACATAACACCACATAAAACACCATTAACACATGTTAATTTGTATGAAAACTCATTGTTTATGAATAGGTTTTGTTTAGAAAGATATTAGGAAGGTTTTTATCCATGAAAACATGTTTGAATCAGATCTGGACTCTTGGGGTTTAATGAAAATGAATTGAAATGCTTTAAAAATAATTTAGGATGAAGAACACACCTAAGATCTTTGTTTAGAGTATGTTTGTAGGTTAGATTATGGAAAACAAGAACAAAAACTCCTTCCTCCGTGATTAAAGTTGCTAGAGAGTGTTTAGAGGCATTTAGGGTTTGTGGAATGGTGAAAAATGACAAAGTGTGGTATTTATACTAGTCCACATTCGCCCCTTTCGCATGGTCGAATGTACCTTTACTGGTCGAATGAACTTCTACTGTTTTCACATCCCAGGTTCGCCCCTTTATTGAGGGTCGAACCAAACTCATTTCCCAGGTTCACCCCCTCGCTATGGGTCGAACCTGGACCTGTGTTTTCTAGTTTTTCCAGTTTTTTGTGTTTAACGCATTTTAACGCATCCTAACACATGAACATGCAATCTTAATCTATGTTTAACATATATAAGCATGGATAATCATCTACACATCGTTTAAACACATATTTGCATATAATCCACCATATAAGAATCAATCTACCCATAACATCTAATTTAGTTTATGTAATTCACCAACAACGGGACTCGTAACGTGTGTGTGTGACTAACCCAATGATCCTCCAAATCATTGAACCCTGGACAATACGGACTGTGTTCCGACTCAACTGACCCCGTAAAGTATGTTTAATAAACGTTTTTCGCTAAGGTAGACTTATGTGTTTATAAAATGTTGACCCAAACATGTCGGGTGTCACATCATCCCCCTGTTGAAAGAATTTTCGTCCCGAAAATTTCCCGAAGTCAAAGAGAATGAAACAATAAAAAGAAAAATTTTCCCGGTCGTCACACAGTTGCTACTAACAATGACATAACATTGCCGACTTTGTTGAGATTTTGAGACATTTTTATGATTCTGGTCAATTCAGTCCGGGAACAGGATCATCATTCATTACATTGATACCGAAGAAGGTGGAACCGATAGAGTTTGGTGACTTCCGTCCAATCAGTTTAATTGGTTGTATCACTAAGGTTGTTTATAAAGTATTAGCTAATCGTATTAAAGGGGTCATGGATTTGGTTGTTTCAGAGTCCCAGTCTGCGTTCCTCTCTGGCAGACATATTTTGGATGGCCCTTTGATCACGAATGAAGTAATATCGTGGGCGAAGAAAGCATGCCGAGAATTATTTTTATTTAAAATTGATTTCGAAAAGGCCTACGATAATGTAAACTGGGAGTTTTTGTTGTCAGTGCTCGAGCAAATGGGTTTTTCGTCTTTGTGGTGCAAATGGATAAAAGGGGTGTTATCCGCTTCTCAAGCTTCAATCTTGGTCAACGGTTCGCCTACTTTTCAGTTTTCTTGTCAGAAGGGTATTCGTCAAGGTGATCCTTTGTCTCCATTTTTATTTATTCTCGTTATGGAAGCGTTTTCGGATCAACAAACTCAATTAGCCTTGATATTGGATCAACGGAGTCTTGAATTAGAAGATCTTGTGGTATCTCAATAATTGCATCACCATCATTCATACCACCCAAATTACCTTCACCTATATCCAAAAGCCATTGAGCAAACCTCTTGGTTTCTTTAATATCCACTGAATTGTTTGTCGAGGTCAAGTGAAGATTTTTTGTCAATTTGAGCACCTTGCAATTTCTCCAAATATAAGATGAACTTATAGAGCAACTTACAATTTGTTGTCTACTTCCATTTGGAACGATGGGTAGAATTTGTCTAAAATCTCCCCTAAAAACAATAACTTTTCCACCAAATGGTAAATCATATGAATTAGAAGATGTGGATGAAAAAATGTCTCTTAACAATCTATCCAAAGCTTCAAATCCATGTTTTTGTACCATAGGTGCCTCATCCCAAACAATAAGTGATGTTTCTTTTAACAAAATTGCAAGTTCACTATCTGGCTTTATGTGACAAAATGAGTCCTCAACACAATTCAAAGGAATGTGAAACCGTGAGTGGGCAGTCGTACATAAAAGAGACGCAATTCCGCTTGAAGCCACATTTAACACCACCTTTCCTTCAGATCTAAGAGAAGCAGATAACGTCTTCCAAAGATACGTTTTCCCTGTGCCTCCGTAACCATAAAAAAAACATGCCTCCTTTGTATTTTGAAACAACATTCATGATTTCTATATAAATATTTCTTTGCTCTTCAGTTAGGGAGTGAAAAAGATTTTCAAAATCTTGCTTGTCACACCCTCAAATTTCCACATGCGGGGTTTTACCGCGACGCGCGTGACACACCAGGATCCAAGTCAACGGTCACAATAAATGACATCTATATGATAAGAAAACAACGTAAACTACCATTGAGTTTCAAAAACCGTTCTAACACAGCGGAAGCAAAATGTATTATTACAACTTAAAAGGAAAACTCAAAGTCTGAAATGTTTAACAAAACATGCATGTGATCCCTAGACGCCGTGAGACTCTGTGCGCCTATACTCAATGCTGCTACCTTAGCGACCTGAGAAAACATGCCAAAAAGATGTCAACATATAATGCTGGTGAGTTCACAGGTTTTAAGTTCGTAAACATTTTCATGTGTGAAGCGATTCCTCATAAAGTGCCAAGTGTGCAAAAGTTCCAAGTAAATAACAAACGTTCCCTTACTACTACGACTGTGTTGCTAAAACCATTACTGACAAACGTTGCTCGAGTTGCTGCCCATGTGCCAAGTGTCAAGTAGAGACAATATGCACCCGCCCGGCTCCTAGCCGTCAGGTGGGGTTCGTCACGCCCGATAGATCTATCCACATTTCCCCCGGTGTGCCCCGCACATTCATGGTTTCAATAGGGACATAGGTTTCGTCGTATAGTAAATAAGTGCCAAGCGCCAAGTGCCAAATGCAACTGTCAATGTTTAAAAGTGTCAAGTGCTAATGTTTAAATATGTCAAATGCCAATGTTAAATATGCCAAGTGCCAAACCTATCAATGAGTTTACATAAGTGTGATGACTATTAACCCAAAGGCTAACTAGTCCCCGATTGTCCAGATCTTGACTACATGTGTTAAAAGTGTGTTTAAACGTTAACCGGACATCCCAGACCAACCCGACATCCCGTTTGGTGACCTATTACATCAATTAGTCATGCACATAAGTTTAACACATAAGTTTCAAGCATAAAACACTTAGTTTGCATCAAAAATCTCATTCCGGACATCAGATGGTAGAATGTGGTTTTTCCCATTTCCACGTTCGCCCGTTTGAGCCACGTTCGCCCGTTTTTCCCACGTTTTGTTCCACGTTCGCCCGTTTGAGCCACGTTCACCCGTTTTTCCCACGTTTTGTTCCACGTTCGCCCGTTTGAGCCACGTTCGCCCGTTTTTCCCACGTTCGCCCGTTTTTCCCATGTTCGCCCGTTTTTCCCATGTTTTATTCCACGTTCGCCCATTCGAACCAATTTTATTCCACGTTCGCCCGTTTTCATCAGCATTTTATAAAACGCACCAAAACACATCTAAACGGTCCGAAAACATCACGAAACATTACCAATCACAGCAGTCAACTATCATTAACATATTCCTACATAACCCTACCAATTTTATCCCGAAATCCGTCCGTTTTACAAGTTACCCGAAATAGCAAATTATGGAGATGTCACATCAAACGCATGCAATCTTTACCCAATTAGGAAAATTTATGAAATCAATCAATAATCAACTTAATATACTCAGATTATCATGAACAATAAACCCCCCAATCATATCCTTATCACTATCATCATGAACAAGCCCTAGATCTAACCCAAAATCCCCAAAATGAACATAACATCATCAATAATCAATTGTAACCTATCTCAATCATAAATCATCATCAATAACAGTCCTAGATCATTGTCATAACATCTATACAGCAATCAATCATCAAACAATACATAACATCACATAAAACACCATTAACACATGTTAGTTTGTATGAAAACTCATTGTTTATGAATAGGTTTTGTTTAGAAAGATATTAGGAAGGTTTTTATTCATGAAAACATGTTTGAATCAGATCTGGACTCTTGGGGTTTAATGAAAACGAATTGAAATGCTTTAAAAATGATTTAGAATGAAGAACACACCATAGATCTTTGTGTAGAAGATGTTTGTAGGTTAGATTATAGAAAACAAGGGCAAAAACTCCTTCCCCAATGTTTAAAGTTGCTAGAGAGTGTTTTGAGGCGTTTAGGGTTTGTGAAATGGTGAAAAATGACAAAGTGTGGTATTTATACTATGTCCACATTCGCCCCTTTTACCTGGGCGAATGTACCCTCCTTCGACCCTTTCACAGGGTCGAACATACCCTGACTTGGTCGAATGAAATTCTTTCAATTCCATATCCCAGGTTCGCCCCTTTTACAAGGGTCGAACCAGGAGTATTGTCCAGGTTCGCCCATTCGATTGGTCGAACCAGGACTCACGTTTTTCTAGTTTTCTAATTTGTCGTGTTTAACGCATTTTAACGCACCCTAACATACGAGCATGCAACCTTAGTCTATGTTTAACATATTTAAGCACGGATGATTATCTACACATCATTTAAACACATCTAAGCATATAATCCACCATACGACAATTAGTCTACACATACACTTAATTAGTTTATGTAATTCATCAACAACGGGACTCGTATCGTGTGTGTGTGTGTGACTAACCCAATGATCTCCCGAATCATTGGACCCTGGACAATATGGACTGTGTTCCGACTCTACTTACCCCGTCAAGTATGTTTAATAAACGTTTTTCGCTAAGGTAGACTTATGTGTTTATAAAATGTTGACCCAAACATGCCGGGTGTCACATTGCTTTAACAATTCTTTGTCATAACATAATTCTTCATTTAGCAAATTGTTACTTAATAAAGATATGGACTCTTCGTAAGGAAAAGGCATCGTGGGAAACCTTCGAAGACTTGAGTTATTTCTAAGTAAACACATTTCAATTTCAAACAATGTAAGGTTTTTTATTTGATCTTCACTAGGTATCAAACCTACAAAGTTCAAAACATTCAAATTAAAAATAATCAAATTCTAACAAAAATAAGTCTACTTAGAAGAAAAATATTGATATAAAAATATAAAATTCTTACCTGGAGTTTCCAATCGCTTGTTACGTAAAATGCCATCACATAAGTAGTTCCATGTTTTTTCCCATACAAATTCAGGTCTGGAGATACTATCTGACATTAACATTGTAGCAAATAAAAATCCTAGATAATAACCAGAGCCTGTGAAACTTGCTTCCGCGATTGCATCGATGTACTCTTTGTCATCATCCAAAAGACCATATGCATAACATGCATCCCTAAATGTAGGAAACCGTATACCATTTACGGTTCTAATTTCTTCAAACGATTTAGGGCCTTTCACTTTGTTCAACAAAATCCTTAAATAGTATGCCTGGCCAAGAGATGGAGGAACAAAATAAATTCTACCAATTGAAAAACCTCTTTCCCTTTGTTTCCATTCTCTTGTGTCAGCTTTCCAAACAAACTTCGTTGGGAATTCGACATAATTTAGTGTTCTTGCTAATTCAGAATTTTTATTGCAGTTCATCCACTCCAAAAACATCGTCGCAGAAACAGAATCTTTATTTAACACCTCATCTAAGTCATCGTATGAGTCATATATGACTTGTTGCTGGTCCGGAATATGAAAAGGAAGCCAAATAACTGAAGGAGTCCTATACTGGACATCATAAGATAAAATCATCCAAGATGCTTCACATGCTGAAATATATCTACAACTGTAGTAATCTTTTATTTCATCCACATATTCTTGATGGTCATGTTGTTGATTGCTTTGTACAAATGAAATAGTTGCCCTATCATGACCTTTATTGATATATTTAAACAAATACTTGATCGAACCCGCCTGATTACACTACTCAACATTGATATGTGCCTGATATCTTTTCAAAAGAACTTTATTATACAGAACAACATATCTATTATCTAACTTCACACCTGATTTCTCCACAAACAACCCTGAATTCCTTCTTTTATATTCCGGAAAACCATCTAAGTCTATGCATGTGTGTTCCTTGAATGCTTTAGGAAAGTGTTTTGAACATTTTCCATCCGCCATGCAAGGACATCTTGGATTTTCATGACCGCGTGGACCATGAATCATGTACTCACTCACAAGAGAATACAACAAAGGATCCTTTTTTCTATCTGGTATTTCTGCTGTAATAAGTGGATCAATATACTCAACCGTTGGAAGTTTATAACCAGCCTCCATAAATAAGCAAATATGAGCATGAGACAAACCTCTCTTTTGAAACTCCACCGTATATACAACTGCTAAATATACAAAGAGAGCAAATAAAAAGCACATCTTTATAAACATACAAATGTACTAAATTTAAATTCTTTTTTATAAAATATGAATGAAAAAAAAAAAATTTTGGTCACTAACCTCCTTGAACCTTGCCGAGTATTAACTTATCCTTCAAGTCTTTAATCATAGCATATAGTTTCATCTTAAATAATCGACACAAAATATCACGCCTATCTTCAGGATTAAGTGTCGTGTCTTTTAAAAATCTGACAACTTCCGGCCATTTCGGATTACATGTGATTGTTATGAAGAAATCGAGATAGCCATACCATTTACAAAGTGCCATTGCATCAAGATAATTTTGCAACATATAACGTGCACCACCTGTAAAAGAGGAAGGTAAGATAACACGTTGACCAATTCCAGAAATGTCATTGTTTCCTTGATTTTGAAGAGAACGTAGCTTCATATAACTCTCCCATCTTAACTTTTTTTTGCTGGTGTCTTATGAAAAAAAGTCTTTTGCTTTCAATCATAGTATACGCATCAACTAAGAACTGCTGATAAAACCTCCTTGCATTTAAAATTAACAAAAATTCACCTACACGATCTTGAATTCTGTATGAAAAAAACTCACGCATAGTACATGTATTTCTTGTAGATTTTGTTGGCACCGGAATATTATTATGGGGGATATCAATTCGATAACCATCTTCACCATAGGGGAAAAGTAATGGATACTGAAGAGCAAGATACGACCGATGTAGTTCACTAATCCGTTTTAAACCTTCCGACTTAGAATTCACAATGATATCTCTTTCTTCAAATGAATTGTCAATGTCTCCAACAATCAAAGCAGCAACTTCAGAACATGTAGGTAAATTATATGTCTTGCCGTCTTGAGACCTTTTTGCAATAAGCCGTAGCTTTAGATTAGCATCTGGATTTATTTTAAAACAATCCCTTGCCATTCTATAAGATTTGACTAAAGCACTGTGTTTATCTAACATGTCCTTCAACTGAGTGATAATCTCAATATCAAGCGTCTCAGAAATTGACTTGCTAGAACTGTTGGAATCTCTCCTAAGATTATAGAAAATACAAATTAGTTATTAATACAAAACATATGAAAAAACTTAAGAAAAATCATATAGTAATTATTCATCTTCACATACCCTAAAACTGATTGTCTATTTGAAACCTCATTTTCTGTGTCATAAATATATAACTAAGAAAACTTGGGCGTTGATCCATCTTTTGGTATAAGACTTCCAATACTATGATAATTTTCACCTCCAATTCGAAAAACAAATGGACCTCTGCCTCGATTCACCGAGTGATCTACTTTACCACCCATGGACGTAAAGGAGAACATTGAATTAAAACAACGATTGTATTTCATAAAGTACTTTCCTTTTCATCTTGACAACAATAAAGAGTCTTAAGATATTCTGGAGGTTCCCTAAAACCCGGAAGTAAAACCTTAGCATAACCACAACAAAGTGAAAAGTTCTGTTTCTCCTCACTTTTGGCACTTCTTCAAGCTTCATCGGGCCACAATTTTGCATTACAGGATGGACAAATCTCACTTTGATTACCATGATCCAAGTACTCTATTCGTTTAAATAATCACGTTACATGTGTTGTTTAAATTCAGACAAAATTTAAAAAAAATAAAATGACACTTACCACGTGACTTTCTACTGTTTCTTTTCTGGTCCATTTTTTGTTTTCTGATTAGGCGATTCAACTTTGTTGCACTTACCAGGTTGTTATTCAATAAACATAAAACACGTTAATAATGATTTTAAAGCACAAAATAATTAAACAAAATATTTTTTAAAAAAACATAAATAAAGCTGGATTCATTAGACTGAAATTTGTTATGTGAATTTTTGTTATGTATGATAGCAATTCTGCTTTGTCTTTTTCGTTCAGAAACTGTATAAAACATTAAAATAGTCAAAAAAAAAAACAAATATAGCACAAAAATATAGAAACATAACCATATATCCATATATTATAATATAGGTATAACATAATATAAATACATTAAAGGATGTACCATTGGTAATGTCTAATAATGGACTTCGTTAATTAGATGGCGAAAACTCAATAGGCTTCACGATGTTTTCTAAAGATAAAAGAAAGGAAACAATATTATTATGTCATTACAACATGTTAAAAATTAAGAAAAGTAACAAAAAATAATATTACCAAAACTGATTAACAAAAACGTGATAACAACAAAGTAAAATAACAAAAAATGTCTTACACTTAAACCTATTATTAGCCTTCTTATACATAATATATAAACAAAATATTAAAAAAAAATCAATATAAAGAATAATATCGTTTGTATCTTGAAATGAAGTACCAGAAACACTAATGTTCACATCTGGTGAAGGAAAGGTGGATTCATTTCACCGAAATTTGTTATGTGATTTCTTATTATATATGATAGCCATTATGCTTTGTCTTTTTTGTTTAGCATCTGTATAAAACCTTAAAATAGTCAAAAACCAAATAGAGCACAAAAATAAATAAAAAAACATATCCATAAAAGGATGTACCATTGGTAATGTCTGATAATGGACTTCGTTGATTAGATTGCGAAAACTCTATAGGGTTGACGATGTTTTCTATAGCTAAAACAAACAATACAATAATATTATGTCAGTTATCAATGTTAAAAAAATAAGAAAAATAAAAATAATAATAATACGAAAAATGATTAAGCAAAACGCAATAAGAACAAAATAAAATAAGAAAAAACGTCTAACACATAAACTTATTATTATCCTTCTTCTTATTTAGGTATTCTATTCTGCTTTGTCTTTTTGATTTTGAACCTGTTTAAAATTTTGAACCTATATTAATATCAGAAAGATATGATAAAAAATTAACATTTGTACATAAGCATATACCATTAGTAATATCAGAAGATGGAGTTGTATTTTCACCGGTTGAACAAATATCATTAGTAGGTTCATTTGTATTTGCTTCAAGACGTCTAAAACTCTCATTGTGGTAATTTTCTTTTCGTTTTTTGGAAAATGATAGCTCTGAGGAATTGCTTATGATATATGAACCTAACATAAAACCCAAAAATGAAAAACCATTATTATGAATATAAAACTAAGTTGAGACTTAAATACTATATATGTAATGGTCTTAGTAATAACCTTCATTAAAAGATGACGAACCAAATTCTTGAGTACTTACGGCGTCCAAAAACTTGTTCACTCTGTTTCTACTAAACTCAAGTCCTACAATAAAAAAAATTAATCAGTTTGTTATAAAAAATTAGTTTTGAAAAATATTAAATATGATAATGTACCTAATAAATTTATTTTTGATTTTAAAGAAGTAAGAAAAATCTTAAGTAAATAAAATTTAAGTTCTAATCAAGATTTTAAAATTAATCAACAATTAAACAGAAAATAAAAGATACAATAAAAGATAAGCCATAAAGCAATTGTCTTACATCCATAACCTTGCAAATTTAAAAAACTATGTTAACAAACATAGCTAATTGTTCAACACCACCATACCAACACACCCCAAATAAAACATCCAAAACATAAAAACAATAGCAAATTTTTTTAACAAACATAACCACCACAAATCACTTCTCAATTTTTGGATTCAAAAGAGCTTTCTTGCCATCATAAACACCCTTTGTAGCTGAAAATGATGCAGGCTCCTCCTCAAAGTCTTCGCCAAGTTGACGCTTCGAAAGCCTCCCATTCGACTTCCTCTTGAAAATTACCTCGGCTGTAAGTTGTCTCTTCAAATTTGCATTATCAGGCTTGGATACTGGGGTAACATTCTCTTCACCAACTTCAACATTTGCCTATATGATTAAAACAACCACGTGCGTTATTTTCTTGATCATAGTAGTATTTTCAAGTTAAAAAAATATGAGAAAACAAAGGAAGTACCCAAATGTTAAACAAACATAAAAAAATAAGCAATATCCAAAGAAATGTAAATCAAATTCATTTAAAATTGAAAGAATTACCTGCAAATTCACAGTATCCGGAGATGGAATTTCAGAGGAAGTATTGCTTAACGTTTCAGAAATAACATCCTACATTTTCAAAAGTTTCATTAAACTTATAGCTTTATTTATAAAAAATGTTGATAATAAAATTAAAATACCAACATGCCTTCATATTAACAGCAGCTTCATAAGGGGTTTCAGAAACCATGTTGCTCAATGACTCAGAGTAACTAGGTTGTATTTAAAAAATAAAACAATTATCTTAGTAAAGTTATGTGATTTTTAATTTTAAAAAGCATTAGAGCATAAATAAATGACACAATTACCTCATAGTTGTTTGCCTTCTTCTCAAGTTCAGAAATGATATCTGAATTATCAGTAAGTTTCAAAATTTTGAAAACCCAAAATTTTTTATTAACATTAAACTGAGAAATTTCAATCTTGAAAGCAAACTTTTTGCCTATCAGCTGCTTAAACTCATCAGGGTACAATCCTTCATCACCACCCTATAACATAAATGCATTATCATCATAGAAATGAGAATAAAATGTATAATGTAAAAAAATAATTCGGAAAATGTTGATTCATTAAGGTAAACATACACTTAAATGTTTCTCAATCAACTCTTTAGAAGTTTTTTTTCAACAGATTTGAAGCATCACGATAAAATAAGGTAAGTGACAATGTACCAATCGAGTCTTGAACAATCAATGGTATTTTAACCCTACACATGTATAGTAATTTTTTAAAATTATAACAAAACAAAATAATATTTTATTTAAATTTATAAAACAATAATAATTTGGTTTCAAACCGGTGAACGCCAGGAACATCATTATGTTCGCATCCTTCGGTCTTGCAATAATAAGTAATTTCCTTCTCATCTAACGGGGTATCAGACACAAAAACCTCATCATCCAACTTAACCATCTTCTGATGGCATTTAGTGCATGAAATATAAAACCATGGAATTTCGACGGGTATCAACTCAATGGTAGCAACAACAACCAGTGTCTTCACCTAATAAAAGAAAACAAAATGAATGTTAATATAACATAAAAACAGGAAATTAATTTTTTAACCTATAAATTATTCAAATTACCTTAGATACATTAACATCAGCAATGTTGTTAAACTCGGTTTTCGAAACATATTCGTCATACTGAGATAAAAATATACCATCAATCTTTCCCATCAAACTGTTAAAAAAACTGTAGTTACATAACTAACAATACAACTACATATAATAATTTAATGATATATTACTTAAAAATTAATACCTTTGCCTAAATTCAGAAATTTCATCAATTTCAGAATTGATGAACAGATTAGAAACATCAAAAGCATTGTTGACATAGCCAAATTCTTGAAAGTATTTCAAGGTCCCAAATTTCAAAATGACAACAATGAAACCAACCGCTTCCTTCTTAGCCCAAACATCTAACATTTTATCCGCATATGAATTCCATAAAGACAAATAAATCTTCTTCATGCTACAAAATTTAATTAAATATTTAATCAAAGTATAAAATTAATAAAAGATACTTAAAAACCAAGATTAAAAGAAAACACTAACTTCAAGTCTTGAATAAGAACATTCACTTTATAAGTGTCTTTGCCCTTAGACGTAAGAATCTTCTTCTTTTCACCAACATCAGCAACAAAACCAATAACATCTAAATAATAAAATTGTTTCATTAAATTAGTAATAAGTTTTAAAATTAAATTATATTCAATATTAATTATTGGTTACTTACCAACTGGTGAGTCACCATGAACAATCTTTTGAACAATAGAATCAAACGGTGTGAAGGAAAATCCATAGAGTGGGCCATTGAAATCAATACATCGGTAGAGGAAGCTATCAGCATAGAGACCCAATTTGTTCTTCTTCTCAACATATTTGTATTTTAATTCATTTCTCCCGATTGTTGGTTTAATAAAAAAAATAACAATCTATAGCAATGCACAAAAATTTATATTATATGGGTTAAAATATCAAAAGTATAATCGAAAAACATTTAAAAATGAAGACATTGATCTACTGATGAGTTAAACTACTGATGATTTAACTACTGATGACTTAAACTACTGATGAAGAATATAAAAGTACTGAAAAGGAAATTACAAACTCTGAAAGCAGAACTACTGATGAGTTAAACTACTAATGTGACACCCGGCATGTTTAGGTCAACAATTCATAAACACATAAAGTCTACCTTAGCGAGAAACGTTTATTAAACATACTTGACGAGGTCAGTAGAGTCGGAACACAGTCCGTACTGTCCAGGGTTCAATGATTGGGAGGATCATTGGGTAATCACACACGCACACGTTACGAGTCCCGTTGTTGGTGAATTACATAAACTATATTAAGTGTTACGCGTAGATTTATTCTTATGTGGTGGATTATATGCAAATACGTGTTTAAACGATGTTTAGATGATTATCCGTGCTTATATATGCTAAACATAGGCTAAGATTGCATGTTCATGTGTTAGGATGTGTTAAAATGCACTAAACACGACAAACTGGAAAAACTAGAAAACACAGGTCCAGCAGGTTCGACCCACAATGTAGGGGTGAACCTGGGATGAGAAACCATATAAATTCATTCGACCAGTAAAGGTATATTCGACCCTGGACAAGGGGCGAATGTGGGTATATTCGACCTTGTGAAAGGGGCGAATGTGAACTAGTATAAATACCTCAGTTTGTCATCTTTCACCATTTCACAAAACCCTAAACGTCCCCAAACACTCTCTAGCAACTTTAATCACTGGGAAGCAGTTTTTGCCCTTGTTTTCTATAATCTAACCTACAAACATCTTCTAAACAAAGATCTAAGGTGTGTTCTTCATCCTAAATCATTTTTCAAGCATTTTGATTCGTTTTCATTAAACCCTAAGAGTCCAGATCTGATTCAAACATGTTTTCATGGATAAAAACCTTCCTAATATCTTTCTAAACAAAACCTATTCGTAAATAATGAGTTTTCATACAAATTAACATATGTTAATGGTGTTTTATGTGGTGTTTTGTATTGTTTGATGATTTATTGCTGCGTAGATGTTATAACAATGATCTAGGACTGTTATTGATGATGATTTATGATTGAGTTAGGTTACAATTGATTATTGATGATGTTTTGCTCATTTTGGGGATTTTGGGTTAGAATTAGGGCTTGTTCATGATGATAGTGATAGGGATGTGATTGGGGGTTTCTTGTTCATGATATTCTGAGTGTGTTAAGTTGATTATTGATTGATTTCAGAAATTTTCCTAATTGGGTAAAGATTGCATGCGTTTGATGTGACATCTCCATAATTTGCTATTTTGGGTAACTTGTAAAACAGATAGATTTTGGGATAAAATTGGTAGGGTTTTGTGGGGATATGTTAATGATAGTCGAATGTTGTGATTCATGATGTTTCGTGATGTTTTCAGATGTTTTTAAAGCGTTTTGTGGTGAAACATTCTGACAGGGGCGAACCTGGGTTCCTTCGACCAGTCGTAGGGTCGAAGGTGGAACCCAGGGTCGAACCTGGACTTCAGAATGGTCGAACATACCTTAATTGGGTGAACGTGGCTCAAATGGGTCGAACGTGGCTCAATTGGGTCAAACGTGGCAAAAAAAAAGGGGCAAAGGTGGAACTTATAAATCCCGGTTCGACCCTAGACAACTTAAAATGAGATTTTTGATGCAAACTAAGTTATTTTTGCTTGAAACTTGTATGTTAATCTTATGTACATGACTAATTCATGTAATGGGTCACCAACGGGATGTCGGGTCTATCTGGTATGTCCGGTTAACATTTAAACGCACTTTTTAACACACGTAGTCAAGATGTAGACAATCGGGGACTAGTTAGCCTTCGGGTTAGAAGTCATCACACTTATGTAAACTCATTAATAGGTTGTCATTAGTCGGGAGTATCATACACGGGTAGGATCTCTGGTTATCAAGAAGACACACTCTAAGGTGAGTTTCATGGCCCCACTCTTTTACTGGTTTTACATTTTCGAGGGAGAAAACATGGTGTATTCTTTAAACGTGTGTCAACTATGTTTTCATAAAAGGCGTGTCAACTATGTTTTCATGAAAGGTGTGTCAACTATGTTTTGGTATTCATGAATTCATTGGGTTTTGGAGTATTCATTATGTTTTCAAGTATTCATTATGTTTGGAGTATTCATTATATTACTATGCGATCGTTGGAAGTCCCGGGGAGAACCATGAATGTGCGGGGATGCACAACGGGAGAAATGTGGATAGATCTATTTGGGCTTGACCGGACCCACTCGTCGACCGGAGGTCGAACGGGTGCATGTGGTCTCTTAGGTATTCAGTATTCAGTATGCAGTATTCAGTATTCAGTATTCATTCGGGCAGGTATTCAGTATTCACAATATTCGAGTCCAGTAATGGTTTTCCAATCGCAGTAGTAACAGGTATTCATATGTTTTGCATGCATGTGGTCTGGATTGACCATGGGTATTCATTTGGGAGTCAATATTCATTGGAGTCGGTATTCATTAAAAACCTGTGAACTCACCAGCATTATTTGCTGATGTTTTTAGCATGTTTGTCTTAAGTCGCTAAGGTAGCAGCTATCGATAGGCGCTCGGAGTCTCACGACGTCTAGGATTCATTTGCATTTCATTTGAGTATTTCAGACTTTGAGTTTTACTTTTGAGTTGTAATAATACATTTTGCTTCCGCTGTGTTAAGACGGTTTTGGAAACTAAATGGCAGTTTACGTTGTTTTCATATCATTTAGTTGTCATTTATTGTGACTGTTGACTTAGATCCTGGTGTGTCACACACCTCACGGTAAAACCCCGCACGTGGAAATTTGAGGGTGTGACAACCGATGATTTAACTACTGAGTAGTTAGGCATTCAGAGGTTGTAACTTCTTCTTCAGTGTTTTACCATTATTCATCCGAAGTTATCTACAACAAACACATATAATTTTAAATTACTAATTACATTTACATTGAAAACAGTCAAAAAGGTAATAACACTTAAAAAACACAAAGTACTTAAAACACTAAAAGCAGTACTAATCATACAATATGTTATGATCTGAGGTTGATTGTTTTGATTGTTTAGGTACTAGAAACAATGAATGAAATGAATTATAAATGGAAAGTGCAGCGGAATAATAAACTATTAATCAAAACAAGAGAGTAAATGTTTTTCAATCGAAAGCTTTCATTAATCAAATGATTACAATCAATAGTACAAGTACTCCCCCTTAGCGTGATCACTCTGTGATTGTTTGTCTGAGAGAATGTATCGAGTGATGAATAGAACAGTACAAGCACTGTTCTATTTATAGACAAATCTAAACCACTGATGATCTAAGCTGACGTCACCTAAGACAGTGACCTCTAACAGAATAACAAACATAAAACATCTGTTGTATACAAACTATTGTTACATTGTAAAACACTGAATGGTAAACTGCTGTTAGGAAAACTCTGATGGTCTTGTATCATCTGTTGGAGCCTAGGTGCTGTTGGCTCCAACATACCTTTAGTCTTCAGTACTTTGATCAGCAGTTGTTCTTCATCAGACCTTTGGTCAGTAGTTGTTCTCTAGCAGTTGTTATCCATCAGACCTTTGTAGCTGCAGTTGTTTGGGTACAGCAGATGTTAGGGTCAACAGTCTTTTGGGTGAAGTAACTTGTAAATACTGTTTATTGCTAAGGATCAATTGAGTAGTATGTTTTGGCTTTCCAATCATCTGTTCTTCTCCAGGTCAGCATACCCAACAATCTCCCCCTAGAACAGATGATGCCAAAACTAAGCTTTATTTTGATCTTTATTTCTCATCAGACTTTCTCTTATCTGCCCTTTAAACTGTAGTTCAAAACTTAGAGAGAAAAAGTTTTCTGCATCCCTTTCAAGCTCTAAGTTCAGCAAGGTTTGGAGATCATCTGCACACAAGCCATGTGCATCATCCATACTTAACTTTTGAGCTTCTCCATTTGATCTGAGCAGATTCAATTCATCGTTGTCTTTGTTGACTTTCCATTTTAGAATTTTTGAATTAGAGGATCTGCTGGGTTGCAAGTTTATTGTAGATGAGTTTGGTGATGGAGGTCTCCCTATGAGTTTTCTCAGTTCTTCAGGAGTCGGATCAGAGAAGTAGTGTAGTTGATTGAAGAGGCCCTCTTTTACATAAGTTTCAGCAAACCTCTTCTAATCTTCTTCAGACATTTCTTTTTGTTTCTTGAACTGTCTTCTGGCAGTAATAGACAGATCAGAAGTGTCAAGTAAGCTGTCTAGTGTAAAAGCCTGTTGAGGTCTCTTCAGCATTGGTGCATCAGAGTAATCAGGTTTCCTGGGCAGTGTAGGGTCTTTCTTCCTATTTTCTTCCAACTTCTTGTAAGTCTCAACCAGCCTTAGCTCTGACCATTTTGCAACAGACCTCATCTCCCCATATTTTGCAGCCACAATCTCTTGTCTCATTCTCTTGAACTTCAAGGCTCTGGCTGGATCTCTGCCTTTCCTAAAATCAGGGGCAGAGACCTTTGCTGGGGGATTCTTGGCCATGTCTTCTATTCTTATTAGTTCTTCTCTAAGTGCATGAGTGGTCCAGCCTGAAAATTGTTTCTTATTTGCTTTGTAGGGCATGGTTGACAAGATTTTGTCAAGAAGAGATTCCCTAACCATCCTTTCCATGTCACTACTAAGAGGCATGGTGGACATGGATTTGCTCAGGGTCTTAGCAAAATCTTCAATCCTTCTCAATTTGCTAAGCTCTGCTGAATGGATGCCGTGAGCAGTCCTGTCATCTTTCCCTTTGCATCTCTCTTTGATGATTGAATCTGCCTATTCAGTTTGTATTTAAGATATTCATCTAGGTTTAAGGGAACAGGAAAATTTGAAAGAGATGGGAAAGATCTTTCAGATGGTTGTTCAGTATTGTAGAAGGATTGCATTTCCCCCTTGAGTAGATCAAGCTCAAGAGGATACTGAACAACCAATGGTGTGATGGATGGTGGTGGTCTATGATATGTGAATTGTGAAGTGTGTGGTGAGAATGATGAAAGTGGAATGGCTGATATGGGTGTAGGTTGGGTGGTTGAAGTAGGAGGTGGTGATGTTTGTATGTTTTCATCCTGTACCACAAAGGTAGATTTTCTCTTCCTTCTGTACAAGATTTTTGGTGATGGTGGTGTTGCAGCAGTTGTTGTGTTAACATATGTTGGCACTTTTGTAGGACTAGCAGATGTTTGGGATTTGTGTGGTGTGTTGGTGGTTGTGGTGGTGGTGGTGGATTTGGTTGTTGGTTTGGTGGTAGGTTCAGTTGGTTTGGTGGTATCAGTGGTTTTGGTGGCAGTGGTTTTAGCAGCAGCAGTTTTGACAGCCAGTTTGGATGGTGGTTGTCTAACATGTTTGGCAGGCATCTTCTTCCTTTTAGAGGTACCCACATCCTCAACTTATTGCTGTTGCTCTATCTTCTGTTGTACAAGAGCTTCTGCTTTGCATTCCAAAGTATCAGCCCTCTTTTGCTTCTCTTCAGCAATAACATTTGCAGAGGTATCTACTTCTTTTGCTTTGCTGGTTTTGACAGTTTCAGTATCAGCAGAGGTTTGAACATTGGGTTGTTGTTGTTGTGGTGCTGTTTGGGTAGACCCTGGTTGGTTAGCAGCTTTTGATTTTCCCTTTTGTGAGGGTGGACAACCAAAGGGATCTAGCTTTGGCAATCTATCCCTGCCACTCTCCCCCTTTTTGGCATCATCAGCAGTGAATTCATCATCATCTTCATCTCTGAGAATTGTGGTAGGGCAGAGCCAGTGGTCTTCAGCAAGTGATCTTTAATGTCTTTAATGTCTGCTTGGGTATCTGTGTACCTAGCATCCACCATAGTTCTGATTTGAGCCATGTAGGTTTCATGTGTCTGATTTGCTAGTTTTCTATGAGCTATGATGATGGGGGAAACTGATTTCCATAGCTCACTAGCAATCTCTTTTGTGGATGGTTGACTTTTGGTAAGAGTATCCAATGATCCCAAAATTGTCTTGATATCTGATTTGATGTCAGCAGCAGAGGTTTCTATGGACTGTACTCTAGTCGTCAATTTTTGGTATTTTAACTCATCACCTAAATTAATAGGATCATCTGGGTTCCTACCAGTTGTAGTTGTATCTGGTGCAGTCCAAGGAGGTGAGTCCAAAGGATGAGAACCAGATGCCCCTTTGTCTTGGTTCTGGGTACTTCCAACTGATTTTGGGGACACTATAGTGGCCTCATCGGTTGTTGCCTTCAAGGAAGTCTTAGCTATGTAACCACTGTCCTGTTGTGAGACAATGGTCTCTACATCAGTAGTGGCTGCTTCACTTGAAAACTCACCTAGAGTTTCATTCAACTCCAGGGGTGTAACCTCCTCTGTTTGTGGGATAGCTAATTGATTTTCCTCAGTCCTAGTCACTTGTTGAAGTATACTCTCATTGATGGGTGAAGGAGAGGAACTGGGATTGTCCTGAGTTTTATCAATAGCCTCAAACAGTGGTTGCATTGTTGGAAGGACATGTGATGGTGAGGGTTGAGGAGTGAAAAGAGAAGTAGCCCTAGGAGAAGGGCTGATGATCATATGGTCAAGTGAATCATATGTATCATGAGGTGGTTCCCTTTGGCTTACAACATGATCCTTTTGTGAGGATTCATGAGGAGTTTGCTCAGGTTGAGATATATCCATCTGTTGTGAGGAAGTAACAACAGTGGTTTCTTGTTGCTTTTGTGTTGCAACAGGGTTTTCCTCTCGTATCTCATCTTCCAGAGACCCCTTTTTGGTTTTAGTGGAGGTTTTTGTAGATGGACGTTTTCTTTTGGAGGTGGCTGGTGTGGGTTTCACAGCACTGGATGTAGTGCCATGATCACCAGGAGCAGTGGGCTCAACAACAGAGGTTTGGACAACAGTTGTTGTCTTAGTCCTCTTTGTTTGTGTTTTAGAAACTTTTGACACTTTTGACACTTTTTCTTGGGTGGTTGAACCCAGCATTCTTGTGAAAGTTTCATCAGTTAGACTCTTCATTTTGAATGACTTACCCTTTTTAAAATCTTTTTCAGGTAAAACCTTTTGAAGGATTACACTTAAAATTCTTGGGTAAATCAAAAAAGCATTATTAGACCCAGACTTTATGGCCTTCACATTTGATACTAAATCCAGAAACAGGCCCTGGGATAAATGACAACGTAGCATATCCCAAGTACTGAATCCTCAATGGGATTTCATTGAAGGAAGTGGACTTAGCAGAGACACAGAGAAGGAGGGTATGAAAGAAAAATTTCATGACTGGTGGGAAAAACTTTTTGAAAAGAGTTGACCCAGTCATTTGTGCATCATAACCTCTTTCCTGAAACTCTGTGTGAAGTTCAGCCTTAGGGAAAGAGTCGTTACCTGACAGGTCATTTAGTGAGAAGGTTGTGGATATCAACGTTGTCTCACCCTGAGACGCATGCTTTTGAGAAAAAGTAGTGGAACTCACCTTAGTATGCAAGCAAGTAAATCTAAACTCCAAAGTAGGGTGTGCTACCGACTCCCTAGTACATGTGTCACAAAGTGAGTATATGCGTAATACCATTACACCATATAACCCGTTTGTCCAAGACGTTTAAATGTTCAAAATCGTATAAGTGACACCTAGTGATTCTACATGCATGAGTAAACCCTACAGGCCCATTGGTGAATATGTTGGTTATCATTAATTTTACACTTCATATGCATCTCATATAAGTGCCTATTCAAGTACATGTCATATACATACCACATAGGACTCCAATTAGTCACATAAACTCACAATACACAATCTGCGTTTTTAGGACAGATTATGCGCCATGAAAACTAATTTATTAAAAATACTTATCCAATGAGTTAGACTTCCAAAATTTTACTAAATATTCTCGGGTGTCTACTAGACAAATCACATTTTTAGTTTATGACAAAATCTTGTACAAAAATTATGAAAATTCACAGAACACGGCTACATTCAGAAAATACAGACAACAAATCAGTTTAGTAGAAAAATTCCCAAAAATCATGTATTCATCAAAACGGGATGAATCTACTTGGAAAAGCCAAGATATTCAAATGTTAACCTACTGTCTAAATTTCATAACTTAATTCCTTGTAAAACTCTAGTTATGATTATTTAAAGTTGACTCAGTTTGTTAATCCGAAAATCTGATATGACCTTTATTCAAAGAAAATTCCAAAACTATTCAAACGACGTCCAAATCAATCGATTTTACCCATTATGAAAAGCTAAGACCAGGTGTAATATAACCATGCAAAGAAATCATCAAAACCATCATGTTTAAGTCACATAACAAACCCTACAAGTTGACCTAAACATTCTATCCTGATTTTAATCATGCATAAACTCCTATTTAAACTATTCACGTGTGCGTATAATCGATCAACAACAATCAAAAATCATCATAAAACATTCACTTGACCTAGCATGATCAGAACCTATCATAAAACATGCAACATCATAAACCCTAAAGATCAAAACATCACAAACATGCACAACATGCAACCTATCAATTTCAAATCACATTGAATTAGGTTTAACCCATTCAATCTTTATAAATTCAAGTTTTAATCTTTATGAAAAGGTTTTAGACCTGGACAATCTTAGTTATAGGTTTTTATAACATATTAAGAAAGATTAAAACACAAGAGATTGAAGTTTATACCGCAAGCTCTTCAAAACAATCAACTGAATGCTCTTGAAGATTCCCGATCGATGTTCTTGCGCCTTAGCAGGTGTTTAGGGGTTAATATTTCGTAATAGGGCAGTGGGGGCGATTTGGGTTTGAGTTTAGGAGATACAAAAGGCATAAGGTTGCTTAAATACATGTTTAAGGCGGTTTGGATTTGACAGGTCCCCGTGAGCGGCCGCGCGGAGCCTGTGAGCGGCCGCTCACAGCTCCCCGGCTCGCTCCGGGTGCCCTGCTTCGTTGCCCGGCCTGTTTCCTTCGACGTTTTCGCTATTTTGGACCATAAAAATGTAACCCTATGTGTTAAGACCCCAACCATCCTAATGGTCCATCCATTATGATTTTTATTAACGTATTCGATTTAAGTTCACGTAATCACATATAGTTTGCACATAGTTTCACAGAGTATCATAGAAGCATGTAATTGCAATCAATCTCAATCAATTAATTCACAATTATTTAACTTCATTTTTCACCAACGTCCGAGGTTCACTAATCATGTAAACAATCTGGTAATTCCCCGAATTACCACATCATGCAGTTATTAACCTATAACTGTGCAACGTGTGTCCTATCTAGCTAAGCCTAGTTAAGTAGAATGCAAGGAGTGTAACTAGAGTTTAGTTAAAGTGAGAACCTGAAATTGCAGGGTATCACAAAATTATTACACTAATCAGGAAAAATTAGGAAATTCAAATGAAAACAATCAACATATATAAACACCCTCTTAATTTATTCATGTAGTCAAAAATTTAAACATAAGGGATATAGTAGTTAGTTATTTTACAAATTAGATGTCCACGGTTATAGATACCCCAAAAACATTAGTGCAAGCACCAAAAATAAGTTATCAATGTGTCAAAAGAACAAACAACCCCAAATTAAACCTTAGAAACACTAAGAAGACGATCAGAATGAAACCACTCAAATTCACAAACATCACCAACAGCCAGTCCATTCTTCTTCAAAAGAACATGCCACCCTGATATCACCACCCTTCTACAAAATTACAAACAAATTAAATGCAATTAGGATTTTTTAAAATTTACACTTTAAAAAAAATATAATTTAAATGCAATAAAACTTACCTCTTATAACAACCATTTTTTTCAGTCCCCACTTCAGCCTTCATAGGTGCTTGATCATCAAACTTAATTTTCAATGACATTCCAGGTTTCATCCCAGAAGCCTTAGCCAGTGTATTGGTGATTTGCTTCAAAATATCCAAAACATATTAATTAACAAAATTAAATAAGTTAAACTTTATAAAACTTATATATCCAAAATATAAAGAAAATAAGAAATATTACCATGCGCTTCTGAATCTTGGCATTCATATAAAAGTGATCCTATATAGCAAAAAAAGTACATGGTAAATTAATTAAACAAAATACCCAACTATTGTAAATTATAAAAAATAAATTAAATATATAATATCAAATTTTACCCGACCCTGTTCAGCTTTGCTTTTAGTGGAGAAAATATCCGCAGCAGATACAGAGGCAGAAGGAGGGAGACTCCCGGAATCATCCGAATCAATAACAACATGAGAAGGAGTGGCGGCGTTGGCGACCTGTAGAAATAAAAACCGCGTGGAACAGGCTACAAACAATATTAAACTTTTTTTGATTTAAAAAACTAATCAAAATATAAATTAAAACTTCAGTCTCCGTATATATAACTATATTAAACAAAAAACAAACTTACAACATAGTCGGACGACAAATCAAGAATAGAATAATAGAAACAATTGCCAATGTTATACTTCTGGTTCAAATTTAAAAGCATAACCTTCAGAGATTGGGGCTGCAAATATTCCAAAAAAAAAAAACAAAGCAATTGGCAGTTATTCCTATATCCCTCATCATACTTTTCCAACCATCTGTGAAGTAGAAAACATCATCGATCAATTCAAGATTAACAGGCCAATGAAGATCCTGTTCGGTTATTAAATCAAATTCGCCCAACGCAAGCTCATAGGATTGAAAAAAATTCCCAAACGTAGGTGGCAGCATCTAAATCAGCAATGTATAAAAAAAACCAAATAAGACACAACAAAAAATTTAAATAAAAACATAAACATCAGAAAGAAAGTTAAATACCATAGTTAGTGTTTCAGGATTAAATAACATTGTAAAAATGCGAGAAACTATCTTTCAAATATAACCCTGTAACAACAAAAAAACAAAACATTAACTAATCTAACATATAACAACATAATATTAATCATAATCATATACAATAATCATAGATGATACAATAGTAATCTAACATATAAAAACATAATATTAATGACAATAACAACAAATCAGAAATTTTGTTTTGCTCATCAGTACTTCATTATCAGTAGTTTTCTAATCAGAGATTCTCATCAGGAATTAAAACATAACTAATTCATAATTATATACGACAATCATAGAACATACATAACTAACCTAACATAAAACAACATAATATTAATGACAATAACAACAAAAACAGAGGTTTTGGTTTCATCATCAGTGCTTCATTATCAGTAGTTTTCTAATCAGAGGTTCTCATTTGGAGTTAAACCATCAATAATTCATAATCATATACAATAATCATAGAACATACATAACTAATTTAACATATAACAACATAATATTAATGACAATAACCAAAAAACAGAGGTTTTGGTTTCCTCGTCAGTACTTCATTATCAGTAGTTTTCTAATCAGAGGTTTCTCATGAGAAGTTAAACCATAAGTAGTTCATATTCATATACAATAATCACAAATCATAGATAACTAATCTAACATATAACAACATAATAAAAATAAAATAAATAATTTACAAAAAACAGAAATAAAATAAAAAAAGGAATCTTAAAAAAAATAATGTTTGAAATTTAAAAAAACATATTAAAAAGAAATAATAAGAATAACACAAAGAGTAATCAGACGAATACATTTAAACCAAAAGAGAATGCATCTAAAGTTTAGAGAAGTAACATAACCCTAATAGCAAACCGTAACAAAAATATGTTCTTCATCAACCAAATAACACAGATCCATTGATGTAACAGAAGAAAACATCGGCGATTAGTATAACAAATGAAAAAAAAATAACACATTACAAAAATAACAAAACAAACACATACCTTTTACAAAGAAGACACAACAGGTGCTTGAGAATAACATAACAACAACGATGAGAAAAGAAAAAGAACATTCATAACAAAAACATAAATTAGAATTTGAAAAACAAAATAATAAACCAATATAAATAACGAAAAAAAAATACCTTAAACGAAAACAAAACAAACGTAGGTAGAGATGATGAAAAACCAAGAGATCTTGAAGAATGTTGACGAAATCAGATGAACAAAGAAGAGGGAAAAGGAAAAGAAGAGGGGAAAACGAGAGAGAGAGTGTGTGTGAAAAGAGGGTTTTGAAAGAGTTAATAACTACTAATGAGTCTCTTTGTAATTTTTGAAACAGATAGACAAACGGGTCGGGTATAACCCAAAGATCCAAATGAATGAGGAACTTACACGTTAGTATATTAAATGTGGTGCTGCCACGTAAGGGAACGGTTCCCCAAATGGCCTAAGGACTCTTTAACCTTGTTCCTTTGTTATATATAGAGATAGAACATACATATGTATGAGTTAAGTGTTCATTATATTCGGTCACATGCTGCTATGAGGAGAGCCTGTGACCGATGACCTTCATTGATGTATGTATGAAAGAAATCTATGCCGATTTTACATCTAGTCGATTTATACTGTCATATGAACACACGTCTTGATGATCCGATCACCATTAAAGTTAGATTTCATTTCAAACAACGTTGTAACAGAAACTCTAAATCACACTTTGTTTTTTCATCCATTAAGGGTGTAAAAGTGTAATTACTATTTAAAAAACCAAAATTGAGTAAAGATGGAGGGACATATGTGTAAGTATTTTTTAAACGACATGTTTGCCTTAAAAAGTAGTTAACATATGCATTGTGTTTTGTACTACAATCAATATACTTGTAAAACTTGAATTTTAAGAGATCACTGAGAAATGTATTATAATAAAGTTTAGATGATTTAAGTTCGTTTTTGTTTTTTTTCCTTTGTTTTTGTTTCGGTCATTGCTTAACCCTAACATATAATATTTTAAAAATTAAAAAACTATAGGAATACGATACTCAAGTTAAAGAGAATAAAATTCTCTTTTATACGGTGTAATAATATTAAGAAAATATTATCGTCTAAAAACGTTATGAACGTTTAAAAATCGTGGGGGTAGTTGGTTAAAATAAAGGTGCAAAAGGGTAATTACTATTTAAATAAATAGAAATTGAGTAAAGTTGATGGGGCAAATATGTAAGTATTGTATAAAACTATAATATAGTATAGATAGATAGGGGGAACTGTAACTAATAAGGGGTATATGTGCAAGTTATGTTTGAAAGACATAAATACCCTTAAAAAGTAGTTACTACATGCATTATGTGTTGTACTTTAGGCATTTATAGTTGTATTACTTAAAAATCAAGAAGTCCTTGTGAAATGCTTTATAAGATAGTATAGATATATGCAATTTCAACATGTTTAAAATTGTTTTACACACAAGATGGGGTCCCTGTCAGACCCATATGCATTATCACTATATATGTAAACTAGCTTTTATCCCGGGAGCGTCTCGGGGTTGAAAAATATAACAATTCTAATAATACTAATACTAATAGTAATAATTATTACTCTTGTAATTAAATAAATAAAAAAATAACATTGCTATAAGGTGGCACCATGTGTTGCAGTGTTGCGCGATTCTTTCTCCTAGCTTCTCTTGATGAAGTATACCTATGCATCTTTAAAAAAGTAAAATTCCAATGAAAGCATGGCGATTGGGCTGAATTTCAACATCGTAGATAAGAACCTGGTTTAAAAGAAAAAACATTATTAATGAATAACCTGAACACTTTGTGTTTTTTTTCCTGTATGAACAAAACCCCACAAAAAATAGTCGTTTTTTTCTCCGTTTTTTATATAGCATTATGGTACTCGTTGGAAAGATAATAAAACGCTCATTAATTTGGTGTAATTTTTTTCTTTAAAAAATCTCGTATATAAAAGATATTAACGTTTAAAAATTATGGGAGGAAACATAAGAGAGAAAAATTTAAGTTTGTTTTTAAATTCTTTTTTCCTAAAATAACTCAATTTAAATTTATTAGATTAGGTTTTATATTATTATTTATTTTTTATTTGCCACATGGCATGACACATGGCACACTCAAGTAGGAGAATGTCTCCTTGAATGGAATTTTTTGCATAAGTAAGCATTTTTTATGTTGTGTAAGTGTTTGTAGGTAGGGTGGCACAAAAAAAAAGCACAAATAGGTAAGTATCAAACCCAATTGGCGACATTCAATAAAGATTTTTTAATGTATCTAATCCGAATGGCGACATTAATAAAGATTTTTGAATGTATCTAATCCGAATGGCGACATTAATAAAGATTTTTGAAAGTATCTAATCCATTTGGCGACAATTAATCAAAATTCAATGTAACAAACCCATTTAGCGACATTGAATTAATAATTTTTGAAAGTATCTCATTGAATTGGCGACATTGAATATAATCTATACTACTATATAATGGGTACTGGACGGGTAAACTTGTCATTTCATGTTTATGCATAAGGGTAAAATTGTAATTTCATTATGATGACAGGACAAATTTATTACAACTATTAATTTCTATTAATTAATGACAAAAAAACAAGAAATTAATGATTAATGATTAATATTTGAAGGTTAAATAAGGCAAAAACAAAAACCAAAAAAAAATTAGTTTGTATAATATTACACCATTCACATCGTAATGTTCTTTTTTAATCAATAATAGAGGATAAATTTGATCCAGTTATAAGTGGGTTTGAATCTCTATAATATAACAGATAGAAGTAATAAGTGGAATATGGATGTTTAGCGCGACTGTTTTCGGGTTATTCAAGTTATTTAAATTACAATTTGATTTATGTTTGAATTCGAATCGAGCTAAATAAACAAAATTATATATATGTACTTTTTATAAAAGAAATTCAAGTTATATATAAATCAATTTGAATTTTCAGGTCGAATCCGGTCAAAAATTATAAATTTGACTAAACGCAACATCCAAATATTGTACAGCGCCGCCGCAACGCGCGGGCTCCTGCTAGTATTTGAAAGTATCTCATTGAATTGGCGACATTGAATATAATATTTGAAAGTATCTCATTGAATTGGCGACATTGAATCAAAATAACAAAACATTAATATTCTATACAATTATTAGTCACGGGTATTTTGTAAGTTAGTGACATTTGCAGTGAAAATTTTGTCCTTATTTGAATTTTTTGAAAACTAGTTGGCGACATATGTCACATGTGGTGTCCTTTATGCTATTATATTAATAGGATGCAGGTTCTCAATGTGTATGCCATCAATAGGGTTAGGGTTGTAGTGAATAACCTTTCATTTCATACTGCTCGACATAGACGATTTGCAGGAAAACATTAATGATAGAAAACAGAAGTGCTTGTTATATAACACTGATGATAGAGGTCACAAAATGAAAGTCTCAAAATTTTCCTTCAGATGTTCAAAACTTTCCCATTTTGCAAACTCTCAAAATCTTTCAAAGTTGAAAATATTTAGCAGTGATCTGAAAATGAATTACAACATACACCCGGTCCTCTTGAAGACGACGTGTTGTTTCAACACAACGACCATCGTGCGTTGTCTGTTTTCACAAATCCTGAAAAATACAACGAACCCCTAATGGTGAAACGTTGTGATAGAAGTTTATGAAAATTTCTGAATAAAAACCCGCTAGGTGAACGGGTAAAAAGTATCATACAAGAAGCCGGGCTTGGTGGGGTGTTAAGTTGTGGTTATCGGTACCTGGACCACGCACTGATAACTGCGTTGGTTGAGCGGTGGAGGCCAGAAACGCACACATTTCATCTACCTGTGGGTGAAGCCACCATCACGTTACAGGATATCAACATGTTGTGGGGATTACCGGTAGAGGGTGTTGTGGTATCGGGTCCGGAAACTCCCCTTACAGAGCAGCACGCCATCAACATGTGTGAAACTTTGTTGGGTTTTACCCCCGGGCGAAATGATTTTCTTGGCAAAGCTCTTAAGTCACCTACTATTATAAGAGAGTTAGAGAAATCATTTTTGAAGTTGAAGCAACCGACGAAGAGTGCGTTATTCGTGCTCGTTTGATAATATTTTATCTTATTTGTTGCACAATACTTCCGGATAATGCCAACAATAGAATTTCGTTGCATCGTCTAAGACTTTTAGATGATCTACGAAGATGTTCATCGTACAGTTGGGGTAGTGCAGCTTTAGCATGTTTGTATAGAAACCTGTGTGATGCCATAGCACCCGATGCAATAGCCCTTTCTGGTCCGGCCTTCATTCTACAGCTTTAGGCATGGGAAAGGTTTCCAAGCATATGCCTGCAGATAGATGTAATTTTCAATCATTCCGTCCCGTTGGCAGCTCGGTAATTTAATTATGTTGCTTAAATACGTTATTAATTCTTTATTATCATTAGTTATTCTTACTGCAAACGATATTATAATTTCTAAAAGTTGGACGTTAGAAGTTCCTATACTTTGAATACCACTCACCATCGAGGGTCCTTAGACAGTTCGGGTTCTGCCAATTGAAACCTTCGGATCCTCCCCTTACCCTTGAAGTCCACCAAAAATTGCATGAAATGAAGCGTACCGGGAGAAGACGCACAAACTAGACATATCAACATGCCGACTATATCTCTTCCTGGGATAATCGCAGAGCCAATAGGGTGGATGGGGAACGGACGATAGTTCCTTCCGTGTCTCCAGATTACATGACTTGGTATTTGGAAAACACGGTTGGATACGTCACCAACCCGATGAATAATCCGGTACCACAAACCGGATCCCGAGATCATGGGTCGATTACCGCACTACTGGTTTGTATCTCACTTTAATAATTATGAATTACTTTATAATGCGAAAAACTATTTTAACATTTGTTTTTTTAATATTATTGCAGCTGGAAGGGTATACCGAGATACATCGTCTAGCGGCTCGGTATATGGCAAGCGCTCCTGCAGAACTCAGAGACATTCAAAACACTGCCAGCACAGTGTTGTTTTCAATTCGCGAAGGAGATCGCGTGAATTATCCTTCATGTCTTCAATTCGCGAAGCGGAGACGTGTTGATTATGACAAAGCAGGGCCGTCAACACTTCCAGATACTCCCTTGTATGATGATGTGGACTATGCTGAGTTATCAAGGCTGCTTTATGATGATGAGAGTGTTAGTTTTTTAGGGGCTATAATGTGGGTCGACCCCTATGTGGTGCCGGTGGTAGATATTGTAATCTACCTAGTTGTGGTAGTCCTGGTTTTTGTAATGATCCTGCATGAAATTGTATTGTGTTGAATTTATAGTGGTATACCTACAACTTAAACCTGAATTTATATTGGCATTTTATGTAGTTTATTTTTTTGTTGAAAGTGGCCCAGGGAGCCCTTTTAGGCCCCCCGTATCCGTCTCCCGGGCCGGTCTCTACGGCAACCGAAGCCTCGGACGTGCCGTCCCCGGCTGATATAACTGCCCCGTCAGAAATTCGGCCGTCAACCGACAGCCCGTGACCCAGTACGGCCGGTCACAAATGGCCCGCATGTCATTTTATGAAGTTTCTTTGGATTATGTCATTTGTATATTAATGTCATTATGAATCCAAACGACAATATTACCATAAAACAAAGACATCGATAAGTAATACTAAGATAATTATACAACATAAAACGAACACATCTATGATCCGGCTGACAGAACCCTGTAGGATCATTCACTGAGTCTGAGTCCCAAGACTAGTTGCAAATGGACACGTCTTCTTGTTATGGCCGGTCTCTCCGCAGATGCTACATGTACGAGTCCTCGAGCGATCGTCATAGTTCACATCCATCTCATTGCGTATTCTTCTCGAACTCACTCTTCCTCGATGTGTTGTAATCATCGACGGGTCCCTCTTAATTCTCCAATTCGCCTGAGGCCATTCAGACTTAGGTCCTAACGTGTAGAAGTGACCGTTGTACTGCTCCATGTATGTGTTCGTGTGGTATCTCCAATCAGTTATATTGTGAGGGTGTTTACCCATCCAATTGCAAACGGCAATTGCATGGGAACATGGAAATCTGGACATTTGCCATTTCCCACACGTGCATACCTTTCTTTTGTACTCAATGGTGTAGTCATTTCCGCCACGGTCATTTGTCTCGTATCTTGAAAGAACATTGAACCTTCCGTCCCTAGAATCAAAGCACAACACCTCATGTTGCATGGCTACTGGGTATAGTTTCTCAAACTTGCTCCAAATGCGAGGCGGTAGAGGGGAGTTGCAACTGTGAGAAATCTCAGTGTGCTTATACTGCTCGACATCTCTACGAAAGGTATAGTCAATCAGAGCTGTGATTGGCAGTAGTCGGGCTTCACGCAATACATTGTTCATGGACTCAGAAATGTTGGTCGTTAGGTTACCCCAACGACGATGCTCTTTATCATACTTGACCGTCCACTTACTCTTATCAATGTTGTTAAGGTAGTCCCAAGCCTGCTGATTTTGCAGCCTCATTTCGCGGACACCCCACCGATACTTTCTTGACTGAAATGTGCTACCAATACTCCAACAGAGTTTCTGTAGCATTTTATTCTTGAACCTCCCACTGAAATTGCTTCTAATGTGACGAAGACAATATCGGTGGTACGTGTTGGGTTCCATCCAGCTTGGAAGGTTCTCCATTGCATTTATTATGCCATTATGTCTGTCAGATATAACACACAATGGACCCATGCTATGAAGGGCGACATATTCTTGAAGATTTTCGAAAAAACAACACCAACTATGTACGGTCTCTTCGTCAACCACAGCATAAGCCACAGGCATGATGTAGTTGTTAGCATTTTTTGTTACAGCAATCAACAACTTACCTCGGTACGGTCCTTTTAGATGCGTCCGGTCAACCAAGATGACAGGCATGCAGCGATGAAACGCACGGATAGAGGGTCCGAAGGCCCAAAACACATATTTAAATGTGGGGTAATACTGATCTCCATGTGGATGCTTATAGAAAGAAACAACGGTGCCTGGGTTCTGATCGTGCAACCGAGTGGTATACGTGGGTAGCGACTCAAAATTGTTGTCCCAGTCACCATATATAAGTTCTATTGCCTTTCTTCGTGCTCGCCACGCTTTAGAGTACGTAACATCAACGTTCAAATGTTGCTTGACATACGTTTGAATCTGTTTTACCTTAAACTTAATGTCCGCACAAATTTGTGGGACGATGTGTGAAGCGATAACCTTCGATCGTAAAGTTATGTTGCTGTTACGTACCACCGTTGAATAGCATGTGTGTTCGCCACCCCACACAATAATTTGCCAATAGTGCGCGTCAGACTTTTTGGTTACGGTGCAACGCCACTCACACTTTCGAGCACCACTGAAAGGATTTACAAATTTTGGTCTTCTGGTGTAACATATGACCTTGTATAATCTCTTCTTGCTTTCCCTAATGAACAGCTCTCGACCACGACAACGTTCCACTGTCTAACTGCATGGTCAACCTCATCTTTTGATTTGAAATACATACCAACACGGATATCTTTCATACTTGAGTTCCATAAGACAAAGTCGTCATCTTCGTAATCTGGAACCACATAATCAGTTACATCCACATCATCTTAAGGATCGTTGTGTTGATGTGGACATAACTGGAGAGTTAATCCGTCACTTGGTTCGGTCACCGGGGGCCCCTGACTGGCTGCGGCCTCCTCTTCAGAGGAATTGTCATATGATTTGGGTGCTGAGCGATGACTGTCTTCCGTGTCTTCAGAGTCCCCGATTCCGGAGTCATCGAAGCCGTCGTTCTGGTCGTTACCGGCAACATATTGAGGTACCGCAACTGTTTCTTCATCTGTCAGTGGGGAACCTACCTCGTCGTTTTGGTCATTACCGGCATCAACTTGGATTGATTCCGCATCATGCTGAGACCCAAAGGGTGCATCAACATTTACGTTGGCCACGTCACGCAACAGGTTGGTAAAACTAATATGCTGTAATGGAGGAGCTTCTTGCCATTCAACGTAAATCTCCGCAACAAAATGGCCACGTGCCTCTATGGCCAGATAGTCCATCATTCGAACCCCATCGTCGTTGAAGATCTTGGATGTTTGAGAGGACCCTTGGAAAGTGAAAGCAAGCAGTAGTTGAACAGCAACCGATTGTTTGTTAATGTTAATATGACTGCATACGGATTCAACTAGTTCTTCAAATGACATCTCCACTCGCATGATAAAGCTAGTTGTTACCAGAGAATCATCACGTTGAACAGCCCCGTTAACGTATGAAAAATGACCACCCAGTATAATCTAACCAGGTATGAACAGAATGAAGCCATCGGTTGTGGTTGGAAGGTTTTGGGGGTAAGCAGGTTTTCTAAGAAAAAGGTTGTTTTTAAGAGTTATGGTTGTGGGGGAAGCAGGTTTTCTAAGAAAAAGGTTGTGCCCATTTTGGCTTGGGGTCTTGTGAAAGTCTTGAAACCAATTGGCGACTTAGTACAATTATTGTGAAAGTCTTGAAACCAATTGGCAGACCCTCAAAATTAAATTATGAGATTTAAAAATACAAACGCAACATGTGTTTGTTAAATAATACGAGTAAATAATTCAATGTCACCAACCTTCCTAAACCCTAATTCAATTCATTGTCGCCAACCCATTTAGATACATTGATAAACTCTAATCAATGTCGCCAATTTGACCTCATACTTTCAAATATTATTAATTGTGAAAGTCGCTAAATGGGTTTGTTACTTCAATGTCGCCAATTTAATTGGGTTTGTTAATTCAATGTCGCGAACTTAATTATATACTTTCTAATATTAATTTTTTTTTTTTTGAACAGCACTTTCAAATATTATTAATTCAATGTCCCTAAATGGGTTTGTTACATTGAATTTTGATTAAATGTCGCCAAAATGGATTAGATACATTCAAAAATCTTTATTGAATGTCGCCGATTGAGTTTGATACTTACCTATTTGTGCTTTTTTTGTCCCAACCTACCTAGAAACACTTACCCACTATAAAAAATGCCTATTTATGCAAAAAAAATTCCCTTGAATGCCATGTCATTAAAATGACTTTCTTAGGCCTTCATTGAATGACAACTCATCAATCTTCAATTCTTTTTATTATAAGTTATAGATATAGATATCTCAACTTCTGTTAAAATACATATACTTTCTTTTCAATTTTATTTCTTATATATAAATAAAAAAACTTTCTATATATTCTTTACAAATATTTTTTACAAAATATATGAATATTTGGTTTTAGAGTTTATTTTTGCAGGTGGGCTGGTTAAGAGTAATGGGTTGATGTTTGGAAAGCAGTTGGGCTCATGTGGTGTTGCTGGTCTGGTTCATGGGTCAAGAAAAGGTTGTGCCTTGGTAAGGTTACTGGCCCAAATCTGATAGTTCTTGCTATGTCACTGATCCGTATGCTTATTTCTTGGTTGATCCTGGGCTTCAATCAAAGAAACACAAATCATTTTTGTCTGTTAGATTTGTGTTTCTCGTGCCTTCTTTATGCTCTCTATATAAGGGTCCTTCTCTCTTCCTTTTTCCAGTTTTCAATCATCTGAGTTCTTTGTCACTTTATCTCTGTTGTTCACTCTTGCAATTAGGGTTTGATCACTAAGATCATCTTGATCTTGTGATCCTGTATTCTCTGTTTGATTGTGTTGATCATTTGTTTATGATCAACTGAGTGTTTGTTGAGAGATAATTGTAGTGAGAGTTCTTGTGTAAGTTTTGTATTTGTCTGATTGTTTTATCAGACTTTGTGAATTTTGATCTTGATTAATAATAATCTGTGCCGACTGGTTTCTTGACTTGGTATCAGAGCCTCGGTTGAGCTCTTGATATCTGGGTTGATTCCGCTGCTGATCTTGGCTTTTCGTCTTCCCTGATCTTGGTTGTTCCAGATCTAGGGTTTGGAGATTTCCGGAAGCACTTTTTCTTTTGCTCTCCGGTGTTCAACACTATGTGAAGGTTGAACACTACGAGTTGTTGGCGAACCCTAACTTGGGCCCTGCCTGGTGAGATTGTTCCTTATCTTTCTGTCTTGGGTCTAGGGTTGTCCTAAGGAGTCGTGTGCCAGGGCTTGTGTCCCTGTTTAGATCTAGGGTTTGTCTTGGTCATTGTTGGCTTCCTCGTAAGGACCTGGACCGGCACCATTTGAGTGACGAACCGGTTATCTGGATCAACGACGAGGCTTTGCCACTGTTGACTGTCTCTGTGATTCTTGTGTTCTAGTTGTAATTTCTGTTTTGTCCTATTTGTTTGTTTGGTCTGTGTGTTTACATCTGTGTCTGTGATTATGGCTGATGATCCTAATGCTGCTGCTGCAAGTGGTGGTGCCATTGTTGATCCTGCTAATGTGACCCTTGTTAGTAAACTTGATGCTAGTGATCGTTTGTATTTGCATGCTAGTGACTCTACTAATCTGACCATTGTTAGTATAAAACTAAAGGGTACTGAGAATTACACGGTTTTGGCAAATGCTATGATATTGGGTCTTCAAGTTAAAAACAAATTAGGGTTTGTTAATGGTGATTGTGTTAAGCCTACAGATGATGTTGTTCTTGCTAGACAATGGGATAGGTGTAATAGTACTGTCCTCACCTGGATTTTAAATTCTATCTTTGAAGACTTGTATATGGGACAAGTCTATTCCAAACTTGCCTCTGAAGTTTGGAAGGATCTTAAAGAAACATATAGTAAGATTGATGGGTCTGTTGTTTTTTCATTATATCGGAAGATTAATTCCTTTAAACAAAATGGGTTGTCTGTGTTTGGTTAATATCACAAATTGAATATTATGTGGAAACATCTTGATCCAATCTTGCAGTTACCTTCTTGTGTTTGTGATGCTTCTAGGGAGTTTAATGATCACACTAATATGATAAGGCTTATGCAGTTTATAATGGGACTGGATGACTTTTATCAAAATGTTAGAACTACTTTCTTACTTAGGACTGATTTGCCCTCTGTTAGAGAGGCATTCTCCTTGATTTCTAGAGAGGAATCTCATAGAAACTCAAGTAATGCCTCTAGCAGTAGGCCAAATAAGTCAGTGAACTTTTCTGCTAAGACTAGTTCACCTACAGAGAGTTCTTTTAATAAAAGGTTCAATAAAATTCCAATCAATCCTTAAAATGTACTCATTGCAATAAAACTGGTCATTTGGTATACAAATGTTTTGAGTTAATTTGTTACCCTCCTTGGGTTAGAAATAGAAGCAATCAAACAAGAAGGTTCCTGTAAGTAATAATAGTGTTTCTGAGTGTCCTGATAAATCTTTGGGTGGTTTGACTAGTGATCAAGCTGCTAACCTATTAAGTCTCATTAGTGAGAAACCTCCTGGATCTTCTCAGACTTGTAATCTGGCTGGTAGGTTTTTTTGTGCTACTACTATTAGTAAAAATGTGTATTGTTTCACTAGCTCTAATGGCAAGTTGATAGGTATATGGTGGGTTGTTGATTCAGGAGCAAATGTATAACGTCCCGTTACTTTCTAGAATGTTAAAACGATATTAATAATAATAAAATATATAATTCTCATAACAATCTTAATCTATTAACAATAATATCTCATTAACAAGAGATACGTTTTATTCATTAGTACATTGAACTATTTATTTACACTATAAATGTGTCGAAAATAACAATGTGTTGTGCTAGATGACTGGCACTTACCCTTATAAATCTTCAAATGCGACTAAAAGTATATTATAACAAATGTATAGTCCAACCACTCGTTTGAAATCGGTTTACATAAATAAATTTAACAAAATAACTAATTTAGCGGTTAAACAAGTTATGTAATTTAAACGATACCGAGTCAGTAACTGGCTCGTATACGCGGTACCCAACCACTTAACCCACACCAAACCCTATCTATTTAAACATCTTATTCTCCTTCTCCTTCATTCTAACCCTAGTCTCCATCTCTTCCAAGCCTCCTTTCTTCCCTCACCTTTCCTTCTTTTCTTTTCTCTGCTTCTTTTTTTTACACACATACAACCACATATTAAATGGAAGAACCAAAACATACTCTTGTCACACCAAATCTTTTGTAACCAGACAAGCCCCATCGCTATGTTGCAGTCACTGCTCGAGCCACCATAAATACCACAAACGCCACCTCCTCGGTCACTTGTAGGCGCAGCGACGCCGTGCTTATGGTGCAGCTTTTCAGGCTTGGTGCCCATTCCGTTTGATGCAACGATGACCGGTCCGACTCGCAGGTCGTCGACCGGGTCTGTGTTCTTTTCATTTTAGATTGTTCCGGCTCAGTTGGCTTATGGTGCATCTATTTGTGATGGTTCCCGAGTTTTTGATGACAGTATCTAGGTCAGGTGTAGGTTCCGGTTCAAGCATGGTGGTCGTGACCGATGGTGGGTGTTCGTTATGATGTTCGGTTCCGGGTTGTTTTGGTTATGGAACAACAGTTGTGATAGTCATGGAGTCGATGTCGGACCGTGTGGTTTGGGGCATGATTCTTGTTTATTTGCTTCGATGCGGAACCAGAACGTTGGGGTCTCTTGCAAGATGCAAGAATACACTAATCTAATGTATGTGTTCTTATTTGATTAAACTCTTTAGTGCCTTGTCTCTTTATTTAAAGTTAATGAATTAAGGTAATTAAAACTAAGAATGATTAACCTGACCATACGAAGCATACATTAATGATGTTGGAAAGTGCCAACTTAAACTTGCTTTAAAAAAAAGTTATCTTAAGCAGTTAAGCATGATTTAGAACTTTGTATAATTATTACTACTACCATCATAAATAATATTTTTATCAGCCAATTATGTTATTCCATATTTTTCTTATTATTTATTATGTAATAAACACTAATTTGGGTATTTCTTTTATTTTCTATCATTTCTGTAAGTTATTAACTTAACTTGCATAAGATACAAACAGGCATACCAATAAAGCTTATAATAAATATAAAATGTATGTAAACACTAATTACGATTGTACAACTAATCATGATTCATGTTACTTTGAACTTTAAGACTTTTAGAATAAATAATCAATAATATAATCACTTTTGAATTCGAAAGACAAAAACAAAAGCTAATTACAATAAAAGGGTTAAATCAAAAGGTATATATATGGCTATAAACAAACACAAATAAATACTAAATCACCGTTGTTAATTTACTTAGGTGCAAACATAATTCATTGAGCTTAGTTGAACTTCTTTTGCAAGTTCATCACAACCAAGGTGAGTTCATACGTGTCCCCCTTTTATTCTTTATTCTTTAGGGCTCAACATGTATCATTATCAAAACTTAAACGATTTCATACTCTTAAACTATTATGCTCAATCTAAATGCTATTATGCTATGCCATGCTAGAATTCAAAGCCTTACATACAAATGTACGATTAGTTAACAACCCACCTTACATGTATAGCGCTATAGGTTGACACTGTCACACCCTCAAAATCCACTTGCGGAGTTTTACCGCGAGGCGCATGACAAACCAGGATCCAAACCAACGATCACAATAAACAAGTCTAAATGTAATTAATGCAATACCAAAACATAGTTTTAAAATCCCGTTTACAGCGGAAGCTTATTCAAAATAAAGTTCAACATAAATAACCAAAGTTCAATGTTTATGAAATCATGCAACTCTATCTAGACGCCGTGCAGACGCGTGCGCCCTAGTTCCATGTGCTACCTTAGCGACCTGAGAAAACATGTAAAAGTTTACGTCAGCACAAAAATGCTGGTGAGTTTACAGGTTTGCAGTTCAAGTACCAAGTTCACCTGTCCATACTATAACAAATAGAAAAACCAGTATACGCTAGCTAGGCGTACGTTTTGTTACTACCACGATTGGAAAACCATTACTAACTCGAATACCAGTTTTGTGCCCGAATAGTTCCAAATGTTCCTGTTGTTCCTGTTTGAGACAATATGCACTCGCCCGGCCCTCCAAGCCGACGAGCGGGGTTGGTCACTCCCAATAGCGCTATTCACATTTCCCCGTTGTGCAAACCCGCACATTCATGGTTCCCCCGGGACTTCCAAAGATCGTGTAGTATACGTTAGAACCCATAGTATGACAGAATTTACCAAACAATCGTTTTAACACATGTTTTCTCCCCCGAAAGTATAAAACCAGTTTAAAAGAGGGGCCGTAAACTCACCTTAAGTTGCTTTACTCCTAATCCCGAGTAAACTCAGCTGCTATGTTAGTCCCGTACAGTGGCGACCTAACATACGACAGTTACAAGTACTTAGACTAATAACCCGCAGGTTAATTAGTCCCTAGATGTCCAGACCATAACCAAGTTTGTTTGAAAACACCGTGACTGTTTAACCGACCCAAAGTACAAGACTCGACATCCCATTGGTGACCCGAGACTCCCCGTGTTATGTTTACGCTCCAAAACATACAATAACGCAAGTACACTTAACATACGTTAACACACAACAAGTTATAGCACATAGTTCACGTATCACCGAAATACCTCCAAATATATGTTACCAAGTTATTAGACATGTTACGGGGTTCCTAGCATGTTACTACATGTTAAATCGGGTCTCGAAATGCTAATTTACACTTACAGCAGCAGTACACGCGATTAGGGAGGCTAATCGCATGAAGTGTCACGCGACTAGGGCTAATCGCCCCTTGAGTCACGCGATTAGGGGCTACTCGCCCCTGTTGTCTGGCGATTGGGCTACTCGCCCCCATGTCACGCGAGTGGGGCCTAATCGCCCCTATGGCATGCGAGTGGGGGCCTACTCGCCCCTGTTACTAGCGATTAGCAAGGCTACTCGCCTGTAGCCTTGCTGTTCCGGTTTTTCGCGCGTTTAACGCTCCAAATCAGATCCAGAGCGTGTGTAACTACCCAATATCATCCCAAACACTATCCTAAACATGTTTAACCCAAAACCCTTCGTTCAACCTCGTATAATCAGTCCTGCATGCAACCCAAAACAATCCAAACACATACACATAGCATGCAACATTCAATTAACGCATGTAATCATAACCCTATTATCCAATTACTGAGATTTCTATCATCATACTAACAATATTAATTCTGACCTAGCATGATAACACATCAAAACATCATCAAGATTCATAAAAATCCTATCTTTCTAATCATACATACCCATAACGCATGTTTATTAATTATAATCCGATTAATAACTCTTATTGACGATTTTCAGAAAGCTTTTTCGTTTATGAACAGGTCTGGACCATTAGGGATTGATTAAAAACGTTTACAAAGTGTTATGGATGAGAATCAAACCTTGGAATTGTAAAAGGATGATGGTTAGACCTTGAAACCTTGTGTTTTTGATCAAAATCGCCTACAGAGGTTGTTTAAGTGTTTGGGGCGGTTATGGGACGACTAGGGTTTGTCTAATTGAGTTTAGGAGGTTAAGTGTTGTATTTATAGGCGTTTCTAGTCGTCCAGCCCGTTCCATGCGATTGTGCAGGTTTATACGCGAGTAGGGTGCCTAATCGCATGACTGTTCATGCGATTAGCCCTATTCGCCTATAGGGATCCTCCTACTCGCCCCAAAGTCATGCGATTAGGCTATTCCCCAAGCCTAATCGCCTATAGCCCCTATGTTGGTGTGTTTTGCGCGTTAAACCCCGTTTTAACATATGTTAATGCATATTCATGTACCGACAAGTCACATAATGATTGTAAACACATAACACAAGTAAATACACATATTTACACTCGTTCACCAATTCCCGGGACTCGAGACTCGTACGTTCCGTATGCCCTGACGATCCTACAAATCGTCACCGTTTGTACACTTGGTTAAGGACTGACATCTACCGAACCTCTAGACCAACATCCAATGATCTTCTAGACTAACCAATAGTTCCTGAACCATAACCCGACTTAACTAACCCAGTTAAGTACAATATACACGTGACTCGCTAAGGTAGACTTTCATCTAGACAACGTTGTTAACCCGAATTTGCCAGGTGTCACATCATCCCCACGTTAAAAGAATTTTCTTCCCGAAAATTGCGTAAGTAACAAAAGAAACAACGAAGGGAATAAACAAACAGATAGAAATCAATAGAAGGTAGAAATCAAGAGAGATTTACCCGAGATGTCACATCATCCCCACGTTAAAAGGAATCTCGACCCGAGATTCATTCAGCTGCCGAAGAGACATGCCTCGACTCGAACGCTTCCTTAGGAAAGAGATGAGGATACTTAGACTTCATCTGATCCTCCCGTTCCCATGTATATTCCGGTCCCCTGTTCGAGTTCCACCGAACTTTAACGATACGAATCTTGCTGTGACGTAGGCTACGAATCTTGTAATCAAGGATCTCCACAGGTTCTTCCACAATCCGAAGACGATCATCAACCTTGATCTCTTCTAGTGGAACGACGAGAGACTCGTCAGCCAGACACTTCTTCAAGTTTGACACGTGAAAGACGTTATGTACGTTACCGAGTTCCGTCGGTAGATCAAGTCGATATGCCACCGGCCCAATCCGTTCCAGGATCGTAAATGGGCCGACATATCGCGGATTGAGTTTGCCACGCTTTCCAAAGCGTATGACGCCCTTCCACGGTGAGACTTTTAGAAGTACCTTGTCATTGACTTGGAACTCCAGTGGTTTGCGACGCTGATCAGCATAACTCTTTTGCCGGTCCCGTGCCGCCGCCAACCGATTTCGAATCTGTACGATCTTTTCCGAAGTTTCGTACACTAGTTCGGGCCCAGTGAGTTGACTCTCACCCACCTCAGCCCAACAAAGAGGAGAGCGGCATTTCCGTCCGTACAGTGCCTCGAACGGAGCAGCCTTGATGCTCGTGTGATAACTGTTGTTGTACGAGAATTCTACCAACGGCAGATGAGCTTCCCAACCCTTCCCAAAATCGATCACACACGCCCGCAGCATGTCTTCTAAAGTTTGAATCGTACGCTCACTCTGACCGTCAGTCTGTGGATGGTAAGCCGTACTCATGTCTAGTTGGGTACCCAAAGCCTTGTGCAAAGACTTCCAGAAGTGAGAAGTAAAATGGGAGTCACGATCCGAGATAATAGAAACAGGTACCCCGTGCTTAGAAACAACCTCCTTCAAGTAAAGACGAGCCAAACGATCCATAGTGTCGGTCTCCTTAATAGCAAGAAAATGGGCTGATTTCGTTAACCGATCGACAATCACCCATATCTTGTCGTTCCCGCTTGGTGACTTAGGAAGTTGCGTGACAAAATCCATAGTAATCCGTTCCCATTTCCATTCCGGAATTTCAGGTTGTTGCAGGAGACCCGACGGTTTCTGGTATTCCACCTTGACCTTAGCACAAGTCAAGCATTTACTCACGTATGAGGCTATGTCCGACCTCATGTTTGGCCACCAGTAAAGCACCTTCAAATCTTGGTACATCTTATCCGAACCAGGATGAATAGAATACCGGGACTTATGAGCCTCATCAAGAACAAGCTCCCGTAGTCCCCCAAATAAAGGAACCCATATGCGTTCTGCGAAATAGTGCAGGCCATCAGGCCTTCGCTCTAGGTGCTTGTCGGCACCGTGCATAGTTTCAGCTTTAAGGTTTTCCTCCTTCAAAGCTTCCAATTGGGCAGAACGGAGTTGATCAGGTAACGACGAATGGATAGTGAGCTGCAACGCCCGAACGCGACGAGGTTTAGAAGATTCCTTCCTGCTCAAGGCGTCTGCTACAACATTCGCCTTGCCAGGATGGTACTTAATAGCACAATCATAATCGTTCAAAAGTTCAATCCAGCGACGCTGCCGTATGTTCAAGTGTTGTTGATCGAAAATGTGTTGGAGACTCTTGTGATCGGTGTAGATGGTGCATTTGGTACCGTACAAGTAATGTCTCCAAATTTTCAACGCGAATACCACGGCACCCAACTCCAAGTCATGAGTTGTGTAGTTCTTCTCGTGCACTTTGAGTTGCCGAGAAGCATACGCAATCACTTTCTCGCGTTGCATCAATACGCAACCGAGTCCATGAATGGAAGCATCACAGTAAACGACAAAATCATCAGGACCCTCAGGTAAAGACAGAATAGGAGCAGAACACAGTTTAGACTTCAGTTCTTCAAACGCGGACTCTTGTGATTCACCCCAGTCGAACTTCTTATCCTTCTGAGTGAGAGTGGTGAGGGGTTGAGCAATCTTCGAAAACCCCTGAATGAAACGACGATAATAGCCCGCAAGGCCTAGGAATTGCCGCACCTCAGTTGGCGTCTTAGGTGCTCCCCAGTCCTTGATCGCTTCGATTTTTGCGGGATCGACATGAATTCCTAGTTCATTAACCACATGTCCTAGGAATTGAACTTCGCGTAACCAAAAGTCACACTTTGAGAACTTGGCGTAAAGTTGCTCCCGTTGTAAAAGTTCCAAAACCAATCGCAGATGTTCCCCGTGTTCGGTCTCGTTCTTGGAGTAGATTAGAATGTCATCAATAAACACAATGACAAACTTGTCCAGATACGGTTTACAGACGCGGTTCATTAAGTCCATGAAAACCGCCGGTGCGTTCGTGAGACCGAAAGGCATGACCAGGAATTCGAAATGGCCATAACGTGTTCGAAAAGCAGTCTTTGCAACGTCAGCCTCCCTGACGCGCAGTTGGTGATAACCGGACCTCAAGTCGATCTTGGAATAATAACTAGAACCCTGGAGCTGGTCGAATAGATCATCGATACGTGGAAGAGGATAACGGTTCTTGATGGTCAACTTGTTCAGCTCTCTGTAGTCTACACACAATCGGAAACTCCCATCCTTCTTCTTGACAAACAAAATCGGGGCTCCCCAAGGGGAAGAACTTGGCCGGATGAAACCCTTGTCCAAGAGTTCCTGTAACTGGCTAGACAATTCCTGCATCTCGGGAGGTGCAAGACGATAGGGGGCCCGAGCAATAGGAGCAGCCCCCGGTACAAGATCAATACCGAACTCGACTTGACGATGAGGAGGAAGACCAGATAAATCATCGGGAAAAACATCAGAAAACTCGCGTACCACCGGAATGTCGTCAATCTTCTTCTCGTCACTAGTGGAAACAGATAAGAGCGCCAAAACGGCTGGATAACCCTTTCGAAGACACTTAAGGGCTTTCATGCTAGAGATGATGTTTAGCGAAACACCACCCTTAATACCGTATACAGAAAGAAATTCTCCATCAGGGAGAGGAATCCGAATAACCTTATCGTAACAGACGATCTCCGCGCGATACAAAGATAACCAATCCATTCCTACCACGACGTCAAAACTACCCAATGGTACCGGCATAAGGTCGATGGGAAACGTTATACCCGACAATTCTAATTGACACTCCCGAAGAACACTAGTAGCTTCAATCATTTTACCGTCAGCCAACTCAATAAAATACTTGGTCTCTAATGGTACAGATACTACATCTAGCAGTCGACTAACATTCATGGATACAAAACTCTTGTCGGCACCAGAATCAAACAACACGCTAACAGAGTGATTATTGAGAAGAAACGTACCGGTGACTGTATCAGGGTCCTGCCTAGCCTCAGCAGCTCCAATGACGAAGGCACGTGCGTTTCTGCCGCCGCCCCCGTTGTTACCATTCCCGTTGCTTCCACCCTGTTTCAGTTTTGGGCAATCCTTCTTGTAATGCCCAGTGTCACCACAGTTGTAGCATCCCTGTTTCCCTGTAGTCCCCTGAGTAGTCGGAGCTGAACTGTTGGTCGGAGCCTGAGTCGATGGAAGTGTAACCCGACAATCTTTAGCATAGTGGCCTGTTCGCTGGCAGCGGTGACAACGGTTACTGTCGCAGTTCCCTTGGTGATGGCGTCCACACTTGTTGCATTTGGGTAGTTTTCCCGCATAACCACCCTGCTTATTACCTGAAGACGATGAACCCCCATTATCAAACTTTTTACCCTGCTGTGCAGACCCAGACCCTTTCCCATCATTTTCCCACTTGCGCTTATTGTTCTCTGGAGTCTTAGCAGTCGAACCTTTCGCCGGCAAAATCCCCTCATTCACCTTTAAATTAGTCATCCTATGTGCAGATCGAACTACCTCCGCATAAGTAGGATGATTCCCAGCAGCCACTAACCCTGCAATTTCCGGCACCAACCCTGAGACATAATGTTCAATCTTACGGTACTCTGGCACGTGCAAATCGGGACATAGCACTGCCAACTCATTTCTCCTCACGGTATACTTCTCGATTTCCGATCCAGTCATCTTGAGGTTCCACACCTCATGCTCCAGCTTCTGTACCTCTTCCCTCGGGCAATACTCCCGCTTCAACAACTGTACAAAGTTCTCCCATGGCATAGCATATGCCTCCCCAATCCCCATGTTCTGGGTGATACCATTCCACCAAGTCAATGCCACGTCCTGAAATAACGCAGCCGAATACTTCACCCGATCTTCCGGGAGACAGTTACACATCAGGAATACCGACTCCACTTTCTCCAACCACCTAAGCAAACTGACCGCACCCTCGGTGCCAGAGAATTCCTGGGGCTTGCAGTCCCGGAACATCTTATAGGTGCACATGGGTGGGGGTGGGTCAACAGGACCACCTGAAATGAAACGTATGAGAAACCGCGAATAACGTACACAAGATTCACCAATGAGGCAAAGAAAATGGATAAAACAACTTACCACCACCGTTGTGCCCTAACTGAAAGGCAGCCTGGAGCAAGTTGTTCAGATCAGCCTGTGACAGGTTAATACCTCCACCACGACCACCAGCACCACCACGACCACCACCGCGTCCACCATTGCGACCACCTCCTCGTCCTCCACGCACTCCAGACATGATTCTGGCAGAAAGAACGAGAAAATTTAGTTTCGCAGTTAAAGATAACCACTAATGTTCACAAGATTAAAGCCAGATCCAATCCAGGACTATCCCCTCAAACCCAGAGCTCACTAGTGCTTCCATGCATTTCGTTTTATGACTTTGTGTGCACCCAAAATGATAAAACGCTCTACATGGTCCTCCAAGTGTTCTCCTAGTTCAAAGATCAAATCACCGAACATAGACTCTCAGCTACACACCGTAATACTACGGTAGTTCATGACAAGTGTTTCTATTGGAGTGCGAAAGGGAGATGTCCGAGCCTTGGACAAATCTCAAGAGCACACGAGTTACCCCAATAGACCACACTGCCTAGAAAACAAGTAACCCAACCTAAGGTAGAACGGATGATGTAACGTAGAAAGACCAACGATTTAGAGACACCCCGACAAGACCATACGTAAACCACTATAACGTTTAGTACCATGTGATCGTCTAGTGTGTGCGACTCGGCTATAGACTAGACTCTACATGCAGTCCTAGTTCACTATAACCATTGGCTCTGATACCAATCTGTCACACCCTCAAAATCCACTTGCGGAGTTTTACCGCGAGGCGCATGACAAACCAGGATCCAAACCAACGATCACAATAAACAAGTCTAAATGTAATTAATGCAATACCAAAACATAGTTTTAAAATCCCGTTTACAGCGGAAGCTTATTCAAAATAAAGTTCAACATAAATAACCAAAGTTCAATGTTTATGAAATCATGCAACTCTATCTAGACGCCGTGCAGACGCGTGCGCCCTAGTTCCATGTGCTACCTTAGCGACCTGAGAAAACATGTAAAAGTTTACGTCAGCACAAAAATGCTGGTGAGTTTACAGGTTTGCAGTTCAAGTACCAAGTTCACCTGTCCATACTATAACAAATAGAAAAACCAGTATACGCTAGCTAGGCGTACGTTTTGTTACTACCACGATTGGAAAACCATTACTAACTCGAATACCAGTTTTGTGCCCGAATAGTTCCAAATGTTCCTGTTGTTCCTGTTTGAGACAATATGCACTCGCCCGACCCTCCAAGCCGACGAGCGGGGTTGGTCACTCCCAATAGCGCTATTCACATTTCCCCGTTGTGCAAACCCGCACATTCATGGTTCCCCCCGGGACTTCCAAAGATCGTGTAGTATACGTTAGAACCCATAGTATGACAGAATTTACCAAACAATCGTTTTAACACATGTTTTCTCCCCCGAAAGTATAAAACCAGTTTAAAAGAGGGGCCGTAAACTCACCTTAAGTTGCTTTACTCCTAATCCCGAGTAAACTCAGCTGCTATGTTAGTCCCGTACAGTGGCGACCTAACATACGACAGTTACAAGTACTTAGACTAATAACCCGCAGGTTAATTAGTCCCTAGATGTCCAGACCATAACCAAGTTTGTTTGAAAACACCGTGACTGTTTAACCGACCCAAAGTACAAGACTCGACATCCCATTGGTGACCCGAGACTCCCCGTGTTATGTTTACGCTCCAAAACATACAATAACGCAAGTACACTTAACATACGTTAACACACAACAAGTTATAGCACATAGTTCACGTATCACCGAAATACCTCCAAATATATGTTACCAAGTTATTAGACATGTTACGGGGTTCCTAGCATGTTACTACATGTTAAATCGGGTCTCGAAATGCTAATTTACACTTACAGCAGCAGTACACGCGATTAGGGAGGCTAATCGCATGAAGTGTCACGCGACTAGGGCTAATCGCCCCTTGAGTCACGCGATTAGGGGCTACTCGCCCCTGTTGTCTGGCGATTGGGCTACTCGCCCCCATGTCACGCGAGTGGGGCCTAATCGCCCCTATGGCATGCGAGTGGGGGCCTACTCGCCCCTGTTACTAGCGATTAGCAAGGCTACTCGCCTGTAGCCTTGCTGTTCCGGTTTTTCGCGCGTTTAACGCTCCAAATCAGATCCAGAGCGTGTGTAACTACCCAATATCATCCCAAACACTATCCTAAACATGTTTAACCCAAAACCCTTCGTTCAACCTCGTATAATCAGTCCTGCATGCAACCCAAAACAATCCAAACACATACACATAGCATGCAACATTCAATTAACGCATGTAATCATAACCCTATTATCCAATTACTGAGATTTCTATCATCATACTAACAATATTAATTCTGACCTAGCATGATAACACATCAAAACATCATCAAGATTCATAAAAATCCTATCTTTCTAATCATACATACCCATAACGCATGTTTATTAATTATAATCCGATTAATAACTCTTATTGACGATTTTCAGAAAGCTTTTTCGTTTATGAACAGGTCTGGACCATTAGGGATTGATTAAAAACGTTTACAAAGTGTTATGGATGAGAATCAAACCTTGGAATTGTAAAAGGATGATGGTTAGACCTTGAAACCTTGTGTTTTTTATCAAAATCGCCTACAGAGGTTGTTTAAGTGTTTGGGGCGGTTATGGGACGACTAGGGTTTGTCTAATTGAGTTTAGGAGGTTAAGTGTTGTATTTATAGGCGTTTCTAGTCGTCCAGCCCGTTCCATGCGATTGTGCAGGTTTATACGCGAGTAGGGTGCCTAATCGCATGACTGTTCATGCGATTAGCCCTATTCGCCTATAGGGATCCTCCTACTCGCCCCAAAGTCATGCGATTAGGCTATTCCCCAAGCCTAATCGCCTATAGCCCCTATGTTGGTGTGTTTTGCGCGTTAAACCCCGTTTTAACATATGTTAATGCATATTCATGTACCGACAAGTCACATAATGATTGTAAACACATAACACAAGTAAATACACATATTTACACTCGTTCACCAATTCCCGGGACTCGAGACTCGTACGTTCCGTATGCCCTGACGATCCTACAAATCGTCACCGTTTGTACACTTGGTTAAGGACTGACATCTACCGAACCTCTAGACCAACATCCAATGATCTTCTAGACTAACCAATAGTTCCTGAACCATAACCCGACTTAACTAACCCAGTTAAGTACAATATACACGTGACTCGCTAAGGTAGACTTTCATCTAGACAACGTTGTTAACCCGAATTTGCCAGGTGTCACAGACACGCCGCCCCCTTTATGGGTCATGATAAGATGAAGTCTTTTGTGTTATCGAGTGTTGTTGCCGTTTGTATGGTTCTACGTGCATATGCCTATAACATGATGATTTGAGTAAAACTTTCTTATACTATGTACGTAAGTCAAAACTAGTATGCTCACCAATACGTTATGTGTTGACGGATATTTTATACATGTTGCAGGAAAAACTTGATGAGACGATACAAGAAACATCACTTAGGATTCGGCCTTAGAAACAAATGAAACAATCTTTATTTTACTTCATGTTTAAGTTAATGTAATTTTCTCATGAACAAATTGTATACTTGTTGAATCTTAGATACGAATTAAATCTATTTTAATCTATTATCACATTTTAGTGTTATGAAGTCTTTGAACAATCTATCACAAGTCTTACCTCGATGCTTCCACCATCGGTTGGGGTGTGACAGATTGGTATCAGATCCATAACTATAGGGAATTAGGAAAATTGCCATGATTGACCTAGTCTATAGTTAGGAACCTTTATTTGACTACTTCCTTTACATGCTTGAAATACTTGATTTTCCTACTTGCTTCTTATCAATTTCTTAAACCTTAAAGATGCATGCCTTTCCTAAGGCAAAGTATACTCCAATACAAAGACACTCGTATTTCACAAACGAAAGAAACTCACTGAAATAGGCGTGAAACCCTTACTTTTGTGACAACTTTCGATCCGTCTCATTTCTTTTAAATTTTTGAAATTTCACCATCGAGATAGGAGTGATTTCCTTACCTTGATGACAACTTCACTCATCTCACTCTAGTGAAACCTTACCAAAGAGTTAGGATTAACTTCCTTCACTCTATGGATAAGTACCAATCCACAATTCGAAGACGACATCACCAAGTTAGGAGTGATATCCACATCTTGATGACTAGTTTCATATTCCCTCATTTTGTAGAAGCTCTACTACCAAGTTAAGAGTGAATTCCTTTATCTTGGTAGCGCTTCATTCTTATACATTATCATAGCAACTTTATCGTCAAGCTAGGAGTGATTCCCTTTACCTTGGTGATTAGTTTCATTCCTTGAATTTTTCAATCTCTCCAAAGTCTCAAACTTTCGATTGATAAGGGACATGTAGTAACTGAAAGGGTGAATATCGTTAACCGAAACTTTCGGCGAGAGTATTTCCACCTATTAGGCCAAAGCATGATTTCCCAAACTCAAAAGAATTTCCAACCACTTCGATAAGTCGTAGTTCCACTTCGGAACAATCCAAACCTTGTAACTCTTTTATGTCTTACAACCAACTCCAAGTTTATTTTAGATGCGTTACTTAAACCTCTCTCACTTATGCTTAATCCCAGTTTTGAATTTCTCAAAAGTATCGGTAAATATCATCATTTCTGAAAATATTTAATTTTTTTAATATCTTCAAATATTTTAATCAATGTTTTATGATAAATCTGGTTTCATATTAAAGCGTTTTATTTTCAAGTAGTTTCGATTATGCACTTTACAAAGTTTTCTCCAACCTTCTACATCAATTGGCAATCGATTATATAAAACGTTACATTTTGAACAAACCGAAATTTTCGCATTTATGACAGCGTGCTCAAATAAAACATCAAATAAATACTTTCGAGCATTATAAATTTTTATCGTTATAAAAATTCCAAAATATTTATACATCCAAAATCTTAACTTTATGTAATTTTCAACTAATATTATCATATTTCACATTCTATTCTTACCTACTTTACATTATACCAAATTAATTTTTAATATCAATTAATAATCCAATTACCATTCTATACTTTCTAACATTAGTTAACGTCTAAATTACAGAAATGCATAATGCCAACTATTATTTTTCATTATTCTATTTTTGTCATATTTGATTCAACCCATATGAATCTCTCCATAACATACTCAAAATTTCTAACAAATATTTACTTACACTTTACGATTTCATTATCTTTCGTATTTTCTTTTTACCGTTCTACATCTCCCCTGTATTTTCTAAAAACAATCTTGTTCGAAACAGGTACATAGTTATTTTCGTTATGCGTGATTTCGTAATGCTTAAAAAAATTGTGAATATGATATTTTCTTTAATAAAACATGAAGTCCTTTTATTTACCTAGTTCATACCTGGTTTACAATTGAATTTTTTTTCTTTTTTTGACAACATATGAAACTCAACCTTCTCATATATGGGTTATAACAAGAATCATAAGTTATTTTCGCTAGCAAGTGTCTATAATTTATTTATTCATTTGGTAAAATCGAGCATTCCCATAAACTCGATTCCACGGCAAATAGTCTATACCCACATATCTACAAATTTGCAAGTTTTAATGAGTTAAACTATTTACCAGCAACATTTTCATTTTCCACAACCAAGGTTTAAATTTCAACTGTATTCCATATACATCATTCCCTATGAGATTGGATTGCTTATGAACCAAAAACTTCATTTTCCATTACTAGTATTCCTTATCGTCATCCACTTAATTTTATACTCCCTCATTTCTACAATCAAAATCTATATATTGTTAACATTCTTCAACTCATTCTATGTCTTCATCTCCTACAAAACATAGTTACTCCGTAATAACCTTTGCCAGAAGAATGACTATTTCATCTCTCAATAAACTCAAACATTACTTTCCAACCTGATTTTCCATGAACATTTATCTTTGTATGATACCATCATCACTACCTCTACATATACGTTTATACTCGCATCTAAACACCCTTACAGTTACATTTTCAATTTCAATACGTTTATCTACCCAACAACTAGTAGGGGTCTATGTGCCCTCTCGACAGTTGGATACATTTCTAGATACGCCTTTTTAGATACAATTATACTTATAATACACTACCTGATGTGTTTCGATACACATACATCTTTTCATAAACTATGAAATCTGATACTTGAAATTCAATGCCTATTCTATGCTAGTTTCAAACTTGATCTTACATTAAACTTGTTTATCCATGAAACCTAAGACTTAATTTTGCGTAAGACTAGATTTTCCCATGATATTGAAAATGAATATTCTATAATACTTGTAATATTCAATAAACTTAATTTTTCCCTTAATGCATATAAATCGTGATAAAAACATTCTATCCAGAAATTCGAACTCTCTCATACCTAAAACTCAAAACATCATAGTACTCATGTTGAATCTTTTTTTAAACTTGGAAAAGTAAACGATCCATCAATAAATGCATGAACATTACTTCATGGATTACACTTACAACAATTATTGGAATACATCTCGTTGGGATGTAGCCTCCCATACAACCAGTTTTGGTTGTAGCCTATACCTAAATTCATACGTGCTTATATTCACATACACATCTTAATTCATTTATACTTGCTACCTACCTGCATACATCATCATTACGTCATTAAGTCGTCGCGTATCAATGTGTTCATTTCACAAACATAGTGGCTAACAATTAGAGTTAGGACACATTTACGTCATATCCATCGATTTATTTTGAGTTAGTGTCACAGAAAGACATATCACCATAATTTAAGGTAAATTGACGATTGAGGTCCGGAACGTAATCATGAATTTACAAGTACGTTAAGGTGAGATGAAATTCTATTTAGGATTGTTGGTAGATGCTCAGTACAATTCGAAATACCAAAGATGTGGTGGTTTAGCTGCGGTACACCTGTTGGATCAGTATTGCTCTTTTGTATGAACTTGCTAGTGAACACTTAGGTGTTTAGCAAGTTCTTGATCAGTGATAGCACAGCTGAATGTTATGAGTTTAAAGCTACACTTATCAACAGGAGTTATTACTCCCCCTGGATGTTTGAGAAACTAATAAATGATAAGTATTTATTGAGAATCTATGTATTGAATGAGAATGAAACACTTAGACCGATTCTCAATAAATATGAAATGGAAATGACAATAATATGCTTTAAAGGATTTCTGTATTAAAATCAATGTCTAAAACAAAGGGATGAACCCTTCTATTTATAGACTTTACAAATACATGAACCTTGCCAAAAAGCAAGTTCAGAGAAAAGTTGCAACAAGTTGCAATCTTGGAACTTGTACATAAAGTAAAAGTAATACTAAACTAATAAACTACTGATACAAAAGGCGGTGGAAAAGATCTTCTCATAAGTACTGATGAATGACAAACTACTGATGAGTAGTTTGTCTTTAGTAGTTCTTCAGTAGAAATGTCTGGTTTGGACTTCAGAACTTCTGATGACTTTTCTTCTTCAGTACTTGTGTAATCTCTTCTTCAGCAGTTTGATCTTCCTTCTTCAGCAGCTCTATACTTAGAATATTTTGACATAAGTGAATTAGACTAAGGTTTGCAAAAGTGGTTTCACCAATCCTCTTTGTCCTAACAATCTCCCCCTGGATTGATGAAGCCAAAACCTTCCTAATTCCTTATTGTTTTCTTCTGTCATTCACAATCTTCCATATTCCTTTGAACATGGAATTCTTCAGCTGGTTCAGTTGTTCATCAGTGAGAGATCCTTTTTGTGGTTCTAGATGCTGGATTGTAAGCAGGTCTTGAGTTGATAGCTTCTTTAGATCATTCATCGACTTATAGGCTCTGCTTGTCTGATCTCTTCTTGTCACTAGTACTGAGTTGTTATCAGTAAAGGACCATCTGATGATAGGTACTTTAGACTTGTCAAAGTCTAAAGTGTAGGGAACCATAGTGGTACCCTGGGATGCTCTTGAGTATTGGATGTTTTCAACTTCAGTGACTCTCAGGTGGGATTCACCTCCTTGTTCTTGTTGCATAACATTAGGTATTTGAAAAGTTGGCAAATGATGCTCAGTAACTACCTTAGTGTGCAGTTTGTCTTTGATGGTTTTCTGGATTTGATAGGCAAAGGTGGAAGGATCCCTGGATTGTGTGATTAGAGGTTTTTCTTCAATGTCAAAGTCAGAATGGACTACTGTACTTCCTTCTAGTAGTATCATTCTGAAATCAGTCTTCACATTCTCCTCTGATTTCTTCTTTTGAGTAGCTGGTCTTCTTTGAACACCAGAAGTTCTAACTACTGAAGTTGATACTTCAGCAGCTTCAAACTTCTCTGGATTTGCAGCCCTTGCAGCCTTGTATTTTCTGTAAGTGTCCATTAATCTTTCTTCTTTCCATTTGGACACAGAGGCTTTTGAACCATAACCATTAGCTACTAGTTCTTCTATCATTTGGGCTCTCTTGGCTTTTGCATCTTTACTTGTTGCAAGTTTGTCTGCAATAAGTTGAGCTCTTCTAGTCAGCTCTTCCATGGAGAGTCTCTTTAATGTATGGGCTTTGATCTTGCTGTTTTTAGTAATATAAGACATCAGTTGATGTCTTTTGTCTTCCTCAGCAATTCTGTCTAGGCTAGCCTGCCTTTGAAGTTCAGCTTCATAAGCCTGTAGCTTTTCATCCAGGCTTAAGTCTAAGTCATCCCTTTCTTCCAGAGTTTTCCAAATCTGATCTTCCTTGGCTTTCTTCTGAACTGCCACTAAACTCTTCTCAAGAAGTTCTGCTGATTGAATGATTGGAGAAGGGTTTAGTACAGTCATAGTGGTAACTGTTGTAATAGGCCTAGGAGGAACAGGAGTTGGTTGAGTAGGTTCAGTTAATCTGGAAGGCTCTTGTTTAGCAGTTTGAGTGTTGGAAGTGTTAACATCTGATGGGTTGACAACTACTGAAGGTTTGTCAACTACTGAAGGATTGTCTTCAGTACTTTCTGAGTCTTCATCAGAACTTTGTCCATTAGAGGTTTCTTCATTGTGCCCTTGGGATTCATCAGACTTTTCAGCATCTTCTATTTCTTGAATAGAGACACCAAATTGTTGGGCCAGTTTTTCTTTTCTGGCTTGCTTTCTTTTTTCTCTCTCTTGGATAGCCACTCTTGCCTTTTTCCTGGCTTCAAGTGACTCCATAGGTTCCTTAGTCTTCTCCCCCTTTTTGGCTTCATCAGGTTTTGAAGATTGGGAGAACTGACCTGTAAGATTAGCAATCTGTTTGCTGTTGAAGTCAATCTTGTTGGACAGATCGTTCATCTTTGTCTGTATCACTCCAAATTGGTTCTTGATTGACAGCTCCAAGTTAGCTGTGTAGGTTTGGAAGTGATTTTTGATGAGGGTGTTCATCATATGATATAAGGGACCATCTGGGCTGCATAGCTGGTTCATGTCTATGCTGGATTGCCCAGGAAATTGGGTAGGCATTTGTAGTCAGGGGTGTGTTTTTTGTTGATCTTCTTGTTGTACAGAAGATGCCACTATAGGGGAATCAGGGATTAAGTGGACTTTAACCTGATCTGGTGTGACTAGCTTCTTGAGCATAGATACACCAGGTGCAGGACCTTCACTTGTAGCCGTCAATTCAGTAGTTTTGTGTTTTGAAACATCATCCAAGTCAATGGAATCATCTGAATCCCTGATTACATCCTCAATGAGGACTGTATCAGTTACATCATGAGCTGAGCCCAACTCAGTTGTCTCATGTACCTCTTTTTCTTGGTTCAGAGGATTTCCTACCTCAGGCATTAAGCCTTCATCAGTAGTTGCCACAATTGAGGTCTTAGCTATGTTACTTCTTTCCTCAGATCCACCACTGGGTGGTAAATGAGTAGTAGCAGCCTCAAAAGTACCAAGAGTTTCTAAGTTTGGGCTTAGAGACCCTGGTTCATCCTCATCTCTTTGGTTAGGGCTTATAGTGTCCACATCCATGTCAAATTCTGAGGCTATGTCCCCTGTTTGATGTGGTTATTGGGGACTGACATGTTTAGATGGGACTTTCTCTTTTAGCCCAGAGAGAAGTTTGGCTATTTCAAAATCAGGTTCAGAAAGTTGGGGTGTTGGTTCAGTAGTTTGGGCAGTGGGTTCAGCAGTTTCAAAAGAAGCATCAATAGGAATGGTTTTCTTAAGTCTTTTTCTTTTGAAAAGAATTGTGATTGGTGCTCTTGGTGGGGTTTGAGATGGATGAGACTGAGAGGATGTTTCAGTCACATCTTTAGGAAGTGCAGATTGCACAATAGTTTGTTCAGGCATCTCAACCTCCTGAACAGCTTTTCTTTTTGGTTTGGTGGGTTTTTGTTTTTGTTCCTTGGGTTTCTTGGCCTTTGGGGGTGTAGGTTTGGAAGATGAGGGTTCCATGGGGACTGGTTCTTGTTCCCCTTGGTCATCTTCTGGCCAGGTAGCCTGTTTGTTGTGCCTAGAGTATGCTTGTGAGGTTAAGGGTTTCAAAATTGCAGTTTTACCCACAAGCACCTCATCACCCAGTTCTTTGATTATGCATTGCATAATGAACCTTGGGTATAACAAAAACTTCTTTTTAGTGTTATTATGATGTAACACCAACTCATTAAAGAAAAGTTTTGATGCCCTGTATTTTGTTTCATTCACTATGGAATGAAAAATTGAGAATCTAAGTATTGAATGAGAATGAAACACTTAGACCGATTCTCAATAAATATGAAATGGAAATAACAATAATATGCTTTGAAGGATTTCTGTATTAAAATCAATGTCTAAAACAGAGGGATGAACCCTTCTATTTAAAGACTTTACAAATACATGAACCTTGCCAAAAAGCAAGTTCAGAGACAAGTTGCAACAACTTGCAATCTTGGAACTTGTACATAAAGTAAAAGTAATACTAAACTAATAAACTACTGATACAAAAGGTGGTGGAAAAGATCTTCTCATAAGTACTGATGACTGGCACTTACACTTATAAATCTTCAAATGCGACTAAAAATATATTATGACAAATGTATAGTCCAACCACTCTTTTGAAATCGGTTTACATAAATAAATTTAACAAAATAACTAATTTAGCGGTTAAACAAGTTATGTAATTTAAACGATACCGAGTCAGTAACTGGCTCGTATACACAGTACCCAACCACTTAACCCACACCAAACCCTATCTATTTAAACATCTTATTCTCCTTCCCCTTCATTCTAACCCTAGTCTCCATCTCTTCCAAGCCTCCTTTCTTCCCTCACCTTTCCTTCTTTTCTTTTCTCTGCTTCTTTTTTTTACACACATACAACCACATATTAAATGGAAGAACCAAAACATACTCTTGTCACACCAAATCTTTTGTAACCAGACAAGCCCCATCGCTATGTTGCAGTCACTGCTCGAGCCACCATAAATACCGCAAACGCCGCCTCATCAGTCACTTGTAGGCGCAGCAACGTCGTGCTTATGGTGCAGCTTTTCACGCTTGGTGCCCATTCCGTTTGAGGCGACGATAACCGGTCCGACTCGTAGGTCGTCGACCGGGTCTGTGTTCTTTTCATTTTAGATTATTCCGGCTCAGTTGGCTTACAGTGCATCTATTTGTGATGGTTCCCGAGTTTTTGATGACAATATCTGGGTCGGGTGTAGGTTCCGGTTCAAGCATGGTGGCCATGACCTATGGTGGGTTTTCGTTATGATGTTCGGTTCCGAGCTGGTTTGGTTATGGAACAACAGCTGTGATGGTCATGGAGTCGATGTCGGGCCGTGTGGTTTGGGGCATGATTCTTGTTTGTTTGCTTCGATGCGGAACCAGAACGTTGGGGTCTCTTGCAAGATGCAAGAATACACTAATCTAATGTATGTGTTCTTATTTAAAGTTAATGAATTAAGGTAATTAAAACTAAGAATGATTAACCTGACCATACGAAGCATACATTAATTATGTTGGAAAGTGCCAAATTTAACTTGCTTTAAAAAAAAAGTTATCTTAAGCAGTTAAGCATGATTTATAACTTTGTATAATTATTACTACTACCATCATAAATAATATTTTTATCAGCCAATTATGTTATTCCATATTTTTCTTATTATTTATTATGTAATAAACACTAATTTGGGTATTTCTTTTATTTTCTATCATTTTCGTAAGTTATTAACTTAACTTGCATAAGATACAAACAGGCATACCAATAAAGCTTATAATAAATATAAAATGTATGTAAACACTAATTACGATTGTATAACCAATCATGATTCATGTTACTTTGAACTTTAAGACTTTTAGAATAAATACTCAATAATATAATCACTTTTGAATTCGAAAGACAAAAACAAAAGCTAATTACAATAAAAGGGTTAAATCAAAAGGTATATATATGGCTATAAACAAACACAAATAAATACTAAATCACCGTTGTTAATTTACTTAGGTGCAAACATAATTCATTGAGCTTCATTGAACTTCTTTTGCAAGTTCATCACAACCAAGGTGAGTTCATACGTGTCCCCCTTTTCTTCTTTATTCTTTGGGGCTCAACATGTATCATTATCAAAACTATAACGATTTCATACTCTTAAACTATTGTGCTCAATCTAAATGCTATTATGCTATGCCATGCTAGAATTCAAAGCCTTACATACAAATGTACGATTAGTTAACAACCCACCTTACATGTATAGCGCTATAGGTTGACACGCCGCCCCCTTTATGGGTCATGATAAGATGAAGTCTTTTGTGTTATCGAGTGTTGTTGTCGTTTGTATGGTTCTACGTGCATATGCCTATAACATAATGATTTGAGTAAAACTTTCTTATACTATGTACGTAAGTCAAAACTAGTATGCTCACCAATACGTTATGTGTTGACGGATATTTTATACATATTGCAGGAAAAACTTGATGAGACGATACAAGAAACATCACTTAGGATTCGGCCTTAGAAACAAATGAAACAATATTTATTTTACTTCATGTTTAAGTTAATGTATTTTTCTCATGAACAAATTGTATATTTGTTGAATCTTAGATACGAATGAAATCTATTTTAATCTATTATCACAATTTAGTGTTATGAAGTCTTTGAACAATCTATCACAAGTCTCACCTCGATGTTTCCGCCATCGGTTGGGGTGTGACAAATTGAACACATGATTAATAATGAAGAAGGGTTATTTGACTATGTGGATGTGTCAGATTTAAACATAAAAATTAAACATCCCAATGGTACTTTTGCCTTGGTCACAAAAATTGGGAAATTAAAACTTTCTGATAATGTTACTTTACAAGATGTGTTGGTTGTTCTTGAATACACAGTTAACCTTCTATATGTACACAAACTTGCTAGAGATAATAAGTTGTTTGTTGGTTTTGATGAGAATAAGTGTTATCTCCAAGACTTAACCACCAGGAAAACCCTGGTGACTGGTAGTCAGATGGATGGATTATATATGTGTGGGAATGCTGATGTGTCTTCTAGATTTTGCTGTAATAGTGTTAGCATGGTAAATCTTTGGTATTCAAGAATGGGTCATCCTACTAGTCAATTGTTAAATGTTTTAAAACCTGACTTAGGAATTAAGGGCAACCTTGTTTAGGAACCCTGTGAAATTTGTCTTAGAGTAAAGCAGCACAGGGAACCTTTTCCTCTCAGTGACCATAAGAGTAGTCATGCTGACCATTTAGTCCACCTTGATGTTTGGGGCCCGTACAGGGTTGCTGATAGAGATGGAAACAAGTATTTCTTAACTATTGTTGATGATTTCTCTAGGATTGTGTGGGTATGTCTGATGAAACACAAAACTGGGGTTTTTCAAAACATTAAAGACTTTGTCAATCTTGTGTTAACTCAGTTTAAACAGAGAGTTAAATACTTAGAAGTGACAATGGTCTAGAATTTGTTAACAGTCAAATGAATGAGTTTTGTAAAAATCATGGAATTATTCATCAGACATCATGTGCCTATACACCACAACAAAATGGTGTGGTGGAGAGAAAACATAGGCATTTGTTAAATGTTGCCAGGGCTCTATTATTTCAAAGTAATCTTCCAGTTAAGTTTTGGACTGAGTGTATTCTAACTACTTCTTATTTGATTAATAGGACTCCCTCATCTGTTCTTCATGGCAAAACTCCTTATGAACTTATGTTCAAATTTAAACCCTTCCTTGAACACCTTAAGGTGTTTGGTTGTCTGTGTTTTTCTACTGTCTTAAATGAGTCAAACAAATTAGAAAGTAAAGCTGAAAAATGTGGCTTTATTGGGTACTCAAATGAGAAAAAGGGGTACAAACTATTCATTTTTTACTCTAAAACTACTTTCTTTTCCAAAGATGTTAAGCTTTTTGAGTCTTGTTTTCCTTTTAAAGAAACAAATGTTTTTCAGAAATTTGATTCTAATTTAGATGCTTTTGTGACTTTTTCAAACTTTTTTGATTTATTTGAAAACATAGAAAATCAACAACAAAAGGTGAATGATCCCAATGATGAATGGGGTAATGGTAATAAGGAGTCTAGAACATCTGATAATAAGCAATCCCCTCCTGTTTCTGAAACCAATGGCAAGGCTGATACCTAGCAGCCTGGTAATTCAGAAAAGGAGAGTGATAGGGCTAATCAGGTGATTATAGATGATGACTAGATAGCTGAGTCTGAGGGTGACACTGTTGTTGATGATCCTGTTATTCCTAGAAGGTCTAGTAGAAGTAGTAATCTTCCAAAAAATTGTCTGACTTTGTCATTGAGGGAAAAGTTAAGTATGGTCTTGAAAAGGTTGTTAATTTGTCCAATCTTTCTTATGAGTGTAAGTGCTTTGCTTCTAGTCTAAATAAGAGCATTGAACCTAGGACCTTTGCTGATGCCAGCAAGGATCCTCAGTGGGTTAATGCCATGAATGAAGAATTGGATGCTTTGTATAGAAACATGTTAGGACAAAGAGGATTGGTGAAACCACTTTTGGAAACCTAAGTCTAATTCACTTCTGTCTGAAATATTCTAAGTATAGAACTACTGAAGAAAGAAGACTAAAGTACTGAAGAAGGATTCTACAAGTACTGAAGAAGAAATGCATCAGAAGTTCTGAAGTCCAAACCAGACAGTTCACTGAAGAACTACTGAAGACAAACTACTCATCAGTAGTTTGCCATTCATCAGCAATTATTCAAGAATTTTTCCACCGCCTTATGTTTCAGTAGTTTATTAGTTTAGTATTACTTTAACTTTTTGTACAAGTTCCAAGATTGCAACTTGTTGCAACTTGTCTCTGAACTTGCTTTTTGGCAAGGTTCATGTATTTGTAAAGTCTATAAATAGATGGGTTCATCCCTCTGTTTTAGACATTGATTTTTAATACAGAAATCCTTCAAAGCTTATCATTGTTATTTTCCATTTCATTTACTGAGAATCTGTTTAAGTATTCATTCTCATTCAATGCTTAGATTCTCATTAAATACTTGTCTTTAGTTTTATCAAACATCCAGGGGGAGTAATAACTCCTGTTGATAAGTGTAGCTTTAACTTATATCATTCCGCTGTGCTATTACTGATAAAGAACTTGCTAGACACTTAAGTGTTCACTAGCAAGTTCATACAAAGAGCAATACTGATCCAACAATTGGTATCAAAGCACTGGTTTATCTGATCACATATCAATCTAACACATTGAGAATCAGACACAGGCTCTTATTGATATTCAATAAAGGATTAAAAGTTCACTTTTATCAACATCCATCACTTTAAGAGATATTTGACAAATCAATACTCTTTAAAATGGATCCTCATAATACTGGTTCTGCCAATAAACCTGCTATGCTAGTAAGAAATGAATATAATATCTGGCAAAGGAGAATGGCACATACCTTATCACAGACCAACACAGGTTGCTGGAAATCTGTGATATATGGTCCTCATAAACCAGTAAATATCAATCTTGAAACTAAAGAAGAAATACCAAAAGACCCAAAAGACTATACAGATGATGATTTCCTAAAACTTGAGCTTGATGCTAAAGCTTTCTCTATGTTGGCAATGGCACTCCCAAATGAAATCTACTATGGCCTATTACATTGTGATAGTGCCAAAGAGCTTTGGGACTGCCTCAAAGAACAGTTTGGAGGAACTGAAGAGGTGATTGCCAACACCAGAGAAATCCTTGCTCAACAATATGAAACTTTTGCTCACATTAATGGGGAAACTTTAACACAACAATTTGAAAGATTCTCCTCATTAATATCTGAGCTAAAATTAAATGGTCAAACCTACACAACTGTATCTATGCTTCATAGATTTTCAAGGTCTTTACCTGAAAAATGGGAAACATACTCTATAGTCTTAAGATCTTCACCAGACTTTAGCTTCCTCACTCTTACAAAAATTCATGGGAGATTACTTACTTTTGAAAGAGAAATTGATCAAAAGAAAAAGTTACAAAGTTCTGGTAAAACTGCTGATGACTATCTACCAGGTAGTACAGCACTATTGGGACAAGACTCACCAACTTGTTCAAATAGTTTTGGATCTTTTGACCATTGACATAACTGCTGGGATCTCATCTGAAAGATCATTCCCAGGTTATGACAATAATGATTTTAGTCAAACTGCTGATAACATGTGTTTTATCTTGGATGATTTAAAAAATTTTAGCCGTGATGACTTGGAAGAAATGGATATTCTACACCAACTGGCCATGTTAAGTTTAAAAACAAACAAATTTTACAAAAGGTCAGGAAGGAAGTTTCCAGGACTCAACAGCTCAACAAAAATTGGTTTTGACAAATCTAAACTTAGATGTCACAAGTGTCAAAAGTTGGGACACTTTGCTAGAGAGTGTAGAAGCTCTAGCTTTAACCAATCTCAGTCTGGAAATAATTTTAACCCCAGTTATAACAGGAATAATGGAACACAAGGGAGTGCACATTTTGTACAGGCACAAGCTCCACAACACCAATATGTGCCACAAGTACAATATGTACAGATACCTGCTCAACAGATGCAGAGCCAACAATCAATTCCTCCCTTTCCAGCTGCTCAACCACCTCCACAGACTCAGCAACCCTCACAACAAAGTTTATTTACTTCAGGGTATGTTGACTGGAGCAGTATTCCTTTTGACACTACTGAGTGTAACCCTGATGCAGACAACAAGATGTTTGACATCAACTGGGGAGAGCCTGACAATGGCAGAAAGAACTTTGTCTTGATGGCATTTGAGGGATGCACCTCAAAATCTGCCTTGTCACAGGTATCAAAAGAATCTTTGACAAAACTTTGTTCAACTACTTGTAAAGAATCTTTTGCTCTCATAAGAGAGACTAATGTGCACCTACAAGGTAAAGCAAATGACTCTGAGAGAAAATTCACTCAGATGAAATGTGATTTAGAAAGAAAACTTTCTGCAAAAACAAAAGAAGTTTCTAAATTAACTAACACTTCTATTGAAACCCAAGCACAAATTAAATCATGATAAATGACCTAGGAAATGTCAGACAAGAGCTTGCTGACACCAAGGTCACTTGTGAAAAATGGGTTGAATCTTGTAAGGGGTACCAACTATTGCTAAACAAACAAAGTGCTTCAAATGTTAGGTTTGGCATAGGGTACAATCACACTGAAACACCAACAGATTTTTCCCCCAAAACTACTGAAGATGGGAGAAAAATTGTTTCAGGTGAAACTTCTGAAGAGAAAGAATGCACATCTTTCCATGAAAACTTTCTAAAAAATCACAAAGAAAGTTCTTCAGAAGTACTGATAAAATCTGACATTAAGCCATCAGTAGTTTCAACTACATCAGAAGTTGAGAATCTGAAAACTACTGATGACCTAAAACCAATCAATACAGTCAAAAACTTGTCTTTGAAAGAAAAGACAAAAGAATGTGAAATCTGTGGTCTGTTCAACCACAAGACAGAATTTTGCAGATACTGAAAAGGTATTCAGTACAACAAGAAAATTAAACAACTGGTTGTGGGAAAACAAATCAGAAATGATTTTGTAGAAACTTTTTCTCCTAGGAAACAACAACCAGTAAACACCTTTTCTCAGAAAAAGACAAAATCTCAACAAAAATCTTTTTCTCAAAATTCTCTTTCAGTAGTTAGACCTAAATCATTAGCAGTTTGCACAAACTGCTGAAATTAAAGATCTCATGAACATGGTACAACTACTGATGACCAATGTTGATGGTGGTCCTCAAAAGGATACCACCATTGCTCTTAATGAAAAATCCATTGCCAAAAAGACATGGATTCCTCAACTTGGTCAAGAACAAACTGTAAATGTTCTCAAGAGCAAACCCAAAGCCAAACTGGCTTGGGTTCCCAAATCTAACTAATTTGCTATCTTGTGCAGAGAGTTTCCAGAGGCTTAAATAGCATTTGGTATGTTGACAGTGTAGGCTCAATGCACATGACTGGATGCAGATACCTGATAAACAATTTTATCAGTCAAAGAGAAGGATCTGTATCCTTTGGGAACAATGCTAAGGGATATGTGCTAGGACATGGCAATGTCTCCTCTGGCAAAATACAGTTTGACAAGGTCAATCTGGTTGAAAACCTTGAGTACAACTTGCTGAGTGTGTCACAAATGTGTGATAAAGGATATTCTTCCTTTTTCACAAAGACAGCATGCAAGATCATATCACCAGAAGGCCAGAAGTTGATAGAGAAGATCATTGAAGATCATACTTTGTTGATAGCCAAAAGATGTGGCAATGTCTATGCAGTGGACATTGAAAAGGACAAAGTACTGAACAACACTGCCTGTTTCTTCTCAAAGGCATCAACTTCAGAGACTGACCTCTGGCACAGGAGACTTGGCCATGTGAACTTTAAAACCATAAATAAAGTCACAAAAATGGGCTTGGTCAGAGGTCTACCTTTAAAGGTATACCAGTGTCAAGAACACTGTGTATCCTGTTTGAAGGGAAAACAGCATAAGTGTTAGGACAAAGAGGATTGGTGAAACCACTTTTGTAAACCTTAGTCTAATTCACTTCTGTCATTTTTGGCTAAGTATAGAAGTACTGAATAGAAGACAAGAAACTGCTGATTAGAAGATATGAAGAAGTGCTGAAGTTGCAGAAGTTCTGAAGTCCAAACCAGACAAGTTCACTTCAGAAGTACTGAAGACAAAACTACTCTTCAGTAGTTGTCCTTCATCAGCACTTAGCAGAAGATATTTCCCACCGCCCTTTTGCATCAGTAGTTTATTGTTTAATATTACTTTTAGCTTTATTTGTTTCTTTCAATGTTGCAACTTGTGCAACTTGTCACTGGACTTTCTGTGCTTGCTTTATAGGCAAGATGCATGCATGTAATCGTCTATAAATAGAAGGCTTCAACCTTCTATTTTAGACATTGATTTTCAACAGAAAAATCCTTCAAACACTCTCATTGTTATATTCCATTTCTGTATTTATTGTGAATCTCTCTAAGTATCTAATTCTCATTTACAACTTAGATTCATAATAAATACTTTGTCATTTATCTTGTTTCAAACATCAAGGGGGAGTTACAACTCTGCCTTTGCATAAAAAGTGTTGCTTTAACTTATAACATTCCGCTGTGCTTATAATCTGATTTACAAGGACTTGCTAAACACTTAAGTGTCAAGATAGCAAGTTCTTACTTAGCAAACAAGAGCAAACTGATCCAACAATTGGTATCAGAGCATTGGTTTATCTGATCACATATCAATCTAACAAATTGAGAATCAGACACAAAGCTCTTATTGATATTCAATAAAAAGATCAAAAGTTCACTTTTTATCAAAATCCATCACTTAAAAGAGTCATCAGACAAATCTATACTCTTTAAAAATGGATCCACACAATACTGGTTCTGCCACCAAACCTGCCATGCTTGTGAGAAATGAGTACAATATATGGCAGAAAAGAATGGCACATACCTTGTCACAAACCAACACTGGTTGTTGGAGATCTGTGATATATGGTCCACACAAACCAGTAAACATAAACCTTGAAACTAAAGAAGGGATTCCTAAGGATCCCAAAGACTATACAGATGAAGATTTCCTAAAACTTGAGCTAGATGCTAAGGCATTCTCTATGTTGGCAATGGCTCTCCCAAATGAAATATACTCTGGCCTTTTACATTGTGAAAGTGCCAAAGAACTTTGGGACTGTCTTAAAGAACAGTTTGGAGGAACTGAAGAGGTGATTGCCAACACCAGAGAAATTTTGGCTCAACAATATGAAACATTTGCTTATATTAATGGGGAAACTTTGACACAACAATTTGAAAGATTTTCCTCATTAATCTCTGAGCTAAAGTTAAATGGTCAGACCTATACAACAGTATCTATGTTACATAGATTTTTAAGGTCTCTACCTGACAAATGGGAAACTTACTCCATTGTCTTAAGATCCTCACCAGATTTTAGCTCCCTCACTCTTACAAAACTCCATGGGAGATTACTCACTTTTGAAAGAGAAATCGATCAAAAGAAGAAATTACAAACTTCTGGTAAAACTGCTGATGACTACCTGCCAGGTAGTACAGCACTTTTGGGACAAGATTCACCAACTTGTTCCTATGGATCTTATGACAATATTGACATAACCACTGGGATCTCATCAGAAAGATCTTTCCCAGGTTATGACAATGATGACCAAAGTCAAACTGCTGATAATCTATGTTTTATCATGGATGATTTGAAAAATTTTAGCAGTGATGACTTGGAAGAAATGGACATACTACACCAACTGGCCATGCTAAGCATTAAAACTAACAAGTTTTATAAAAGGTCAGGAAGGAAATTTCCAGGATTGACCAGTAATACAAAAATTGGTTTTGACAAATCTAAACTGAGATGTCACAAGTGTCAGAAGTTGGGACACTTTGCTAGAGAGTGTAGAAGCTCTAGCTTTAACCAATCACAATCTGGAAATAACTATAACCCCAATTATAATAGGAACAATGGAACTCAAGGGAGTGCTCATTTTGTACAGGCACAAGCTCCTCAACAGCAATATATGCCTCAAGTACAATATGTTCAAGTGCCTGCTCAACAGATGCAGAGCCAACAATCAATCCCTCCCTTTCCAGCTGCTCAACTTCCTCCACAGCCTCAACAACCCCCTCAACAAAGCCTCTTTACCTCGGGGTATGTTGACTGGAGCAGTCTCCCTTATGACACCACAGAGTGTAATCCTGATGCAGACAACAAAGTGTTTGACATCAACTGGGGAGAACCAGACAATGGCAGAAAGAACTTTGCCTTAATGGCATTTGAAGGCTGTACCTCAAAATCTGCATTGTCTCAGGTATCAAAAGAATCTTTGACAAAACTTTGTTCAAACTCTTGCAAAGAAACTTTTGCTCTCATAAGAGAGACAAACGTGCACCTACAAGGCAAAGCCAATGATTTAGAAAGAAAATACACACAGATAAAATGTGATTTGGAAAGAAAACTGTGTGCTAAAACAAAAGAGGTTTCTAAATTAACTGACTCTGCCATTGAAACCCAAGCACAAATCAAAATGATGCTAAATGACCTGGGAGATGTCAGACAAGAGCTTGCTGACACCAGGATCACTTGTGAAAAATGGGTGGAATCTTGTAGGGGGTATCAACTACTGCTAAACAAACAAAGTGCTTCAAATGTGAAGTTTGGCATAGGATACCATCATGTTGAAACACCAACAGATTTTTCTCCCAAAACTACTGAAGATGGGAGAAGAATTGTTTCAAATGAAACTTCTGAAGGGAAAGAATGCACATCTTTCCATGAAAACTTTCTAAACAGAAATCCTGGCATTTTTAAAGAAAGTACTTCAGAAGTATATACAAAAACTGACAACAAGCCATCAGTAGTTTCATCTACTTCAGGAGTTGAGACCCTGAAAACTACTGATGAGCAAAATCTTTTCACAACTGTCAGAAATTTGCCTTCTGATCAAAAACTTAAGGCAAAAGAATGTGAAATTTGTGGCCTGTTCAACCACAAAACTGAATTTTGTAGATACAGAAAAGGAATTCAGTTCAATCAAAAATTTAAACAACAGGTTGTGGGAAATCAAATCAGAAATGATTATGAAAAAGTCTTTAAACCCAAGAAACGACAACCTGAAAACACCTTTTCTCAGAAAAAGATAAAATCTCAACCAAAATCTTTTTCTCAAAATTCCTTGTCAGTGGTTAGACCAGAATCATCAGCAGTTTCACAAACTGCTGAGATTCAAAATCTAAAGAACATGGTAGAACTACTGATGACCAAGGTTGATGGTGGTCCTAAAAAGGATACCACCATGGTTCTTAATGAAAAATCCATTGCCAAAAAGACATGGATTTCTCAACCTGGTCAAGAACAAACTGTAACTGTTCTCAAGAGCAAACCCAAAGCCAAACAGGCTTGGGTTTCCAAATCTAACTAATTTGCTTTTATGTGCAGAGAGTTTCCAGGGGCTTAAACAGCATATGGTATGTTGATAGTGGAGGCTCTATGCACATGACTGGATGCAGATACCTGATAAACAACTTTATCAGTCAAAGAGAAGGATCTGTGTCCTTTGGGAACAATGCCAAGGGATATGTGCTAGGACATGGCAATGTCTCCTCTGGCAAAATACAGTTTGATAAGGTCAATCTGGTGGAAAATCTTGAATACAACTTGCTGAGCGTGTCACAAATGTGTGATAAAGGATATTCTTCCTTTTTCACAAAGACAGCTTGCAAGATAATCTCACCAGAAGGCCAGAAGTTGATTGAGAAGATTATAGAAGATCATACTTTGCTGATTGCCAAAAGATGTGGCAATGTCTATGCAGTGGACATTGAGAAAGACAAAGTATTGAACAACACTGCCTGTTTCTTCTCAAGGGCATCAACTTCAGAAACAGATCTCTGGCACAGGAGACTTGGCCATGTGAACTTTAAAACCATAAATAAAGTCACAAAAATGGGCTTGGTCAGAGGTCTACCTTTGAAAGTATACCAGTGTCAAGAACACTGTGTATCCTGTTTAAAGGGAAAACAGCATAAGTCCTCCTATAAGTCTATTGAAGAATCAAAAACAACTGCATGTCTTCAACTACTCCATATGGACTTATTTGGGCCTGTCAAGATTATGAGCCTTGGTAAAAAGAAGTACTGCTTAGTCATCATTGATGACTACTCAAGATTCACATGGGTATTTTTCTTATTTTCCAAGGATGAGGCTGCTGAAATCATCAAGTTCTTCATTCTACAAGTAGAGAAACAATATTCTCTATCTGTCAAAACCATTAGAAGTGACAATGGGACAGAGTTCAGGAACAAAACTCTGGATGAATTCTGTTTGTCTAAAGGGATTATTAGACAATACAGTGTTCCCAGAACTCCTGAACAAAATGGTGTAGTAGAAAGGAAGAACAGAACATTGATAGAAGGAGCAAGAACAATGTTAGCTGATTCTGGACTGCCATTGTACTTTTGGGCAGAAGCAGTTAACACAGCATGTTGTGTTCAGAATAGAGTTCTTGTGGTCAAGAGACATTCCAAAACTGCCTATGAAGTTCTTCATGGCATGAAGCCCCTTATCTCCTTTTTCAGGGCTTTTGGATGTCAATGTTTCATCTTGAACATCAAGGAATCTATCTCAAAGTTTGCTGCCAAAGTTGACTCAGGTTACTTTCTTGGTTACTCTTCAACTAGAAAACCCTACAAGGTTTTTAATTCTCACACCAGGATAGTAGAAGAAACATTGAATGTCAAGTTCAATGAGTCAAAACACACTCTTATTCCAGCACATCCTGCTGAACTCTTTGACCTTGACAACTTTCACTTTGGACCTGAAAAGGCTGTTACTTCTTCCAAACCTACTTATTATGGTGATCAAAGGTTTGAAGATGAGGATCCTGCACCATGGACTCCTCAAACAGTCATTAAGTCAACTACAACACCATCAGAAGTTTTTCAAACTTCTGATCAAACAAATACTGAAGGCCAAACTCAAACATCTGCTTCAGCACCTGCAACTACTGAAGAAGCTGCAACTGCTGAACCAGATATCATAGACCTCAGTAGTTTGTTTGAAGAACCAGAGCCACCTACACCTGTCAGTGGTTTACAACAACTGATTGAACACAGAGATCATCCACTTGATCAAATCATGGGTGATATAGCAACAGGTGTTCTGACCAGAAACCAGCTCTCCAACTTTTGCCTATTCTCAGCCTTTATTTCACAGTTGGAACCAAAGAAGTACCAGGAAGCCCTCAAAGACAATAATTGGGTGCAGGCTATGCAAGATGAACTACTACAGTTCAACAAACAACAGGTCTGGGAAATCTGTCCCTTACCTCAAAACAAGCAACCAATTGGTACAAGATGGGTTTTCAGGAACAAACAAGATGAAGCTGGTATGATAATCAAGAACAAGGCAAGACTGGTAGTTCAAGGGTACTCTCAAGAAGAGGAAATTGACTATGATGAAACCTTTGCTCCAGTTGCAAGGCTTGAAGCCATCAGGTTATTTCTGGCCTATGCCATTTCCAACAAAATTAAAGTTTATCAAATGGATGTGAAAAGTTCATTTTTATATGGTAAAATCAAGGAGGAGGTGTATGTCTGTCAGCCACCTGGGTTTGAGGATCCTTCTCATCCTGAGTGGGTGTACAGACTAGACAAAGCTCTTTATGGGCTCAAACAGGCTCCAAGAGCCTGGTATGATACACTCTCCACCTTTTTACTCAAAAATAACTTTACAAGAGGTGCCATTGATAAAACACTTTTCATTAAACATGTTGGAAATCATGTCTTACTTGTTCAAATTTATGTTGATGATATCATCTTTGGTTCAACAAACACAAAATTGTGTGATGATTTTAAGAAACTCATGCAATCAAAATTTGAGATGAGTACCATGGGAGAACTGCAGTACTTTCTAGGACTGCAGATCAAACAACAAACAAATGGAACTTTTATACATCAATCAAAATATGTTAAAGAATTATTGAACAAATTTTCTTTAAATGACTGTAAATCATGTTCCACTCCCATGACACCTATCACACAAGTTGAACCAGATGATCAAGGAAAACAGGTTGATCAAACCATGTACAGATGCATGATAGGTTCCCTTTTATACTTAACTGCTTCTAGACCAGATATTATGTTTTCAACATGTGTCTGTGCTAGATATCAATCAGCACCAAGGGAATCACACCTTATTGCAGTCAAAAGAATTTTTAGATATCTGAAAGGAACTCCAACGCTGGGAATTTGGTATCCTGCTTCAAACAATACCAAGTTATCAGCATTTTCAGATAGTGACTATGCAGGGTGTAAGATGACAAGAAAGTCAACATCTGGTGGTTGTCAATTCCTGGGTAACTGTCTAGTGTCATGGCAATCAAAGAAGCAAACATCTGTTGCAACTTCAACTGCTGAAGCTGAATACATTGCAGCTGCAAGTTGTACATCACAGATACAATGGCTCCAATATCAACTTCTTGATTATGGAATCAAAGAGACCAAGACACCTTTGTTTGTAGACAGCAAATCTGCCATTAGCATCATTCAAAATCCGGTACAGTTCTCAAAAACTAAACATATTCAGATCAGGTACCATTTCATAAGAGATTGCTATGAAAAAGGCAAGATTGAGGTGAAGCATGTAGCAACAGCTAATCAGATAGCTGACATCTTCACTAAACCCCTTGACACATCAACATTTCAGAAGTTAGTTTCCATGCTTGGAATGCTAAATTTGTAAGTGTTTATTTTATTTTTTTTTTTGCATATCAGTTAGAATCCAAGTTAACACTTGATTCTACCCAACTCTACAGCAAACTTCTACATCAATCACTACTGTTATGCATCAAAATTTTTCTTTTTCCTTTTTCCATCCTTGATTCCATCCTGTTTACCATGGTGGAATCAAAATGAAAAATTTTATTTTTCCTTTTTCCACCCCTGATTCCATCCTGTTTACCTTGGTGGATTTCAGGTTAACCTTTTCCATCTTTTTTCTGGTTTTCACTTACAAATGTCAAAAGTCTGAAACAAAGCTTCTGAAAAACAAAAACAGTTTGAGAGAAACTACTGATGAACAAAAATCTTCAGTATAGGGATAACTTTCTGAAAAAGTGTGTAACTTCTGATAAAATAAACTTCAGAAGTTATGAATAAAGTATTTATAAAAACATTTCTCATCAGATGTTAAAACTGCTGAAGAGAAAATGGGAACTACTGATGAAGTAATCCTTCATCAGCAGTTTAAGTCAAAAGGGCAAATCTGACTTTTCCCATCATCAGAGGTTTGACCTAATAAGTTTAAAACCTCTGATAAAGAGATTTTTAACCAAAGGCGGTTTTAAAACTTCTAATAAAGAAGATTCAAGCGGTTAAAACTTCTAATAAATACCTTTTTCACACACTTATCCTTTTAAACTCACAAAATATCCCTCCTTCTCTCTCAAAACTCTCTCAAAACCTATACCTGAAAATTCACTGTTCGATTAAACACCCAAACCACAATGGCTCTTGTTCTAAAACAGGGACACAATCAAAGAGCTTTTCTTGAAAAACAAGAAGGCTGGTCCCAATACGATGAGATCATTGATCTTGTCGTCAAATCCCAATACTTTACTGCTCTCACAATTAACCCACCAATTCACACTGAAACTCTGAATGAGTTCTGGGAAAATGCTGAGACGGTTACAATGGGTGGTGAGGTCATTTCCCTCAACTCAAAGATAAAAGGGAAACAACTGACCATCACACCGGCCACACTAGCAACAAGACTGGGTCTGGATGATGTAGCTGCCCCTGACCATGTTGCTAACAAAGATATTCATCTAACCATGACTGAGTGTGGTTATCAAGGTACTCTCTCCCATGCTACAATATTCAAAAAATATTTTGAACCAAAATACAAACTTTTGTTTCATTATATAATTATGTGTTTGAGTCCAAAAGCAGGGTCATATGACCAGATGCCCTCCACTTTTCAACCAATATTTCATTCCATTGTGAATGAAACCAAATTCAGGGCATCAAAACTGTTTTTCCATGAGTTGGTGTTACATCACAATAATACCAAGAAAAAGTTTTTGTTGTACCCAAGGTTCATTATGCACTGCATAATAGGGGAACTGGGTAATGAGGTGCTTGTGGGAAAATTTTCAACTTTAAACCCTTTAACATCACAAGCATACTCAAGACTTAACAAACCGGCTGCCTGGCCAGAAGATGATCAGGGAGAACAACAACAAGTCCCCCTGAAGCCCACATCTTCCACACCCACACCACCAAAAGCCAAAAAGCCCAAGCCAACAAAAACTGTAACCCACCAACCCAAAAGAAAAGCTGTTCAGGAGGTTGAGATGCCTGAACATGCTCTTGAGCATTCTGCTCTTCAAATTGTTGAGACTGAAACACCCTCTCAGTCTCATCCATCTCAAACCCCACCAAGAGCACCCATATCTGTTCATTTCAAAAGAAAAAGACTTAGAAAAACATATCAAACACACTCTTCTTTTGAAACTGCTGAACAACAAACTATTGCCCAAACTACTGAACCATCCCCACAAATTTCTGAACAAGAGGCAATAGAAATTGCCAAACTTCTCTCTGGGCTAAGAGAGAATGTCCCATCTGATCATGTCAGTCCCCATCAACCACAACAAACAGGGGACATAACTACTACATCAGACATGGATGTGGACATTACTAGCCCTATCCCAAGAGATGAGGGTGGACCAGAGTCTTTAAGCCCAATTTTAGAGACTCTTGGGGCATCTGAGGCTGCTACTACTCAGTTACCACCCAGTGGTGGATCTGAGGACAGAAGTAACATAGCTAAGACCTCAGATGTGGCAACTACTGATGAAGGCTTAATGCCTGAAGTAGGAAATCCTCAGTACCAAGAAACAGAGGTTCATGAGACAACTGAGTTGGGCTCAGCTCATGATTTAACTGAGACAGTCCTCACTGAGGGCAACATCAGGGATACAGATGATTCCATTAATTTGGATGATGTTTCAAAAACTCCAACTACTGAATTGACGGCACTTTCTGAAGGTCCTGCTGCAAAGGTATCCAGGCTCAAGAAGCCAGTCACCTCTGCACAGGTTAAAGCCCACTCAATCCCTAAAACCCCTAGAGAGGCATCCTCTGTACAACATGAGGATCTCCCAAAAACACCCCCTTCACAGCAAATGCCTACCCAATTCCCTGGGCAAACAAGCATAGACCTGAACCAGCTATGCAGCCCAGAGGGTCCCCTGTACCACATGATGAATACACTCATCAGAAATCACTTCCAAACATATACAGCTGACTTGGAGCTGTCAATCAAGAACCAATTTGGAGTGATTAAAACCAAGATGAACGATCTGTCTAACAAAATAGACTACAACAGCCAGCAGATTGCTCATCTTCAAGGACACTTCTCCCAACCCTCTGCTTCAAGGGTTAGAATTGATGAATCCAAAAAGGGGGAGAAGATCAGGGAACCTAAGGAGTCATTCCAAGCCAGAGTAAAGGCACGAGTGGCACTCCTTGAAAGAGATCAGAAAGATCAGGCCAGGAAAGAAAAATTGGCCAAACAGTTTGGTGTCTCTATTGAAGAAATTGAAGCTGCTGAGAAAGAAGATGAGACCCAAAGTTCTGATGATTCCCTAAGGTGTAATGAAGAAACTTCTGATGACCAAACTTCTGATGAAGAATCAGAAAGTACTGAAGACAATCCTTCAGTAGCTGACAAACCATCAGCAGTTGTCAGCACATCAGAAGTTAACACTTCCCAACCTCAAACAACTGAACCTTCCAGAACCACTGCTCCCATTCAACCAACATCTGATCCCATCAGGCCAACATCTGTTACAACAATGACTGTATTAAACCCTTCTCCCATCTCTCATTCAGCTGAACTATTAGAGAAGAGTTTAATTGCAGCCAACAAGAAGGCCAGAGAAGATCAGATTTGGAAATCTCTGGAAGAAAGGGATGATTTGGACTTAAGCCATGAAGAAAAACTTCAGGCTTATGCAGCTGAACTACAAAGGCAGGCTAGCCTTGATGAGATTGCTGAACAGGATAAAAGACAACAACTGGTGTCTTATATTACCAAGAACAGCAAGACTAAAGCCTTTACACTCAAAGGACTCTCTATGCAAGAGCTGACAAGAAGAGCACAACTGCTTGCAGAGAAAATGGCCACAAGCAAAGATGGAAAGGCCAAGAGAGCCCAGATAATAGAAGAGCTAGTAGCAGAAGGATATGGTTCAAAAGCCTCTGTATCCAGATGGAAAGAAGAAATACTGATGGATACATATAGAAAATATTTGGCTGCCAAGGCTGCAAATCCTGAGAAGTTTCAAACTGCTGATCCTTCAAGATCAGTAGTTAGAACTTCTGGTGTATCTAGAAGATCTGCTGCTCAGAAGAAGAAGGCAGAGGACAATGTCAAAACTGATTTCAAAATGGTACTACTTGAGGGAAGCTCAATAGTCCATTCAGATTTTGACATTGAGGAGAAACCTCTGTTAACACAGTTCAGGGATCCTTCCACTTTTGCTTATCAAATACAAAAGACAATCACAGAAAAGCTGCATACCAAAGTAGTGACTGAACACCATCTCCCAACTGTTCAGATGCCTGGTATGCAACAACAACAACAAGGAAGAGAATCCCACCTGAGGCTATCTGAAACTGAAGACATCCAGCACTCAGGACCATCAACCCAAGGGACAAGTCTGGTTCCCTATTCTTCTGACTTTAACAAGTCAAAGATCCCTATCATCAGATGGTCACTTACTGATAACAACTCAGTACTGTTGACAAGAAGAGACTTCTCAAGCAGGGCTTACAAGAAGATCAGTGATCTGAAGAAACTGTCAACACAAGACCTGCTCACAATTCAACATCTAGAACCACAGAGAGGATCTCTGTCTGATGATCAGTACAACCAGCTCAAGAACACCATGTACAAAGAGATATGGAAGATTGTTCAAGACAGAAGAAACACATAAGGAATTAGTAAGGTTTTGGCTTCATCAATCCAGGGGGAGATTGTTAGGACAAAGAGGATTGGTGAAACCACTTTTGTAAACCTTAGTCTAATTCACTTCTGTCATTTTTGGCTAAGTATAGAAGTACTGAATAGAAGACAAGAAACTGCTGATTAGAAGATATGAAGAAGTGCTGAAGTTGCAGAAGTTCTGAAGTCCAAACCAGACAAGTTCACTTCAGAAGTACTGAAGACAAAACTACTCTTCAGTAGTTGTCCTTCATCAGCACTTAGCAGAAGATATTTCCCACCGCCCTTTTGCATCAGTAGTTTATTGTTTAATATTACTTTTAGCTTTATTTGTTTCTTTCAATGTTGCAACTTGTGCAACTTGTCACTGGACTTTCTGTGCTTGCTTTATAGGCAAGATGCATGCATGTAATCGTCTATAAATAGAAGGCTTCAACCTTCTATTTTAGACATTGATTTTCAACAGAAAAATCCTTCAAACACTCTCATTGTTATATTCCATTTCTGTATTTATTGTGAATCTTGCTAAGTATCTAATTCTCATTTACAACTTAGATTCATAATAAATACTTTGTCATTTATCTTGTTTCAAACATCAAGGGGGAGTTACAACTCTGCCTTTGCATAAAAAGTGTTGCTTTAACTTATAACATTCCGCTGTGCTTATAATCTGATTTACAAGGACTTGCTAAACACTTAAGTGTCAAGATCTTTCCCAGGTTATGACAATGATGACCAAAGTCAAACTGCTGATAATCTATGTTTTATCATGGATGATTTGAAAAATTTTAGCAGTGATGACTTGGAAGAAATGGACATACTACACCAACTGGCCATGCTAAGCATTAAAACTAACAAGTTTTATAAAAGGTCAGGAAGGAAATTTCCAGGATTGACCAGTAATACAAAAATTGGTTTTGACAAATCTAAACTGAGATGTCACAAGTGTCAGAAGTTGGGACACTTTGCTAGAGAGTGTAGAAGCTCTAGCTTTAACCAATCACAATCTGGAAATAACTATAACCCCAATTATAATAGGAACAATGGAACTCAAGGGAGTGCTCATTTTGTACAGGCACAAGCTCCTCAACAGCAATATATGCCTCAAGTACAATATGTTCAAGTGCCTGCTCAACAGATGCAGAGCCAACAATCAATCCCTCCCTTTCCAGCTGCTCAACTTCCTCCACAGCCTCAACAACCCCCTCAACAAAGCCTCTTTACCTCGGGGTATGTTGACTGGAGCAGTCTCCCTTATGACACCACAGAGTGTAATCCTGATGCAGACAACAAAGTGTTTGACATCAACTGGGGAGAACCAGACAATGGCAGAAAGAACTTTGCCTTAATGGCATTTGAAGGCTGTACCTCAAAATCTGCATTGTCTCAGGTATCAAAAGAATCTTTGACAAAACTATGTTCAAACTCTTGCAAAGAAACTTTTGCTCTCATAAGAGAGACAAACGTGCACCTACAAGGCAAAGCCAATGATTTAGAAAGAAAATACACACAGATAAAATGTGATTTGGAAAGAAAACTGTGTGCTAAAACAAAAGAGGTTTCTAAATTAACTGACTCTGCCATTGAAACCCAAGCACAAATCAAAATGATGCTAAATGACCTGGGAGATGTCAGACAAGAGCTTGCTGACACCAGGATCACTTGTGAAAAATGGGTTGAATCTTGTAGGGGGTATCAACTACTGCTAAACAAACAAAGTGCTTCAAATGTGAAGTTTGGCATAGGATACCATCATGTTGAAACACCAACAGATTTTTCTCCCAAAACTACTGAAGATGGGAGAAGAATTGTTTCAAATGAAACTTCTGAAGGGAAAGAATGCACATCTTTCCATGAAAACTTTCTAAATAGAAATCCTGGCATTTTTAAAGAAAGTACTTCAGAAGTATATACAAAAACTGACAACAAGCCATCAGTAGTTTCATCTACTTCAGGAGTTGAGACCCTGAAAACTACTGATGAGCAAAATCTTTTCACAACTGTCAGAAATTTGCCTTCAGAACAAAAACAGAAGGCAAAAGCATGTGAAATTTGTGGCCTGTTCAACCACAAAACTGAATTTTGTAGATACAGAAAAGGAATTCAGTTCAATCAAAAATTTAAACAACATGTTGTGGGAAATCAAATCAGAAATGATTATGAAAAAGTCTTTAAACCCAAGAAACAACAACCTGAAAACACCTTTTCTCAGAAAAAGATAAAATCTCAACCAAAATCTTTTTCTCAAAATTCCTTGTCAGTAGTTAGACCAGAATCATCAGCAGTTTCACAAACTGCTGAGATTCAAAATCTAAAGAACATGGTAGAACTACTGATGACCAAGGTTGATGGTGGTCCTAAAAAGGATACCACCATGGTTCTTAATGAAAAATCCATTGCCAAAAAGACATGGATTTCTCAACCTGGTCAAGAACAAACTGTAACTGTTCTCAAGAGCAAACCCAAAGCCAAACAGGCTTGGGTTTCCAAATCTAACTAATTTGCTTTTATGTGCAGAGAGTTTCCAGGGGCTTAAACAGCATATGGTATGTTGATAGTGGAGGCTCTATGCACATGACTAGATGCAGATACCTGATAAACAACTTTATCAGCCAAAGAGAAGGATCTGTGTCCTTTGGGAACAATGCCAAGGGATATGTGCTAGGACATGGCAATGTCTCCTCTGGCAAAATACAGTTTGACAAGGTCAATCTGGTGGAAAATCTTGAATACAACTTGCTGAGCGTGTCACAAATGTGTGATAAAGGATATTCTTCCTTTTTCACAAAGACAGCTTGCAAGATCATCTCACCAGAAGGCCAGAAGTTGATTGAGAAGATTATAGAAGATCATACTTTGCTGATTGCCAAAAGATGTGGCAATGTCTATGCAGTGGACATTGAGAAAGACAAAGTATTGAACAACACTGCCTGTTTCTTCTCAAGGGCATCAACTTCAGAAACAGATCTCTGGCACAGGAGACTTGGCCATGTGAACTTTAAAACCATAAATAAAGTCACAAAAATGGGCTTGGTGAGAGGTCTACCTTTGAAAGTATACCAGTGTCAAGAACACTGTGTATCCTGTTTAAAGGGAAAACAGCATAAGTCCTCCTATAAGTCTATTGAAGAATAAAAAACAACTACATGTCTTCAACTACTCCATATGGACTTATTTGGGCCTGTCAAGATTATGAGCCTTGGTAAAAAGAAGTACTGCTTAGTCATCATTGATGACTACTCAAGATTCACATGGGTATTCTTCTTATTTTCCAAGGATGAGGCTGCTGAAATCATCAAGTTCTTCATTCTACAAGTAGAGAAACAATATTCTCTATCTGTCAAAACCATTAGAAGTGACAATGGGACAGAGTTCAGGAACAAAACTCTGGATGAATTCTGTTTGTCTAAAGGGATTATTAGACAATACAGTGTTCCCAGAACTCCTGAACAAAATGGTGTAGTAGAAAGGAAGAACAGAACATTGATAGAAGGAGCAAGAACAATGTTAGCTGATTCTGGACTGCCCTTGTACTTTTGGGCAGAAGCAGTTAACACAGCATGTTATGTTCAGAATAGAGTTCTTGTGGTCAAGAGACATTCCAAGACTGCCTATGAAGTTCTTCATGGCATGAAGCCCCTTATCTCCTTTTTCAGGGCTTTTGGATGTCAATGTTTCATCTTGAACATCAAGGAATCTATCTCAAAGTTTGCTGCCAAAGTTGACTCAGGTTACTTTCTTGGTTACTCTTCAACTAGAAAAGCCTACAAGGTTTTTAATTCTCACACCAGGATAGTAGAAGAAACATTGAATGTCAAGTTCAATGAGTCAAAACACACTCTTATTCCAGCACATCCTGCTGAACTCTTTGACCTTGACAACTTTCACTTTGGACCTGAAAAGGCTGTTACTTCTTCCAAACCTACTTATTATGGTGATCAAAGGTTTGAAGATGAGGATCCTGCACCATGGACTCCTCAAACAGTCATTAAGTCAACTACAACACCATCAGAAGTTTTTCAAACTTCTGATCAAACAAATACTGAAGGCCAAACTCAAACATCTGCTTCAGCACCTGCAACTACTGAAGAAGCTGCAACTGCTGAACCAGATATCATAGACCTCAGTAGTTTGTTTGAAGAACCAGAGCCACCTACACCTGTCAGTGGTTTACAACAACTGATTGAACACAGAGATCATCCACTTGATCAAATCATGGGTGATATAGCAACAGGTGTTCTGACCAGAAACCAGCTCTCCAACTTTTGCCTATTCTCAGCCTTTATTTCACAGTTGGAACCAAAGAAGTACCAGGAAGCCCTCAAAGACAATAATTGGGTGCAGGCTATGCAAGATGAACTACTACAGTTCAACAAGCAACAGGTCTGGGAAATCTGTCCCTTACCTCAAAACAAGCAACCAATTGGTACAAGATGGGTTTTCAGGAACAAACAAGATGAAGCTGGTATGATAATCAAGAACAAGGCAAGACTGGTAGTTCAAGGGTACTCTCAAGAAGAGGGAATTGACTATGATGAAACCTTTGCTCCAGTTGCAAGGCTTGAGGCCATCAGGTTATTTCTGGCCTATGCCATTTCCAACAAAATTAAAGTTTATCAAATGGATGTGAAAAGTGCATTTTTGTATGGTAAAATCAAAGAGGAGGTATATGTCTGTCAGCCACCTGGGTTTGAGGATCCTTCTCATCCTGAGTGGGTGTACAGACTGGATAAAGCTCTATATGGGCTCAAACAGGCTCCAAGAGCCTGGTATGATACACTCTCCACCTTTTTACTCAAAAATAACTTTACAAGAGGTGCCATTGATAAAACACTTTTCATTAAACATGTTGGAAATCATGTCCTACTTGTTCAAATTTATGTTGATGATATCATCTTTGGTTCAACAAACACAAAACTGTGTGATGATTTTAAGAAACTCATGCAATCAAAATTTGAGATGAGTACCATGGGAGAACTGCAGTACTTTCTAGGACTGCAGATCAAACAACAAACAAATGGAACTTTTATACATCAATCAAAATATGTTAAAGAATTATTGAACAAATTTTCTTTAAATGACTGTAAATCATGTTCCACTCCCATGACACCTATCACACAAGTTGAACCTGATGATCAAGGAAAACAGGTTGATCAAACCATGTACAGATGCATGATAGGTTCCCTTTTATACTTAACTGCTTCTAGACCAGATATTATGTTTTCAACATGTGTCTGTGCTAGATATCAATCAGCACCAAGGGAATCACACCTTATTGCAGTCAAAAGAATTTTTAGATATCTGAAAGGAACTCCAACACTGGGAATTTGGTATCCTGCTTCAAACAATACCAAGTTATCAGCATTTTCAGATAGTGACTATGCAGGGTGTAAGATGACAAGAAAGTCAACATCTGGTGGTTGTCAATTCCTGGGGAACTGTCTAGTGTCATGGCAATCAAAGAAGCAAACTTCTGTTGCAACTTCAACTGCTGAAGCTGAATACATTGCAGCTGCAAGTTGTACATCACAGATACAATGGCTCCAATATCAACTTCTTGATTATGGAATCAAAGAGACCAAGACACCTTTGTTTGTAGACAGCAAATCTGCCATTAGCATCATTCAAAATCCGGTACAATTCTCAAAAACTAAACATATTGAGATCAGGTACCATTTCATAAGAGATTGCTATGAAAAAGGCAAGATTGAGGTGAAGCATGTAGCAACAGCTAATCAGATAGCTGACATCTTCACTAAGCCCCTTGACACATCAACATTTCAGAAGTTAGTTTCCATGCTTGGAATGCTAAATTTGTAAGTGTTTATTTTATTTTTTTTTGCATATCAGTTAGAATCCAAGTTAACACTTGATTCTACCCAACTCTACAGCAAACTTCTACATCAATCACTACTGTTATGCATCAAAATTTTTCTTTTTCCTTTTTCCATCCTTGATTCCATCCTGTTTACCATGGTGGAATCAAAATGAAAAATTTTATTTTTCCTTTTTCCACCCCTGATTCCATCCTGTTTACCTTGGTGGATTTCAGGTTAACCTTTTCCATCTTTTTTCTGGTTTTCACTTACAAATGTCAAAAGTCTGAAACAAAGCTTCTGAAAAACAAAAACAGTTTGAGAGAAACTACTGATGAACAAAAATCTTCAGTATAGGGATAACTTTCTGAAAAAGTGTGTAACTTCTGATAAAATAAACTTCAGAAGTTATGAATAAAGTATTTATAAAAACATTTCTCATCAGATGTTAAAACTGCTGAAGAGAAAATGGGAACTACTGATGAAGTAATCCTTCATCAGCAGTTTAAGTCAAAAGGGCAAATCTGACTTTTCCCATCATCAGAGGTTTGACCTAATAAGTTTAAAACCTCTGATAAAGAGATTTTTAACCAAAGGCGGTTTTAAAACTTCTAATAAAGAAGATTCAAGCGGTTAAAACTTCTAATAAATACCTTTTTCACACACTTATCCTTTTAAACTCACAAAATATCCCTCCTTCTCTCTCAAAACTCTCTCAAAACCTATACCTGAAAATTCACTGTTCGATTAAACACCCAAACCACAATGGCTCTTGTTCTAAAACAGGGACACAATCAAAGAGCTTTTCTTAAAAAACAAGAAGGCTGGTCCCAATACGATGAGATCATTGATCTTGTCGTCAAATCCCAATACTTTACTGCTCTCACAATTAACCCACCAATTCACACTGAAACTCTGAATGAGTTCTGGGAAAATGCTGAGACGGTTACAATGGGTGGTGAGGTCATTTCCCTCAACTCAAAGATAAAAGGGAAACAACTGACCATCACACCGGCCACACTAGCAACAAGACTGGGTCTGGATGATGTAGCTGCCCCTGACCATGTTGCTAACAAAGATATTCATCTAACCATGACTGAGTGTGGTTATCAAGGTACTCTCTCCCATGCTACAATATTCAAAAAATATTTTGAACCAAAATACAAACTTTTGTTTCATTATATAATTATGTGTTTGAGTCCAAAAACAGGGTCATATGACCAGATGCCCTCCACTTTTCAACCAATATTTCATTCCATTGTGAATGAAACCAAATTCAGGGCATCAAAACTGTTTTTCCATGAGTTGGTGTTACATCACAATAATACCAAGAAAAAGTTTTTGTTGTACCCAAGGTTCATTATGCACTGCATAATAGGGGAACTGGGTAATGAGGTGCTTGTGGGAAAAATTTCAACTTTAAACCCTTTAACATCACAAGCATACTCAAGACTTAACAAACCGGCTGCCTGGCCAGAAGATGATCAGGGAGAACAACAACAAGTCCCCCTGAAGCCCACATCTTCCACACCCACACCACCAAAAGCCAAAAAGCCCAAGCCAACAAAAACTGTAACCCACCAACCCAAAAGAAAAGCTGTTCAGGAGGTTGAGATGCCTGAACATGCTCTTGAGCATTCTGCTCTTCAAATTGTTGAGACTGAAACACCCTCTCAGTCTCATCCATCTCAAACCCCACCAAGAGCACCCATATCTGTTCATTTCAAAAGAAAAAGACTTAGAAAAACATATCAAACACACTCTTCTTTTGAAACTGCTGAACAACAAACTATTGCCCAAACTACTGAACCATCCCCACAAATTTCTGAACAAGAGGCAATAGAAATTGCCAAACTTCTCTCTGGGCTAAGAGAGAATGTCCCATCTGATCATATCAGTCCCCATCAACCACAACAAACAGGGGACATAACTACTACATCAGACATGGATGTGGACATTACTAGCCCTATCCCAAGAGATGAGGGTGGACCAGAGTCTTTAAGCCCAATTTTAGAGACTCTTGGGGCATCTGAGGCTGCTACTACTCAGTTACCACCCAGTGGTGGATCTGAGGACAGAAGTAACATAGCTAAGACCTCAGATGTGGCAACTACTGATGAAGGCTTAATGCCTGAAGTAGGAAATCCTCAGTACCAAGAAACAGAGGTTCATGAGACAACTGAGTTGGGCTCAGCTCATGATTTAACTGAGACAGTCCTCACTGAGGGCAACATCAGGGATACAGATGATTCCATTAATTTGGATGATGTTTCAAAAACTCCAACTACTGAATTGACGGCACTTTCTGAAGGTCCTGCTGCAAAGGTATCCAGGCTCAAGAAGCCAGTCACCTCTGCACAGGTTAAAGCCCACTCAATCCCTAAAACCCCTAGAGTGGCATCCTCTGTACAACATGAGGATCTCCCAAAAACACCCCCTTCACAGCAAATGCCTACCCAATTCCCTGGGCAAACAAGCATAGACCTGAACCAGCTATGCAGCCCAGAGGGTCCCCTGTACCACATGATGAATACACTCATCAGAAATCACTTCCAAACATATACAGCTGACTTGGAGCTGTCAATCAAGAACCAATTTGGAGTGATTAAAACCAAGATGAACGATCTGTCCAACAAAATAGACTACAACAGCCAGCAGATTGCTCATCTTCAAGGACACTTCTCCCAACCCTCTGCTTCAAGGGTTAGAATTGATGAATCCAAAAAGGGGGAGAAGATCAGGGAACCTAAGGAGTCATTCCAAGCCAGAGTAAAGGCACGAGTGGCACTCCTTGAAAGAGATCAGAAAGATCAGGCCAGGAAAGAAAAATTGGCCAAACAGTTTGGTGTCTCTATTGAAGAAATTGAAGCTGCTGAGAAAGAAGATGAGACCCAAAGTTCTGATGATTCCCTAAGGTGTAATGAAGAAACTTCTGATGACCAAACTTCTGATGAAGAATCAGAAAGTACTGAAGACAATCCTTCAGTAGCTGACAAACCATCAGCAGTTGTCAGCACATCAGAAGTCAACACTTCCCAACCTCAAACAACTGAACCTTCCAGAACCACTGCTCCCATTCAACCAACATCTGATCCCATCAGGCCTACATCTGTTACAACAATGACTGTATTAAACCCTTCTCCCATCTCTCATTCAGCTGAACTATTAGAGAAGAGTTTAATTGCAGCCAACAAGAAGGCCAGAAAAGATCAGATTTGGAAATCTCTGGAAGAAAGGGATGATTTGGACTTAAGCCATGAAGAAAAACTTCAGGCTTATGCAGCTGAACTACAAAGGCAGGCTAGCCTTGATGAGATTGCTGAACAGGATAAAAGACAACAACTGGTGTCTTATATTACCAAGAACAGCAAGACTAAAGCCTTTACACTCAAAGGACTCTCTATGCAAGAGCTGACAAGAAGAGCACAACTGCTTGCAGAGAAAATGGCCACAAGCAAAGATGGAAAGGCCAAGAGAGCCCAGATAATAGAAGAGCTAGTAGCAGAAGGATATGGTTCAAAAGCCTCTGTATCCAGATGGAAAGAAGAAAGACTAATGGATACATATAGAAAATATTTGGCTGCCAAGGCTGCAAATCCTGAGAAGTTTCAAACTGCTGATCCTTCAAGATCAGTAGTTAGAACTTCTGGTGTATCAAGAAAATCTGCTGCTCAGAAGAAGAAGACAGAGGACAATGTCAAAACTGATTTCAAAATGGTACTACTTGAGGGAAGCTCAATAGTCCATTCAGATTTTGACATTGAGGAGAAACCTCTGTTAACACAGTTCAGGGATCCTTCCACTTTTGCTTATCAAATACAAAAGACAATCACAGAAAAGCTGCATACCAAAGTAGTGACTGAACACCATCTCCCAACTGTTCAGATGCCTGGTATGCAACAACATCAACAAGGAAGAGAATCCCACCTGAGGCTATCTGAAACTGAAGACATCCAGCACTCAGGACCATCAACCCAAGGGACAAGTCTGGTTCCCTATTCTTCTGACTTTAACAAGTCAAAGATCCCTATCATCAGATGGTCACTTACTGATAACAACTCAGTACTGTTGACAAGAAGAGACTTCTCAAGCAGGGCTTACAAGAAGATCAGTGATCTGAAGAAACTGTCAACACAAGACCTGCTCACAATTCAACATCTAGAACCACAGAGAGGATCTCTGTCTGATGATCAGTACAACCAGCTCAAGAACACCATGTACAAAGAGATATGGAAGATTGTTCAAGACAGAAGAAACACATAAGGAATTAGTAAGGTTTTGGCTTCATCAATCCAGGGGGAGATTGTTAGGACAAAGAGGATTGGTGAAACCACTTTTGTAAACCTTAGTCTAATTCACTTCTGTCATTTTTGGCTAAGTATAGAAGTACTGAATAGAAGACAAGAAACTGCTGATTAGAAGATATGAAGAAGTGCTGAAGTTGCAGAAGTTCTGAAGTCCAAACCAGACAAGTTCACTTCAGAAGTACTGAAGACAAAACTACTCTTCAGTAGTTGTCCTTCATCAGCACTTAGCAGAAGATATTTCCCACCGCCCTTTTGCATCAGTAGTTTATTGTTTAATATTACTTTTAGCTTTATTTGTTTCTTTCAATGTTGCAACTTGTGCAACTTGTCACTGGACTTTCTGTGCTTGCTTTATAGGCAAGATGCATGCATGTAATCGTCTATAAATAGAAGGCTTCAACCTTCTATTTTAGACATTGATTTTCAACAGAAAAATCCTTCAAACACTCTCATTGTTATATTCCATTTCTGTATTTATTGTGAATCTCTCTAAGTATCTAATTCTCATTTACAACTTAGATTCATAATAAATACTTTGTCATTTATCTTGTTTCAAACATCAAGGGGGAGTTACAACTCTGCCTTTGCATAAAAAGTGTTGCTTTAACTTATAACATTCCGCTGTGCTTATAATCTGATTTACAAGGACTTGCTAAACACTTAAGTGTCAAGATAGCAAGTTCTTACTTAGCAAACAAGAGCAAACTGATCCAACAATAAGTCCTCCTATAAGTCTATTGAAGAATAAAAAACAACTGCATGTCTTCAACTACTCCATATGGACTTATTTGGGCCTGTAAAAATCATGAGCCTTGGTAAGAAGAAGTACTTCTTGGTCATCATTGATGACTATTCAAGATTTACATGGGTATTCTTCTTATTCTCCAAGGATGAGGCTACTGAAATCATCAAGTTCTTCATTCTACAAGTAGAGAAACAATATTCTCTGTCTGTCAAAGCCATTAGAAGTGACAATGGGACAGAGTTCAGGAACAAAACTCTGGATGAATTCTGTTTGTCTAAAGGGATTATTAGACAATACAGTGTTCCCAGAACTCCTGAACAAAATGGTGTAGTAGAAAGGAAGAACAGAACCTTAATTGAAGGAGCAAGAACAATGTTAGCTGATTCAGGCCTACCATTATATTTCTGGGCTGAAGCAGTTAACACTGCATGTTATGTTCAAAATAGAGTCCTTGTCAACAAGAGACACTCCAAGACTGCCTATGAAGTTCTTCATGGCATAAAGCCCCTTATCTCCTTTTTCAGGGCTTTTGGATGTCAATGTTTCATTCTAAACATCAAAGACTCTATTTCAAAGTTTGCTGCCAAAGTTGATTCAGGTTACTTTCTTGGTTACTCTTCCACTAGAAAAGCCTACAATGTTTTTAACTCAAGAACCAGGATAGTAGAAGAAACACTGAATGTCAAGTTCAATGAGTCAAAACACACTCTTATTCCAGCACATCCTGCTAAAGTTTTTGACCTTGACAGCTTCCATTTTGGACCTGAAAAGACTGTTACTTCATCTAAACCTACTTATTATGGTGATCAAAGGTTTGATGATGAGGATCCAGCACCATGGACTCCTCAAACAGTCATTAAGTCAACTTCCCAACCATCAGAAGTTTCACAAACTTCTGATTCAAGAACTGCTGATATACAAACTCAAACATCTGCTTCAGCACCTAAAACTACTGAAGACACTAAAACTACTGAACCAGACATTATAAACCTCAGTGGTTTGTTTGATGAAGTACAAGAGCCACCTACACCTGTCAGTGGTTTACAACAACTGATTGAACACAAAGATCATCCACTTGAACAAATCATGGGTGATATTGCATCAGGTGTTCTTACAAGAAACCAGCTTTCCAACTTTTGCTTCTTCTCAGCATTTATTTTGTCAGTTGGAACCTAAGAAGTACCAAGAAGCCCTCAAAGACAACAATTGGGTGCAAGCCATGCAAGATGAGTTGCTTCAATTCAAAAAGCAACAGGTTTGGGAAATCTGTCCCTTACCACCAAACAAGCAACCAATTGGCACAAGATGGGTTTTTAGGAACAAAAAAGATGAGGCTGGTATGATTATAAAGAACAAGGCAAGACTGGTAGTACAAGGTTACTCACAAGAAGAAGGATTTGATTATGATGAAACCTTTGCTCCAGTTGCAAGGCTTGAAGCCATCAGGTTATTTCTGGCCTATGCCATTTCCAACAAAATCAAAGTTTTTCAAATGGATGTTAAAAGTGCATTTTTGTATGGAAAAATAAAAGAGGAAGTGTATGTCTGTCAGCCACCTGGGTTTGAGGATCCTTCTCATCCTGAGTGGGTGTACAAACTAGACAAAGCTCTTTATGGGCTCAAACAGGCTCCAAGAGCCTGGTATGAAACACTTTCTAACTTTCTACTCAAAAATAACTTCACAAGAGGCTCCATTGATAAAACTCTTTTCATAAAACATGTTGGAAATCATGTCTTACTTGTTCAAATATATGTTGATGATATCATATTTGGTTCAACAAACACAACTGTGTGATGAATTTAAGAAACTCATGCAATCAAAATTTGAGATGAGTACAATGGGAGAACTGCAGTACTTTCTGGGACTGCAGATTAAACAACAAACAAATAGAACTTTTATACATCAATCAAAATATGTTAAAGAATTATTAAACAAATTTTCTTTACAAGACTGTAAATCATGTTCCACTCCCATGACACCAACCACAAAAGTTGAACCAGATGATCAAGGAAAACAGGTTGATCAAACCATGTATAGATGTATGATAGGTTCCCTTTTATATCTAACTGCTTCTAGACCAGATATTATGTTTTCAACATGTGTCTGTGCTAGATATCAATCAGCTCCTAGGGAATCACACCTCATTGAAGTCAAAAGAATCTTCAGATATCTGAAAGGAACTCCAACACTTGGAATTTGGTATCCTGCTTCAAGTAATACCAAGTTATCAGCTTTTTCAGATAGTGACTATGCAGGGTGTAAAATGTCAAGAAAATCAACATCTGGTGGTTGTCAATTCTTGGGAAACTGTCTAGTGTCCTGGCAATCAAAGAAACAAACATCTGTTGCAACTTCAACTGCTGAAGCTGAATACATTGCAGCTGCAAGTTGTACATCACAGATACAATGGCTCCAGTATCAACTTCTTGATTATGGAATCAAAGAGACCAAGACACCATTGCTTGTAGACAGCAAATCTGCCATTAGCATCATTCAGAATCCTGTTCAGTTTTCAAAAACCAAACATATTGAAATCAGGTATCATTTCATAAGAGATTGCTATGAAAAAGGCAAGATTGAAATGAAACATGTAGCAACAGCTAATCAAATAGCTGGCATATTCACTAAACCCCTTGACACATCAACATTTCAGAAGTTAGTATCCATGCTTGGGATGCTAAATTTGTAAGTGTTTCTTTTTATTTTTATGCACGTATTTTCATTTTTCACTTACATCTGTTTTTAAGTCTGAAAACTTCTGAAAAACAAACAAGAGAGAAACTACTGATGAACAAAACATCAGTATGGGAATATTTTCTGAAAAATGATTAACTTCTGATAAAATAACCTTCAGAAGTTATGAATAAAGTATTTATAAAACATTCTCATCAGTTGTTAACAACTACTGAAGAGAAAGTGGGAACTACTGATGATATTTGTTCTTCATCAGCAGTTTGGTCAAAAAGGGTAAATCAGACTTTTCCCACATCAGAAGTTTGACCTAGGCGGTTAAAAACTTCTGATAAATACCTTTTCCAACACTTATCCTTTCAAAAAGCAAAAATTCCCCCCTTCTCTCTCACAAAACACTCTCAAGACCTAAACCTGCAAAAACACTGTTCGATTCACACACACACAAACCACATGGCTCTAGTACTGAAATAGGGACACAATCAAAGAGGCTACTTCGAAAAACAAGAAGCCTGGTCCCAATACGACGAAATCATTGATTTGGTCGTCAAATCCCAATACTTCACCGCCCTCACCATCGACCCTCCAATCCACACTGAAACTCTAAATGAGTTTTAGGCAAACGCAGAGACGGTGACGGTAAACAACAAAGTGATCTCCCTCAATTCAACCATCCAAGGGAAAAGAATGGCAATCACACCGGCTACTTTGGCAATTAGGCTGGGTTTGGATGATGTAAACGCCCCAGACCAATTTCCAAACTCTCAGATTCACTTAACCATGACAGAGTGTGGTTACCAAGGTACTCTCTCACATGCTACAATTTTTAAGAAATATTTTGAACCAAAGTATAAACTGATTTTTCATTATATTATTATGTGTTTGAGTCCAAAAACTGGATCTTATGATCAGATGCCCTCAACTTTTCAACCTATTTTTCATTCCATAGTGAATGAAACAAAATTCAGTTTATACTTTGGTTCAAACAAATGGAACTTTTATACATCAAGGGGGACTGCAGATTAAACCTGCAAAAACACTGTTCGATTCACACACACACAAACCACATGGCTCTAGTACTGAAATAGGGACACAATCAAAGAGGCTACTTCGAAAAACAAGAAGCCTGGTCCCAATACGACGAAATCATTGATTTGGTCGTCAAATCCCAATACTTCACCGCCCTCACCATCGACCCTCCAATCCACACTGAAACTCTAAATGAGTTTTAGGCAAACGCAGAGACGGTGACGGTAAACAACAAAGTGATCTCCCTCAATTCAACCATCCAAGGGAAAAGAATGGCAATCACACCGGCTACTTTGGCAATTAGGCTGGGTTTGGATGATGTAAACGCCCCAGACCAATTTCCAAACTCTCAGATTCACTTAACCATGACAGAGTGTGGTTACCAAGGTACTCTCTCACATGCTACAATTTTTAAGAAATATTTTGAACCAAAGTATAAACTGATTTTTCATTATATTATTATGTGTTTGAGTCCAAAAACTGGATCTTATGATCAGATGCCCTCAACTTTTCAACCTATTTTTCATTCCATAGTGAATGAAACAAAATTCAGGGCATCATCACTTTTCTTTAATGAGTTGGTGTTACATCATCTCAATACTAAAAAGAAGTTTTTGTTGTACCTAAGATTTATTATGCATTACATAATAAAGGAACTTGGAGAAGAGGTCTTGTGGGTAAAACTACAATTTTAAACCCTTTGTCCTCACAAGCATACTCAAGGCACAACAAACCGGCTGTCTGGCCAGAAGATGACCAAGGGGAACCAGAAACAGTCCCCATGGAACCCTCATCTTCCAAACCTACACCCCCAAAGGCCAAGAAACCCAAGAAACAAAAACAAAAACCCACCAACCCAAAAAGAAAGGCAGTTCAGGAGGTTGAGATGCCTGAACTAGCTAATGTGCAATCTGCACTTGATAAAGATGTGACTGAAACATCCTCTCAGTCTCATCCATCTCAAACCCCACCAAGAGCACCAATAACAATCCTTTTCAAAAGAAAGAAATTCAAGAAAACAATCCCAATAGACCCTTCTTTTGAAACTGCTGAACCCATAGACCAAACTACTGAACCAACACCCCAAACTTCTGAACCAGAAATTGAAATTGCCAAGCTTCTCTCTGGGCTAAAAGAGAGAATCCCATCCAAACATGTCAGTCCCCAACAACCACATCAAACAGGGGACATAGCCTCAGAACTTGACATGGATGTGGACACTCAAAGCCCTAACCAAAGAGATGAAGATGAACCAGGGTCCCTAAGCCCAAACTTAGATACTCTAGGTACATTTGACGCTGCTACTACTCACATACCACCCAGTGGTGGATCTGAGGAAAGGAGTAACATTGCTAAGACCTCATTTGTGGCAACTACTGATGAAGGCTTAATACCTGAGGTAGGAAATCCTCTGAACCAAGAAAAAGAGGTACATGAGACAACTGAGTTGGGCTCAGCTCATGATATAACTGATACTGTCCTCATTGAGGATGTAATCAGGGATTCAGATTATTCCATTGATTTGGAGGATGTTTTACAACCAAACATTGAATTGACGGCTGCTAGTGAAGGTCCTGCACCTGGTGTATCTAAGCTAAAAGAGCTGGTCACACCAGATCAGGTTAAAGTCCACTTGATCCCTGATTACCCTAAAGTGGCATCTTCTGTACAACAAGAAGATCAACCCAAAACACACCCCTCACTACAAATGCCTACCCAATTCCTTGGGTCAACAAGCATAGACTTGAACCAACTATGCAGCCCAGATGGTCCCTTATACCATATGATGAACACACTCATCACCAATCACTTCAGAAACTACACAGCTGCTTTGGAGCTGTCTGTCAAGAACCAACTTGAAGTGATCAAAACAAAAGTCAATGATCTGTCAAACAAAATTGACTACAACTCAAAACAGATTAACATTCTTACTGGTACTTTCTCCAAACCTTCCAAACTTGATGAATCCAAAAGGGGGGAGAAAATTAGGGAACCAAAGGAGTCATTCAAAGCTAGAGTAAAAGCAAGAGTGGCTCTCCAAGAAAGAGAACTCAAAGACATTGCCAGAAGACAAAAACTGGCTCAACAATTTGGTGTCTCTGAGAAAGAAATAGAAGAAGCTGAAACATCCCAGGGCCATAATGAAGAAACTTCTGATACTGAAAGTTCTGATGATGATTCAGAAAGTACTGAAGACAATCCTTCAGTAGTTGACAAACCTTCAGCAGTTGTCAACACATCAGAAGTTAACACTTCCAACATACAACCAACTGAAGAGCCTTCCAAGACAACTAAACAACAACCAACTCCTATTCCAAAACCTACTACAACAATGACTGTGCTGAACCCTTCTCCTCTATCAATGTCCAAAGAACTACTTGAGAAGAGTTTAATTGCAGCCGAAAGAAAGGCTAAGGAAGATGAGATCTGGAATGCTTTGGAAGCAAGGGATGACTTAAGCTACAATGAAAAATTACAAGCTTATGGAGCAGAGTTACAAAGGCAGGCTAACCTTGAAGAAGTTGCTGAAGAAGACAAAAGACAACAACTGATGTCTTACATTACAAAGAACAGCAAGACTAAAGCCTCTTCACTTAAAGGACTCTCCATAGATGAGCTAACAAGAAGAGCTCAAATTGTTGCAGACAAACTTGCAACAAATAAAGATGGAAAAGCTAAGAGAGCTGAGATGATTGAAGAACTGGTGGCAAACAACTATGGTTCAAAAGCTTCTGTGTCAAGGTGGAAAGATGAAAGATTACTAGACACATACAAGAAGTACAAAGCTGCAAAGGCTGCTAATCCAGAGAAGTTCAAAACTTCTGAAGTATCAACTTCAGTAGTTAGAACTTCTGGTGTTACAAGAACTGCTACCAAGAAGAAGAAGACAGAGGACAATACAAAGACTGACTTCAAGATGGTACTACTAGAAGGAAACACAGTAGTCCATTCAGACTTTGATATTGAAGAAAAACCTCTGATAACACAGTTCAGGGATCCTTCTACATTTGCCTACCAAATCCAGAAGACCATCAAAGACAAACTGCACACTAAGGTAGTTACTGAACATCACTTGCCAACTTTCAAACTACCTGATGTGGTGCAACAAGAAGAAAGAAGTGAATCCCACCTGAGAGTCACTGAAATTGAAAATATTCAACACTCAGGAACTTCCCAAGGGACCAGAATGGTTCCCTATACTTCAGACTTTGACAAGTCTAAAGTGCTGATCATCAGATGGTCCTTTACTGATGACAACTTAGTATTAGTGACAAGGAGAGATCTTACAAGCAAGACCTACAAGTCCTTAAATGAACTGAAGAAATTATCAACTCAGGACTTGCTTACAATTCAACATCTGGAACCTCAAAGGGGATCTCTCACTGATGAGCAGCTGAATCAATTAAAGAATTCCATGTTCAAAGGGATATGGAAGATTGTGAATGACAGAAGAAAACAATAAGGAATTTGAAAGATTTTGGCTTCATCAATCCAGGGGGAGATTGTTAGGACAAAGAGGATTGGTGAAACCACTTTTGGAAACCTAAGTCTAATTCACTTCTGTCTGAAATATTCTAAGTATAGAACTACTGAAGAAAGAAGACTAAAGTACTGCAGAAGGATTCTACAAGTACTAAAGAAGAAATGCATCAGAAGTTCTGAAGTCCAAACCAGACAGTTCACTGAAGAACTACTGAAGACAAACTACTCATCAGTAGTTTGTCATTCATCAGCACTTATTCAAGAATTTTTCCACCGCCTTATGTTTCAGTAGTTTATTAGTTTAGTATTACTTTAACTTTTTGTACAAGTTCCAAGATTGCAACTTGTTGCAACTTGTCTCTGAACTTGCTTTTTGGCAAGGTTCATGTATTTGTAAAGTCTATAAATAGATGGGTTCATCCCTCTGTTTTAGATATTGATTTTTAATACAGAAATCCTTCAAAGCTTATCATTGTTATTTTCCATTTCATTTACTGAGAATCTGTTTAAGTATTCATTCTCATTCAATGCTTAGATTCTCATTAAATACTTGTCTTTAGTTTTATCAAACATCCAGGGGGAGTAATAACTCCTGTTGATAAGTGTAGCTTTAACTTATATCATTCCGCTGTGCTATTACTGATAAAGAACTTGCTAGACACTTAAGTGTTCACTAGCAAGTCCATACAAAGAGCAATACTGATCCAACAAAACAACACTTGAGAAGTTGTTGATTTACCTAAAGGGAGACATAATATAGGGTGTAAATGGATTTTTAAAATCAAATATAAGTCTAATGGTGAAATAGAGAGGTATAAAGCTAGATTAGTAGCTAAAGGCTTTAGTCAAAAGGAAGGTCTTGATTATGAAGAGACCTTCTCACCTGTTGTTAAGCTTATAACTGTCAAGTGTATGAGGATGTCTATATGTCTCTACTTGATGGTTATGGGCCAAATGACTCCAGTAAGGTATGTAAGCTTAAGAAGTCTTTGTATGGTCTTAAACAAGCACCTAGAATGTGGAATGCCAAATTGGTTAGTGCTTTGAGTGAATTTGGGCTTGTTCAAAGCTAATGTGATTATTCTATGTTTGTCAAACATAAAGATTCTGTGTTTATTGTTCTCCTTGTATATGTAGATGACATTATTCTAACTAGTAACTCTATTTCTGAGATCAACAAAATAAAGGACTTGTTTAAAACCAAGTTTCTTATAAAAGATCTTGGTGAATTAAAATATTTTTTTGGGATAGAAGTTATAAAAGATGGAAATAATGTGTGTCTATCTCAAAGGAAATATTGTAGTGATTTATTAATGGAATATGGCATGTTAGGCTGCAAACCAGTTACCAATCCCATTGAAGCAAATCATGTGTTGATAAATATTGTTCATGATAAGAATAAACCCATAAGTGATGTAACTGCATATCAACAACTTGTTGGGAAGCTTATATATCTATCCCATATAAGACCTGATATTGCTTACTTTGTGCATTACCTAAGCCAATTTATACATAAACCCACTGAAGGTCATGTTAAGTTTGCCTTTAGGCTTTTAAGGTATTTAAAATCTTCCCTTGGAAAAGGGTTGTTGTTTTCAAAAGGTGAATCTTTTGACTTGGTTTCCTATTCTGACTCTGACCGGGCAAAATGCATTGATACCAGAAAATCTGTTACCGGTTATTGTGTGTTTTTGGGTAACTGTTTGGTTGCTTGGAAAAGCAAGAAACAACCCACTGTTTCTAGGTCTTCTGCTGAGGCAGAGTACAGAGCTTAAGATCCATGTTTCTTTACCTGTCAAACTCTTTTGTGACAGTTCTGCAACTCTTTCTATCGCTGCTAATCCTGTTTTCTTTGACAAAACAAAGCATTTTGCTTTGGACTTATTTTTCCTAAGGGAACTAATTGCCAAAGGTTTTATTAAAACTGGGAAAATTGATTCGAATGATCAATTGGCTGATTTGTTTACAAAAGGTCTTCAAACAAGTGTTCATTTAAAATTTCTGGACTCAATAAAAATGTTTGATCCTTTTAAGAAATAAAATTGTTGGGGGTATTAAAAATACATATACTTTCTTTCCAGTATTATTTCTTCTATATAAATAAAAAAAACTTTTTATATATTCTTTAAAAATATTTTTTTACAAAATATTTGAATATTTGATTTAGTGTTTATTTTTGCCGGTGGGCTGGTTAAGAGTATTGGGCTGATGTTTGGAAAGCAGTTGGGCTCATGTGGTGCTGCTGGTCTAGTTCGTGGGTCAAGAGAAGGCTAGGCCTTGGTGAGGTCACCGGCCCAGTTCTGATAGTTCTTGCCACGTCACTAGTCCGTGTGCTTATTTCTTGGTTGATCCTGGCCTTTCATCAAAGAAACACAAATCATTTTTGTCCGTTAGATTTGTGTTTCTCGTGCCTTCTTTATGCTCTCTATATAAGGGTCCTTCTCTCTTCCTTTTTCCAGTTTTCGATCATCTGAGTTCTTTGTCACTTTATCTCTGTTGTTCACTCTTGCAATTAGGGTTTGATCACTAAGATCATCTTGATCTTGTGATCCTGTATTTTCTGTTTGATTATGTTGATCATCTGTTTGTGATCAACTGAGTGTTTGTTGAGAGATAATTGTAGTGAGAGTTCTTGTGTAAGTTTTGTATTTGTCTGATTGTTTTATCAGACTTTGTGAACTTTAATCTTGATTAATAATAATTTGTGCCGACTGGTTTCTGACAACTTCTATTTAGATTTTTAGGATGTAAGACAAACGCTAGTCATAGTTTTCTCTCTATGGGTCTCTTCAATTCATTATTGGTTTTGTTACTTAAAATATCTATATATATTGACAAGGGTCACTATCAATTTGTGATAGGAGAAAGAGTTTATTTGATATTTACATGGAGTCACCAACAATGAATAGTCAATAATTCACAATATTCGTGTCAAGGCCGGTTCTTAAGGGATGCGGGGAGGACTTCCGGTCCAGGCTCAATTTTTCGGGGGCACATTGACCCTTCGGCAATTCAAGTTTTCTTAACAATGATGTTCTTAATTCGATGAATTTTTGTATGTTTGAGCCTCAAAATTGTTAATCAAGTATTAATCAAAGTGAAGGGTAGTTTATATAAAACAGAAAGTAAAGAAATGTTCAGAGAGGTTAAGGACTAGAGAAGATGAATAAGTTGAAATGAAGAGGACTCATATTTAGTTGTTTTTCTTTTTACCGGTTGGTTTTGACTTCTTTTTTAACTTTTATTTTTGTTGTGATAAAAAAATTTTTTAATTGTCAAACTTTCACCCATTTATATTTTCACCCTTTGTGGGATTCGAACTCTCAACCCCCCAAGAGGATTTGTTAGACTACAACCTAAGTGGGAAATAAAATTCCATCCATCAATTTGATATTACTTTAATCGTAGCTTAAAAAATAGTTTACATTATTTATTTCATTAAGGCCTAAAGCTAAAAATAAGGGGCACATTTTTTATAACTCGACCTGAGCACCTAAAATTTCAGGGTAGATCCGTGCCGCACACTCCTTCATTTTAGTTATATATATTCATGTTTAACTTAAATATCCTTTTTATATGTGCCACAACACTCTCACAGAAATATTAACTAGCGACTCCAATAGTCCAATGGCAACTCAAAACACTTTGTCAGCAATTACTCACAAGCCTTTTCAACACTTTTTTATAAATCATGCTCAGCTTCATACAACTTTAGTACGTGATCATAGACTGAAATGGCGTTCAAGACATTTAAAAGCTAATGAATCCCTCTGCAGATGCACCGGTAGAGGTCTGCTACAGGTACTTATATATCTTTTTAAATTATAATATTGAAGTTAATATTAATAGTAAAGTCAAATAAAAAATCAAACATGCTTTCTATTTTTCTTCCATATTTAAAAGTCACTTACTCATTATCTAGATATAAATTTGGTTTTTTTTTTTTAATTTTATTAAACTGATCACTTACCAATTATTTTCATATAAAAAAGGCAACATACGTTATGTTTTTGTTTTAAAAGTCCTCGAACAACTTTTTGCAACCCTTTATATTTTAAATTCGAACAAGCTTATAAATTTTTTTAACTTTTTAAAACTATGCGAGGAAAAAGTTAAGAAAAAAAATAATGTTTCAAATTGGACACATGGCAAGGCAAAATCCATTCAAAATAATCTTTCAAAGAATATATAAAAATAGATGATCGTGGGTTGTGTAACTCAAAATAAAATAAAAAATATATATATAATGGTCTGTGAAACTTAAAGTCTTACAAAATTAGAAGAAAAATGTTTTTATCACTACGATAATGTAATTTGTTAAATATTTTTTTCATCATTTCATTTATTAAAATACTAGCTTTTATCCCGAGAGTGTCTCGGGGTTGAAAAATATAACAATTCTAATAATACTAATACTAATACTAATAGTAATAATTATTACTCTTGTAATTAAATAAATAAAAAAATAACCTTGCTATAAGGTGACACCATGTGTTGCAGTGTTGCACGATTCTTTCTCCTAGCTTCTCTTGATGAAGTATACATATCCATCTTAAGAAGAGTAAAATTCCAATGATAGCATGGCGATTGGGCTGAATTTCAACATCGTAGATAAGAACCTGGTTTAAAAGAAAAAACATGATTAATGAATAACCTGAACACTTTGTGTTTTTTTTCCTGTATGAACAAAACCCCACAAAAAATAGTCGTTTTTTTCTTCGTTTTTTATATAGCACTATGGTACTCGTTGGAAAGATAATAAAACGCTCGTTAATTTGGTGTAATTTTTTTATTTAAAATATCTCGAATATAAATGATATTAACGTTTAAAAATTATGGGAGGAAAAATAAGAAAGAAAATTTTAAATTTGTTTTTAATTTTTTTTTTCCTAAAATAACTCAATTTAATTTTAGTAATTGAGAATGTAGAGATAGAGAGATAAATTTAGGGTTTTATATTTATCTTGTTTTTAATTAAAAAAAATAATTCAAAAACACTAAAATCTTTAAATTATGATGCCACGTGGCAGTTTCATGGAGAGGTTGAAGGCACCATTGCATGCCACGTCAGCAATGTTCAATTCTTTTATATATATTAATAGATAAGAGATTTCTCAACATATATTGGAACTTTATGAAAAAAAGTATAAACTATGTTGGTTTTTAATATGTATGAAATTGTTCAAAAACTTTAATAAGAAAAAACAGAAAGTATGTTAGTTTTTTGTGTTCAACAAATCTAGATGGTATTGCTTACAAACCATCAAGGTGAACCAACCTTTGGCATTCAAACATTTTTTTTTTAAATTTCTCTACTTTTATGTTTTAAACTGTTTTCATATCCACATTGCAGTATAATCCCGAAGACACAGTTGTAAAGCATGCCAAATTAGTAGAACTTGTTCCCGAAGACATTGTTGTAAAGCATGCAAATTTGGTAGAAGTTGTTCGGAAACTGATCACCAATGATATTAATGACATCAAGTTTGATAATTTGTTAATGGTAGATGCTCTTGAACGGCTAGGACTTGATTATCTCTATGAACATGAGATCAATCGAATTCTTCAACAGTGTTACCTTCAATTTAGTACCAAAGATTTCATTGAAGATCGAAATCTCTATGAAGTCTCCATGCGTTTTCGAATCTTAAGGCAAAGGGGTTTTCGCGTATCCACAGGTTTCTTGGAACTTTTACTTAGGGGTTAGGGGTGTTAAACAGGTTGTGTTCATGGGTTGGCGGGTCCGACGTGACCCGAACACAAAAATTTTACACAAATCTAAACCGATAATCATGTCAAATGTATGAACCCGAACATGACACGAATATTCGGTGGATTGACCAAAACACGACCCGTATAACCCGAACTATTTTATTTTTTCGCATAATAATATAAAATAATAGAAATGTATATAAAACTATTATATTTAATTTATAAAATCTTTGTGTGAATTACTATACAACCAATTTAATTAAGACAAAAAACACATTTTGTAAAAAAAAATATATAATATAACATAATTAAATGGATAAAACTGGTCAACCCACCAACCTACTGGGTTGACCCAAGCCCGACACATTTAGCTAAACAGGTTAGCGAGTTCAACCTAAAAGTGATCCGAAGTTGTTTAGACTAAACCCACACGTGAGCAATCCATGTCGTGTTTTCGTGTTTGTCCAAAATTCAGTACACCCCTATTCTTACTCCTTTTGATTTTGTTATTCTCATCTCATCTCGTTTATTATAGTCAATAATATAAGGACATGTTTCATTGTCACAGATGTTTTCGAGTTATTTAAGGGAAAGAATGGCAACTTTGTTGAAAATCTTAAATATGACATTGGAGGTTTGATGGAACTATATGAAGCTTCACATTTATGTATACATGGAGAAAACATAGTCGATGAAGCTACAATTTTTAGCAGCCAAATGCTCCAAAAAACATTCGGTTTTCTTGATGATAAAGATGCAAGACGAGTTAGATACACACTTGAAAATCCCCATCGAAGAAACTTTACAAGTTTGAGTTTACTTAACTCGCCCAAAGAGTTTGACGACCCAATCTTGAAAGAATTAGCAGTACTGGAACGCACAATGGTTCAGTCCACACGCAGGATGGAAATCAATGAAATCCTAAGGTGAGATTCATAATACTTGATTTACATAATTAGAGCATATGTACTAACTCTTCTTTTGGTACAGGTGGTGGAACGAACTAGGGTTGGGGCAAGACTTAAAACTTGCAAGGAACCAACCTTTAAAGTGGTACATTGTGCCTATGGTTTCCTTAGAAAATCCCACCATGTCACAACAGAGAATCGATCTAACAAAAATAGTTACTCTCATTTATATTATAGATGATGTTTATGATATCTACGGGACCATCAATGAACTTACTCTACTTACAGAAGCCATCAGCAGGTACACAACAACGACGCTCATTAAAACATATCTACTATTTTCATGTTTTATTTAGCGCGTGTCTTCCTTCCTTCCTTCCAATATATTCAACCATTAAAATATATATTTGCAGGTGGGATATCAACGTTGTAGAGCAACTTCCATACTATGTCAAGTCATCCTTCAAAGTTGTATATTACACTACAAATGAAATTGCATTCAAAGTTTATGAGAAGCATGGATTTAACCCCATCAAATCCTTACAAAAGTCGGTAAGATATATTGGCCATTGTTAACTTTAGATTTACCTAATTTACAAAATTATAGATGAAAGTATTTACAAGAACCTACTGAAAACTATATTAGTAAATAATATTTTCATGTGTATTGAATAACTAAAGACCATATCGTTTCTATAGATCGTATACAATGAAATTATAAAATATAAATCTAACAAACCAATAATAATGATAGAACATCAATTATTGTCCTCATATTAAACTAGAGATAGCATAGTTACTAACTTACAAACTTAATGAAAAATCAAATATATAGGGTCAAGATCTAAAGTGTTTTTTTTGTAATAATGATAGAACATCATTTTTTTTGTAATCAAGATCGTGTACAAAGTGTTTTTTTGTGAGAAGTGTGAGAAGGACTAAAAATTGATACTTAGGCATCATTTTTTGAACTTAGTCGTGATATTTTGGATTGTTTTGCCTATAAAAACACCAAACATAACAATTAAAAACCGAAAACAAATGTATTTTAGGCTTAAAACATAAAACACCATGCTAAGAACATTAGCAGTGTGTTTTAAGCGTTAAGTAGTGTGTTTTAGCTATTTTTTAAATTTAATGACTATAATACATTGTATTGTGTTTTAGATTGTTGTTTTTGGTGTTTTTCAAGTTAAAACAACCTAAAACATCATTCCTAAATCCAAAACATGATGTGTACATGTCAATTCTTAGTCCTTCTCACACTTCTCACGAAATATGTCCTTTGTACAGGATCCTAAACCTAGGAATCTATCTTAACCATTAATACAAAACATATGTTATAAGTTATTATACTTATGTAAATATTAGTATTATTGCTTATGTAACATAAGTTAATATTGGTTGTATAGTCACACTGATTCATAAGTTAGTTAATTGGCGTTTATAGATCAAGAACCGTTAGATCAAATTAGTTATAAACGGACGGTGATGATAACATTGTTCACACCGGTTTGAAATGTATATTTAGGGATGTAATTCTCATTTGTAAATGTAATGAAAAGATTGTGTTTGTTTAACCACTTTTCAAAACTCCCTCTAAACATTTCCCTCCAAATATTTGTTCGAACCAAAGTATGCAAACCAAGCCGATTTCAAACAACTATAACATATTATAAACTCGGATAACAAGAAGAATGTAAAATCATTACAGGTAGTTATAGACTCAACTCCTAAGTTCTATATTAGGAAAGCATATCTAGGTCTTATAGTAAGTGATATTATTATCAGATCGAATTCTACGTTCTAACTTTCCCAAACATCATTGCAGTGGGCGCAACTTTTCGATGCATTTTTAGTGGAAGCAAAATGGTTTGCTTCTGGGCATATTCCAAAGTCAGAAGAATACTTGAAGAATGGGATAATCAGTTCAGGTGTACAAGTTTTCCTAGTTCACATGTTTTTCCTCCTTGGGGATGGCGACACGAAAGAAAAGGCGAACCTTATTGACAATAATCATGAAATTGTATCATTAGTTTCAAAAATTCTTCGTCTTTCAGATGATCTAGAATCTAAACAGGTTAAACTTCTTTTCAATTTTCATGTTTTTCAAAAAAAAAAAATCTTCATCTATACCTATATAGAGTTGACAATAACTGATTGATATGGTAAGTGTATCTAAAATATTGTATGATCTTTCTAACAGGATGAGAGTCAAGAAGGCCATGATGGATCATATGTCAAGTGTCTCCTCATGGAACATGAGTTTAGTTCTATTAATATTGCCCGCGAATACGTCAAGGAGATGATTTCAGACACATGGAAGTGTTTAAACGAGGAATGCCTCTCCCCTAACCCTTTTTCGGAGAATTTCTTGAAGGGCTCTATAAACCTGGCGAGGTTGGTTCCATCAATGTATGGTTACAAGTACAATAATTCTTTTGATCTAATTGAAGAATATATTAGATCTATTCTATGAAAGAATTGTTGATACTTGAAAGGAAATTTTATTTTCTTGTGATTTCCATAAGCCATATACAAACAAATACATAAAGAAGGAATTCCATGAATTAAGGTGAGAATAACTCCTTACTAAAATATACAAAGGAAAAAAAACAATCTTTGACTATTATACAAAAATCAAAATTCAAACTTGATTGCCTTGATGTTAACGGATTTTACCCCCCTCAAGCGAATAGGTAGTGGTCTGACATGAATATTTATGCGAAATTATTCAGAAAGTGGTCGTGGAAGACTTTTCGTGAATATATCGGTTGCCTAGATTGTGGTAAGAACACAGTTTGTGCGTAACTTTCCTGCACAGAGCAATTTTCTAATTAAATGGTAGTCGATATCAATGTGTTTACTAGTTTATGTGACATATGATTTTAACTTAGAAATAATGCACTTTTTTGTCACATAATAAGGTAGGCCGATCTGTGGGGGCGGGGGAGAGCATATAGTTCTCGTAATAGTTGGGTTAGCCAAACAATTCATGTTGCGATGTTAGCCATGGCACTATACTCTGACTCGCAGCTTAATCAGGAAACTTTTGATTGTTTCTTTGCACTCCAAGATACTAGATTGCCTCCTAGGTAGACAGAGTATCCAAAAGTTGACCGTCATGTTTCGACCCAATCAGCATCCGAGTATCCACCCAAAGTCGTTGTGACATCTTTCACCTTCATCTTTAAACAAGTTATCAAATTTAGTCCCTATACTTTTCATTGTTTTCGAATTTATTAAAACATGAGTTACTTTTAATCGAAATTTTTTTCTCTTGCATGAAAGTTTCTTCATTTTAACTAAACGTGTATTCCAAACGTACCTAACTTGTTCAATATTGTCGCGTTTATAAATTAATTATTTATTATTAATTTGATTTAAATCCCAAATTTAAACGTTTTATAGATTATGTGAAATGTCAAAAATTTTAGTTAAACTTACGAAATACAAACTTAATTAGTTATTTGATAAGTTAAAATAAAAAGTTTAAGTTCTAAAAAGTTTGGTTTTGGTTAAAGTTAAAATTTAGTTAGTATGGTTGAGTTTTATAAAGGAAAAATTAACCAAGTCATAAGATAAATTAACTTTGAGGCACTGCTTTTGCCAAATCGTGAAAGATTCAAAACACCTCCCTCCTTCTTTCTTTTTCACGCCTTGCCGGCAGGAATTCCGGCTGGATTCCTGTAGCCATAAAAACCGAATTTCATTGCACTTTATATCGATTTTAATGATTATTCAACGTTTGACCACCTTGATTGAATCCCAAGCGTTTTATATGTTTAAAATGCGTTTAATTCGAGTTATGATCCAAGGTTTTGTAACCGAAGCTTATAATCCGGCCAACATTCAAAACGTCGTTAAACGCATGATTTTCTATAAATTGTTCATCTAAAACCATTCCAGAACCTTGTAACAACTTAAACCCACAAAAAAAACTTATCCAACACTCACATCTGGAAAGCTTCATAATCGGCTCAAAAAGTTTCGGCATGTTTTTCTTCTATTCGGTCCGAATTCGACAATATTGTAAGTCCAGTATCATTATGCCGTTTTATTCCTCATATCATGGTCTTCGAAAGCCCTATGTTCCCGATCGTTTCCCATTATCAAGAGTAGGTTTATTGTTTTGGGGTTAAGTTTAGGGTTTATGGATTGTTTTGGGGAAGAAGATGAATATGGGAAATTTTATAAATATGTTTATCATTCAAATATTTCAACATGGTAAGCCTTGGTGTAGTGGTTGTTGTCTTGTTGATGTGTTGTTTAAGGGATGGTACCCGGGTTCGAACCCAAGCACACCCGTTTTACTGATTCTTTTTTTTTTCTTATTAAAACATTTATTTTAATCATAAAAATTCATTTAAAATTATAATATTCATAATAAATTCATTTTTGCTCTAAAAATTATGAAAATTTAGGTGTAACTTCTTGACACCCTAAAGAAAATTATCACATTTTTACTTTCTGGAAAATAATTTATGTTCATATTTTTATTAATTTAAATTTTTTTAAGCATAATTAATTGATTAAAATTTCATTTTAAATAATTTTAATCCCAAAATTTTTGGAAAATTATTTTTAAATATCAGAAACTTAATTCTAAATTATTTGTCTAGAAATATTTATTTTTTATAGATTTTCCTATTTTTAATCATTTAGATACATTTTAAATTCAACAAATCAGTTTTAAATACAAATAGAATGAGAAAAATTGTGGAAAATTTACTTAGATCATTTTTCATCGGAATTTATTTATTTTTCAAAAGAATATCGTTTTTGAGCCATATCTTGTATTTTAGTTATATTTATGCTTATTTAAATACATAAATCATTTAATAATTCATAATACATAAATTTTATAAATTTAATGTTTTATAAAACAGAAATATTTTTATGTTTGAAAGTCATAATCATCAACATTTAGTTCACTTGTGTAACTTGTATTTATTTGTTCAATTATTTCTAATTATTGTAATTATTTACAATTATAGTTTTAAAACAATTAATTCAATTACTTTGTCCCGATTATTTGGAACTACCTCTTAACTAGATATTCAATTGGTAATAAGTATATTACCTAATCATCTTTATAAACTTTGTCACATTGTTTTTTATATACAAATTTTGTATTAATTTGATTTATCACAAAAACTCTAATTCCCCAAATCAACTTAACAAACCCTAATGCCTTAAAACCCTAGATACCTTAGACTTTTATGACATCCCTCTTATTAGTATTCTTATACGTTATAGGTTGACATCCTTGGAATCCCCACTCCTTAGCTGATCACGATAGCTTAAGTTGGATTTTGATCGCTTTCGCAAACTGTGAGTATATCTTTCCCCTTTTTCATGTTTTACTCTTTTGGGGCTACTCATGTACACTATGTGTAAATGAAATTCTTTCACTAAATTCAATTCTCATGTTTGTTTGCTTTATGTTAGTTGTGTCTATCTATGACTTGTAAAAATCATTAACTGTTTAGGCCTATCATATCAATGAATAGTACTATGGTATATACCCCTTGTTGACTATTGCGAGACCTTGGTCATTGTTATGTATGTCATTATTACTGTCAAGAGCGCATACTATATATAAATTTCATGTCACACTGTCTTAGGGTTGGTTTTGGCCTGGATACTGCTTATTACATAAGTGCAAATGGTACCGCACATGAATTGCTAAACACTTTTTCTACTATATGTATTCAAAACAGGGTATGCTCACCAATACATTTTTGTATTGGCATATACTATTTTCGTACATGTTTCAGGTGATTTATGAGATGACTTTTTAGCTTTTGGAATTTTTTACTTAGATTTTGGATTCATTGTATTTTAGTTTTAGTTGTCACTTTAGAATTATTGTATCTTGTATTTTTCTTTCAATGTAATAAACTACTTAATCAATATATCAATATTTACACTTTTAGTCCATGAGCTATTAAACAATTGTCACTACGTAGCACCTCGATGATTCCGCCGTCGGTTGGGGTGTTACAATCCTTGTGATTGGGCGATCAAAAATTAAACCAAAGGATAAAGTGCCTTTGACATACCAAAGTATTCTTTTAACAAGTAAAAATAGGCAAGTGGTTGGGTTTTGGATATATTGACTTGATTAATTAATGGCATACGATAAATCTAGTCTTGTTCGAAGAGCTCCCACTAAAAACGGTAAAACGTTGGATCATGAAATATAGCGCCTTTTGAGGTAAAAGTATCAAGAGTTGTGAGTGGGGTCGCTACCAGTTTGGCATCATTAAGGCCCGCTTTTGATAATACCAGTGGCATATTTAGCTTGGCTTAAAAATAGATCCAAATGGTTTTGAATGACTTCAAGGCCAAGAAAATAATTCAAGCTTCCAAGATCCTTGATTTTAAATTCCTTGTGTAAACGAGTTGTAAAATCATTTACGAATTTAGAATTGTTACCGGTAATTATGACATCATCAACATACATAAGGAAATAAAGTAATTCCTTATTAGTTTTGTAGACAAAAATTGATGGGTCGGCTCAACTACATTTAAACCCGAGATAGATGAGAAACGTCCTTAAACATACCAAGCTCGTGGAGCTTGTTTGGGACCAGTTAGAGCACGTTTAAGACGTCACACATGATTTGAAAATTTAGGATCTATGAAACCTGGTGGTTGTTCCATGTAAACGGTTTTAAATAAGTGTCCGTTTAGAAAGACGTTGTTGACATTGATTTGTCGAAGATTCCAACCATAAATGGTGGCAAGACTAAGGACAACTCGAATTGTTGAGGCCTTTACAACAGGACTAAAAGTATGTGAAAATTTAAGACTGGGAACTTGTGTAAAACCTTGGGCTGCCAACTAAGCTTTATACCGATCCAAGGAACCATATCGCCTTATATTTGATGTGATGTATCCATCTTGAACCAACAACGCTGGAGTGTGGCGGACATGTAACGAGTTTCCATGTGTTGTTATTTTCTAGGGACATAAGTTCTTCACACATGGTGACACCCTTTTTTTTATTTTTGGATATGGTTTTAACACCTTTGGGAATGGAGGCGGCAAAAGAGCATGGTGTAAAGGATTTGTGTTGAGGTCAGCAAAGTGTTTTGGTATATGTATGTTGGAATTAACAAGAGTATTCATGAGGTGAACGAATGTGGTTTACGGTGGGATGTGCACTGTGGCAGTGAGTTCGGTTTGGGCTGAGGGGTTGTTGATTTGGGTTCGAATATTGGTGGGTTGGGCTAAAAAGTTGTCGAGTTGGTTGGGCAGTTGAGTGGTTTGGGCTAAGGAGTTTTGGGTTTGTTGAATGGATGTGGGTTGGGTATAGTGGGCCGGTCTGGTTTAGTTGTCTAGGCAAAAGAGTTTGGGTTTGTTAGTTGGGCTGCGCAACATGGGTTAGAGATGTAGTGGAATCAGTATGATGAGGACATAGAGTTATATATGTTGTGTGTTGATGATTTGTTGTGAGCAAAGGAGATGGGGTTTCTATGAGGTTGGTAATGAGTTGTGGGATATTGTCACAAAAATTTGATAGAAGTAATTTTTCTTTATCAATGGCGGGAATAACACCGGTGAAAGGAAAAGTATCTTCATCGAACTTTACATGTCGTTTATTATAGACCCGTAAGGTTATTAATTCAAGACATTTATAACCTTTGTATTTTGGACTATACCCGATAAAAACGCAAATCCATGAAAGAAGCCTATAAGTTTTCATGAAAACAAGATATGGCCAATAAAAACCTTTTAATCAGAACCAAGAACTATTCTGACCATACTAGCAAATATTATCCCAATCCCGCGCCTGTTTCATCCTATAAACCTACCACTACACAACCTTCCACCTCTAAATCAAATTTTACCCATTCTTCCAACTTAAAACCACCTATTAGCACTACTCAGTTACCTTTGTTACATACACCACTAGCCAACCAAAGATTGATTCCTAATAAAAATAGACTTAATATTTCAAACAAGAAATTGAGGCTAAAAGATTGAGAGAATAATGTTTTTGGTGTCCAGATAAGTTTTCTTCTACTCATAAGTGTCCCAACAAACAATTGTATGTTTTTTAAATAGAGGATGATGAGGAAGGGGGTAGTTTATCTTATGATGAGCAGGATGAGGTGATTGACACTACAACAAATGACCCATTGATTTCCATTTATGCTTTAACAGGGGTTCAATTTTTCTCAACAATGCAAGTTGTGGGAAATATTGGTACCAAGACCCTGCATATCTTAACAGATTCAGGGCCCACTCATAATTTTTTGGATGAAAACTTGGCCAAAAACTTAATTGTCATATAGAAGACATTAAACCAATGAAGGTTAGGGCAGCTAATGGAGTTCCTTTGATTTGTACCAAGATTTGTAAAAATTTTGAATGGTAAATGCAAGGCCTCTGGTTTAAAGCAGATGTTCTGGTGATTTCTATGGCCACTTATGATATGGTCCTGGGTATACAATGGCTTTTGCCATTAGGTGATATTGTGTAGAACTTCAAAGACTTGACAATGCAATTTAAGGTGGGGAACAAGTCTTATCAGTTAAAAGGAAGCAGAAATAATAAGTTGTCTTTGTGCTCATAGGAGGATATGAATCATTTACTATCTGAAAAGGGTCAAGTGGTTCAAGGTCATGTGTGCAGCCTTTAAGTGGAGCAAGGTGATCCGTTCCAACATCAAGCATTGGTAACAAACATTGTGAGTTCTCAAGTATTTGATGAGTTGTTAAGAGACTTTGATGAGGTGTTTAAAACACCAACATCCTTACCCCCTCATAGGGCTTATGATCATAAGATCACCCTGAAAGATGAGTCTGTTACCATTAACCAAAAACCTTATAGATACCAACTTGCATTAAAAGATATTATTGAAAAAATGACAAAAGAAATATTGGAAACTGGGGTCATTAGGGGCAGTTCTATTCCTTTTGTTGCACCTGTGGTGTTGGTAAAGAAAAAAGATAATACTTGGAGAATGTGTATAGATTATAGGAAGATGAATGATGTTATTTTTAAAAACAGCTTTCCTATACGGCTATACCCCTAATTGAGGATTTATTGGATGAAATAGGGTGGACAACCATATTTTCTAAGTTGGATTTAAGGTCTGGATATCACCAGATCAGAATGTTCCCTAGTGACATCCATAAGACAGCTTTTAGAACCTACGAGGGGCATTTTGAATTCCTTATCACCATTTGGCTTGACAAATGCCCCTGTAACATTTCAGTCCCTAATGAATCACACATTTAAACCTCTTCTTAGGAAATATGTTCTGGTGTTTTTTGATGAAATACTGGTGTATAGTAAAATAGTGAAAGACCATTTGAAACATTTAAAAGAGGTTTTGGAGATATTAAAGGCTAATCAACTTTATGCTAAGAGGTCAAAATGTTCATTGGGGGGATCGGTTGAATATTTGGGACATATTATCACCAAAGATGGTGTGGCCACTGATCCAAAAAAGATTGCAGCTATTCAATCTTGGCCTGTCCCAACAACTATTAAACAAGTGAGAGGGTTCCTAGGCTTGTCTGTGTATTATAGAAGATTTATACAATCCTATGGGATCTTAGCTAAACCCTTGACTAACCTTTTGAGAAAAGATAAATTTTAAATGGAGTGGGGAAGCAATAGTTGCTTTTAATTGATTGAAACAGGCCCAATGTGCACCTCCTGTGTTGGCTTTGCCAAACTTTTCCAAGACTTTTGTTTTAGAAACACATGCATCAAGTTTGGGGATTGGTGATGTCCTTATGCAGGAGGGGACATCCCCTGGCCTTTATCAGCAGGGTACTTTCTTCTAGACAGCAAGTCCTTTCTGTCTATGAGAAGGAATTACTGGCCATCATTTTTTGCAATCAAATACTGGCAACATTAATTGATTGCAAGACATTTTATTATAAAAACATACCAGAAAAGCCTTAAACACCTCTTAGAACAAATTTTTGACCACCCCTCTTCAACATGTCTGGTTATCAAAACTCATGGTTTTGATTATGAAATTGTGTATAAAAAAGGGGCAGAAAATAAAGTTGCAGATGCTTTATCAAGGGTCCAATGTTCAAGCTTATTTGAAATTTCTATCTCTCATATGGACACTTCTCTAATTGATAAAATCAATTTCTCTTGGCAACAAGATTCAACATTGCAGCAAAAGTTACAACAGTTGTCACAAGATTGTGGTGGGCAAGTTAGAACCTTTACAATTGGAAATTATTAGTCTGTGTCACAATTCAGTCGTGGGGGTCATTCAGGTGTCCATGCAATAATTCAGAAGATAAAGGGCATATTTACATGGAAAGGTATGCACAAACAAGTGAGAAAGTTTATAAGGCAGTGTGATATTTGTCAAAGGGTCAAACGTGAGAATGTAGGCTATCCAGGTTTGTTGCAGCCTCTACTCATTCCTAAATATGTGTTTTCAAATATTTTCATGGATTTTATTGGGGGATTCCCTAGGGTTCAAGGAAAAGATGCTATCTTGGTTGTTGTTGATAGGTTGACCAAGTATGGCCATTTTATACCATTAGGGCATCCTTATTCTGCTGAGCCTGTTGCTCAGTTATTCCTAGATCACATTTTTAAGTTGCACAGTTAGCCCCAAACCATTGTTTCAGACAGGGACCCTGTTTTCCTAAGCAGCTTTTGGAAATAATTCACCAAAATGCAGGGCATTCAACTGTCAATGTCTACTGCATATCATCCTCAGTCTAATGGACAGACTGAGGTAGTGAATAGATGCATTGAGTCCTATCTCAGGTGCATGACACTATCCTCTAATACCAATTAGCTCAAGTGGATTTCTCTTATAGAATGGTGGTACAATACTAGCTTTCATTCATCACTTAAAATGACTCCTTTCCAAGCCCTTTATGGCTACCCTCCACCCCTATTTGTACCCTATATTCCTAAAGATTGTTCTATTAAGAGCATTGATTAGATGTGCTGTGATAGAGAAAAGGTGTTACAAGAATCGAAACAGTCTTTATTGAGGGCTCAGAATCGTATGAAGTAGCTAGCTGACAAACAAAGAACTGAAAGAGAGTTTAAAGTAGAGGATTTTGTGTACCTAAAGCTGCATCCTTTCTCTCATAACTCCATGAGAATTTCAAGACAAAATAAGCTTAGCCCTAAATATTTGGGCCCTTTTTTTATTGTGGAAAAAGTGGGAAAGGTGGCTTACATATTAGACTTACCCAGTGATTGCTCTGTTCATCCTACATTTCATGTATCCTTGTTGAAGATGGCAAAAGGAACCCCAAATGTCATCATTCCATTACCTTCCCAACCAAGGTTTGTATTCTTCCCTGAAGCTGTGTTGGAAAGATGAGTGATTAAAAAGAGGAATAGAGTGGGCACTAAAGTTCTCGTCAGATGGAAAAACTTACCACTCAATGAAGCATCATCAGAGGATTTGGAAGAAATGAAAGCTAGATTCCCAAAGTTTAACTTCTGAAATTTGAGGTCAAAATTCTTTATGGGGGAAGTAATGATACGAGCTGTACGATAAGGGACTAATTCCGTCATAAGTCAATAGTTAGTTGTGTCTGTATTGTAATAAGGAATAAGTGGAATGACTAAAAGTGTAATTCAGTAGTTGAGGTAGTTAAATACCTCTAATAACCGTCAATGAAAGCGGCTGATTGTTAACCGAATACTATCTCTTCTTCCTTCTCCCCTATTCTCTCTCTTTTCCCGCCTAAACTCTTCTTCTCCATTTCACCACGTATCAAATACCATAATACGAAGTAAAACATATCAAATTCATTAGTAATTTAGTATACAGAATTCAGTACCCGTACTATTTTTACCCGTACCCATACTGATACCGAAATCAATAAAATTAGGTACTGATACCTATACCGAGTACCCAAAATCGATACGGATACTAATATCGATATGAGTACGATAAAAATGTTCACTCATAACCAATTCTAAAGCTAAAAATCCCACATGGCACTCAAAGAGGCCAACCTTCTCCTTAAGTGTGTCATGTGCCATGCAATGTGCCATTAAGTGATTTTAGGGAAAAATTCAAATAAAAAATTGGATTTCTCTCTCATGTTTCCTCCTATAATTTTTAAATGTTAATATCTTTTATATACGAGATTTTTTAAAGAAAAAAATTACACCAAATTACGAGCGATTTATTATCTTTCCAACGAGTACCATAGTGCTATATAAAAACGGAGAAAAAAAACGACTATTTTTTTGTTTGAAGTATTAGGTATTAGCATTGGATTTATAGATTGTTTTAGGTTAGGTATTAAATATTGATATTAGAGTTATGCATTTTTTTTTAGCCTTTATGATAGATGTTAATATTAGAGTTATACATTATTTTGGGTTAGGTATTGAATATTGATATTAGAGTTATAAATTTTTTTAAGCCTTTATAATAGGTGTTAATACTAGAGTTACACATTATACATTTTTTAGCCTTTAGGATAGGTGTTAATATTAGAGTTACATTGGAATTATACATTGTTTTAGGTTAGGTGTTAGCATTGGAGTTGTACATTGTTTTAGGTTAGGTATTAATATTAGAGTTATACATTGTTTTAAGTTAGATGTTAACATTAGAATTATACATTGTTTAAGGTTAGGCGTTAACATTGGAGATAGATTGTTAATTGTTTTAGGTTAGGTGCTACCTAAAGCTTTCCTGCATGTAACTGTAAAGCGCATCAGTCTATTTCATATATAAAATTAACGTGTAATATTAGATTTCTCAACCCCGGGACGCCCCCGAGGTATAATCTAGTATCTATACTATATTATAATGCATGAGGGAAGAGTAGTTTAAGATACCCAAAAGTTAAGAACTTATTTTTTATTAATAACCTTGAAATGTGAGCAAAATACTAATTCACACATTATTTACATTTTAATACCCTATCTTATATACATTTTAATCCATTAAACTTTACATAACTTTTACTTATTTAAATTATAGTTAAACTTGTTTTCCTTATTTTAAGCAAACTATCCCCATGATTTTTAAATAGTCATATTTTTTTTTCATACGCTGATATTTTTATAAAAAAAATACATCATAATAATGACCATTTTATTATCTTTAATTTGATTATAGTATTGCTATTTTTTTATTTTAAAAATCTTTATATGCTACGTGATTTACAATATCTAGGAGTGAGCAATAACTAAACCGTTCACCGAAGACAAACCAAAAAAATAGACAAAACTGAACCAAAATCTATTGAAAACTGAAAACATCCGATTTAACTATCGTTTTCTTTTTGCACCCTTAGTTAACCGAAATTAGTTAAACTGAAACGGACTCATTCATATATTCATAACAGCGTGCCCGCATGATGTGTTGGGGAACACAGACACTTCTAATGGTTCATAGTTGGGTTTGGTTCAGTTCGGTTATAAGCCTTAACCGAAACAAAAATGGACATTATTGGTTTATCGATCTTATTAACCAACCGGTTAATTGGTTCAGTCTATTTGGTTAGATTGTCGTTTTTAGTTTGGTTTAGTTAATTTTAGTTAATAACCAAAACCAAACTTTGGTTAAAATGCTTAGAAGCATATGAAATAGAGGTATAAATACATGTAATGGATGTATAAAAGATATAAATGTATGAATGGTTCAGCTTTGATTTATTAATTTTGGTAAATTAGGGTACAAAAAAACCGATACTAGGTTAACTCGGTTTTGGTTCATTTTCAGTTCGGTTTTGTATGTTTTTGTTCAATTTCGATTGAGGGTTCAATTATTGTTCACCCCTAGATATTGTTAATCACGTAAAAAATCAAATTTTTAATTAAAAGTATATAGCAAATTATACTTTAATATGGTTTGAATCTGAGTATATAGGTTTTTGAATTGTAGTGAGTGTAGAAATAGAGGGAGTTTTGAAATTTTGAAATTTTGAAATTTGAATCATTTATTCTCACCACTTATTCTACCTTTTCTCTATATTTTCTTCAAAACCATCTTTTTTGTCTCTGGCTTCACGCAAGCTCTATGCCTCTGTGACACCCGGCAAATTCTGGTTAACAACATGGTCTAGATTAAAGTCTACCTTAGCGAGTCACGCGTATATTATACTTAACGAGGGTTATCTAGATAGCTAGATAGGACATACGAGCATTATCTCAGGTTATGAGATGCTTTGACTCCTTGTGTGGGTCGGGTTCTGACTCCTTGTGTGAGTTAACATGTGATTTCATGATTAGTGAACCTCGGACGTTGGTGAATAACAAACTTATGTGTCTCGGTGATATCTGACAAACTTATGTGAAAACCATACGTGATGATGTGAACCTAAACCGAACACGTTAATAAAAATTATTAAAAGTGGAGCGTGAGGTTGATTAGGGTCTTAACGCATGGGGTTACACTTGTTACGGTTCGAAACAACGAAAACGTCGATGGATAACGCGTCGGGAGGCGAAACGAGGCAAAAGCGCGCCACCCGGACCTGTGAGCGGCCGCTCACAGGCTCCGAGCGGCCGCTCGAAGGGGACTGACGGGTTTAAACCGCCTCAAACTCGTATTTAAACATCTTTAACTCCCATGCAGCCCTCATACTCAACCCTAATCGCCCCCTTACTGCCCCACACGAATATTTCACTCCAAAAACACCTGCTAAGGCTTAAGATCATCAATTGGGAGGCTCCAAGGCGCGCGATTGATTGATTTGAAGAGCTAAGGGTATAACTCATGATTTCTTATGCTTTTTACTTTATGTTTTATTGTAAAAATCCTATAACAAGTTTGTCCAGGTCTGATTGGGTTTAATAAACATTAAAACATGAGTCTTTTTGAAGATTAAACGGATTAAACCTATTAATAAACGCGTAGTAACATCATAGGATGCTTGTTGCGCAAGTTATTGGTGTTTTGATCCTAAAAGCTTTGATCTTGACATGTTTGATAATAGGATCTGATGGGAATAGGTATTAGGAAAGTTGTATGATGATTATTAGGTATTATTGATTGATAATATGCAACTAGGGTTTGATATAATTGATGATATTGTACGATCAGAATCTGGACAGATTCTGAAAGTCGACTTGTAGGGTCTGTTTCGTGGCTTGAAAACAATTGATTTGATCGATTCTTTGCATGATTGTAACGTACAAGGTCTTAGCTTTTCATAATGGGCAAAACCATCGAATTTGGACGTCGTTTGAGTCGTTTTTGGAATTTTAATTGATTAGGGGTCATATCAGATTTTCGGATTTGTAAATTGGGTTAACTTTAAATGGTCATAACTTGAGATTTACAAGGAATTAGATTATGAAATTTTTACAGTAGGTCAATACTGGAAAAATAGAGCTTTTCCAAGTGGATTCATCTCGTTTGGATGAATACACAATTTTTAAGAATTTTCCTACTAAACTGACCTGTTGAGGAGATTTTCTGGACCTAGCTGTGTTGTACGAATTTTCATAATTTTTGTGTTTGGAATTGAGACAAAACAAAAATAGGTATTGTCGAGTGAATCCCAAAGTAAATTCAGTAAAAATTTGGGAGGTTAACTCACTGGTTTGCTATTTTAAATAAATTAGTTTTGATGGCGCACAATCTGTCCTGAAAACACAGATTGTGTATTATGTGCTTCTGTGATTAATTGAGGTCTTAGGTGGTATGGAATTGACATGAAACTGAAGTACACTTGTCTGAGACACATACGGAATGTAGAAACTAATTGTAACCAACGTATTCACCAACGGGTCCGTAGGGTTTACTATTGCATGTAGAATCACTAGGCGTCGCATACACACTTTTGAACATTTAAAACGCCTTGGACAAACGAGTTATATGGGTAATGATATTACGCCTATACTCACTAAGCGACACTGTTATTAGGGTGTCGGTAGCATATATTGCTTGCTGTTCGGATTCTTTGCTTGCACGTTAAGGTGAGTTTACGGCCCCTCTTTTAAACTGGTTTCATACTTTCGGGGGAGAAAACATGTGTTAAAACGATTATTTGGTAACTACTGTCATACTATGGGTTTCTCTTGTGTACTACACGATCTTTGGAAGTCCCGGGGGGAACCATGAATGTGCGGGTTTGCACAACGGGGAAATGTGAATAGCGCTATTGGGAGTGACCAACCCCGCTCGTCGACTTGGAGGGTCGGCGGGTGCATATTGTCTCAAACAGGAACAACAGGAACAACAGGAACTACATCGGGCATACTTTTGGTATTCGCGTTAGTAATGGTTTTCCAATCGTGGTAGTAACAAAACGTACGCCTAGCTAGCGTATACTGGTTTTCGATTTATTATAGTATGGACAGGTGGACTTGGTACTTGGATACAAAACCTGTAAACTCACCAGCATTTTTGTGCTGACGTAAACTTTTACATGTTTTCTCAGGTCGCTAAGGTAGCACAGTGGAACTAGGGCGCACGCGTCTGCACGGCGTCTAGTTAGAGTTGCATGGTTTTACAAACGTTGAACATTGGTTTAATATTGAATAATTGTTTTGAATAAGCTTCCGCTGTAAACGGGGATTTTAAACATTGTTTTGATATTGCATTATGTTCATGTTAGACTTGTTTATTGTGATCGTTGGTTTGGATCCTGGTTTGTCATGCGCCTCGCGGTAAAACTCCGCAAGTGGATTTTGAGGGTGTGACAGATTGGTATCAGAGCCAATGGTTATAGTGAACTAGGACTGCATGTAGGGTCTAGTCTATAGCCGAGTCGCACACACTAGACGATCACATGGTACTAAACGTTATAGTGGTTTACGTATGGTCTTGTCGGGGTGTCTCTAAATCGTTGGTCTTTCTATGTTACATCATCCGTTCTATCTTAGGTTGGGTTACTTGTTTTCTAGGCAGTGTAGTCTATTGGAGTAACTCGTGTGCTCTTGAGATTTGTCCAAGGCTCGGACATCTCCCTTTCGCACTCCAATAGAAACACTTGCCATAAACTATCGTAGCATTACGGTGTGTAGCTGAGAGTCTATGTTCGGTGATTTGAACTTTGGACTAGGAGGACACTTGGAGGACCATGTAGAGCGGTTTATCATTTTGGGTGCACACAAAATCATAAACCGAAATGCATGGAAGCCCTGGTGAGCTCTGGGTTTGAGGGGATAGTCCTGGATTGGATCTAGCTTTGATCTTGTGAACATTAGTGGTTATCCTTATCTGCGAAACTAAATTTTCTCGCTCTTTCTGCCAGAATCATGTCTGGAGTACGAGGAGGACGTGGAGGTGGTCGCAATGGTGGACGTGGTGGTGGTCGCGGTGGTGCTGGTGGTCGTGGAGGTGTTAACCTATCGCAGGATGATCTGAACAACTTACTCCAAGCTGCCTTTCAGTTAGGGCACAACGGTGGTGGTAAGTTGATTTATCCATTTTCCTTGCCTCATTGGTGAACCTTGTTTGCATTCTTCGTGGTTTCTCATACGTTTCATTTCAGGTGGTCCTGTTAACCCACCCCCACCCATGTGTACCTACAAGATGTTTCGGGACTGTAAGCCCCAGGAATTCTCTGGCACCGAGGGTGCGGTGAGCTTGCTTAGGTGGCTGGAGAAAGTAGAGTCAGTGTTTCTGATGTGTAACTGTCTCCCAGAAGATCGGGTAAAGTATGCAGCTGCGTTATTCCAGGATGTGGCATTGACTTGGTGGAATGGCATCACCCAGAATATGGGTATTGGGGAGGCATATGCTATGCCATGGGAGAATTTTGTGCAGTTGCTGAAGCGTGAGTATTGTCCGAGGGAAGAGGTACAGAAGCTGGAGCATGAGGTGTGGAACCTCAAGATGACTGGGTCGGAAATTGAGAAGTATACTGTGAGGCGGAATGAGTTGGCAGTGCTGTGTCCCGATCTGCACGTGCCAGAGTACCGTAGGATTGAACACTATGTCTCAGGGTTAGTACCGGAAATTGCAGGGTTAGTGGCTGCGGGAAATCATCCTACGTATGCAGAGGTAGTTCGATCGGCCCATAGGATGACCAACTTAAAAGTGAATGAGGGGATTTTGCCTGTGAAAGGTTCGACTGTTAAGGCTCCAGAGAACAACAAGCGCAAGTGGGAAAATGACGGGAAAGGATCTGGGTCTGCACAGCAGGGTAAAAGGTTTGATAATGGGGGTTCATCTTCTTCGGGTAACAAGCAGGGTGGTTATGCGGGAAAACTGCCCAAATGCAACAAGTGTGGACGCCATCATCAAGGGAACTGCGACAGTAACCGTTGCCACCGCTGCCAGCGAACAGGGCATTATGCTAAGGATTGTCGGGCTACACTTCCATCGACTCAGGCTCCGACTAACAGCTCAGCTCCGACTACTCAGGGGACTACAGGGAAACAAGGATGCTACAACTGTGGTGACACTGGGCATTACAAGAAGGATTGCCCAAAACTGAAGCAGGGTGGGAACAACGGGAATGGGAACAACGGGGGCGGCGGCAGAAATGCACGTGCCTTCGTCATTGGAGCTGCTGAGGCTAGACAGGACCCTGACACAGTCACCGGTACGTTCCTTCTCAATAATCGTTCTGTTAGTGTGTTATTTGATTCCGGTGCCGACAAGAGTTTTGTATCCATGGATGTTAGTCGACTGCTAGATGTAGTACCCGTACCATTAGAGACTAAGTATATTATTGAGTTGGCTGACGGTAAAAAGATTGAAGCTACTAGTGTCCTTCGGGAGTGCCAATTAGAGTTGTCGGGTTTAACGTTCCCCATCGATCTTATGCCGGTACCTTTGGGTAGTTTTGACGTTGTGGTAGGCATGGATTGGTTGTCTTTGTATTGCGCGGAGATTGTCTGTTATGATAAGGTTATTCGGATTCCTCTCCCTGATGGAGAATTCCTTTCTGTGTACGGTATCAAGGGTGGTGTTTCGCTAAACATCATCTCTAGCATGAAAGCCCTTAAGTGTCTTCGAAAGGGTTATCCAGCCGTTTTGGCGCTTTTATCTGTTTCCTCTGGTGATGAGAAGAAGATCGACGATATTCCGGTTGTACGCGAGTTTCCTGATGTGTTTCCCGATGATTTACCTGGTCTTCCTCCCCATCGTCAGGTTGAGTTCGGTATCGACCTCGTACCGGGAGCTGCTCCTATTGCTCGGGCCCCCTACCGTCTTGCACCTCCCGAGATGCAGGAATTGTCTAGTCAGTTACAGGAACTCTTGGACAAGGGTTTCATCCGGCCAAGTTCTTCCCCTTGGGGAGCCCCGATTTTATTTGTTAAGAAGAAGGATGGGAGTTTCCGATTGTGTGTGGACTACAGAGAACTGAACAAATTGACCATCAAGAACCGTTATCCTCTTCCACGTATTGATGATCTATTCGACCAGCTTCAGGGTTCTAGTTATTATTCCAAGATCGACTTGAGGTCCGGTTATCACCAGCTGCGCGTCAGGGAGGCTGACGTTGCAAAGACTGCTTTTCGAACACGTTATGACCATTTCGAATTCTTGGTCATGCCTTTCGGTCTCACGAACGCACCGGCGGTTTTCATGGACTTGATGAACCGCGTCTGTAAACCATATTTGGACAAATTCGTCATTGTGTTTATTGATGACATTCTGATCTACTCCAAGAACGAGACCGAACACGGGGAACATCTGCGGTTAGTTTTGGAACTCTTGCGACGGGAACAACTTATTGCCAAGTTCTCAAAGTGTGACTTTTGGTTACGCGAAGTTCAATTCCTAGGACATGTGGTTAATGAACTAGGGATTCATGTCGATCCAGCTAAAATCGAAGCGATCAAGGACTGGGGAGCACCAAAGACGCCAACTGAGGTGCGGCAATTCCTAGGCCTTGCGGGCTACTATCGTCGTTTCATTCAGGGGTTCTCGAAGATTGCTCAACCCCTCACCACTCTCACTCAGAAGGATAGGAAATTCGACTGGGGTGAACCACAAGAGTCAGCGTTTGAAGAACTGAAGTCTAAACTGTGTTCTGCTCCTATTTTGTCTTTACCTGAGGGTCCTGATGATTTCGTTGTTTACTGTGATGCTTCTATTCATGGTCTCGGTTGCGTGTTGATGCAACGCGAGAAAGTGATCGCGTATGCTTCTCGTCAACTCAAGGTGCACGAGAAGAACTACACCACCCATGACTTGGAGTTGGGTGCCGTGGTATTCGCGTTGAAAATTTGGAGACATTACTTGTACGGTACCAAGTGCACCATCTACACCGATCACAAGAGTCTCCAACACATTTTCGACCAACAACACTTGAACATACGGCAGCGTCGCTGGATCGAACTTTTGAACGACTATGATTGTGCTATTAAGTACCATCCTGGCAAGGCGAATGTTGTAGCAGACGCCTTGAGCAGGAAGGAATCAACTAAACCTCGTCGTGTTCGGGCGTTGCAGCTCACCATCCATTCGTCGTTACCTGATCAACTCCGTTCTGCTCAATTGGAAGCTTTGAAGGAGGAAAACCTTAAAGCTGAAACTATGCACGGTGCCGACAAGCACCTAGAGCGAAGGTCTGATGGCCTGCACTATTTCGCAGAACGTATATGGGTTCCTTTGTTCGGGGGACTACGGGAGCTTGTCCTTGATGAGGCTCATAAGTCCCGGTATTCTATTCATCCTGGTTCGGATAAGATGTACTAAGATCTGAAGGTGCTTTACTGGTGGCCAAACATGAGGTCGGACATAGCCTCATACGTGAGCAAATGCTTGACCTGTGCTAAGGTCAAGGTGGAATACCAGAAACCGTCGGGTCTCCTGCAACAACCTGAAATTCCGGAATGGAAATGGGAACGGATTACTATGGATTTTGTCACACAACTTCCTAAATCACCAAGCGGGAACGACAAGATATGGGTGATTGTCGATCGGTTGACGAAATCAGCTCATTTTCTTGCTATTAAGGAGACCGACACCATGGATCGTTTGGCTCGTCTTTATTTGAAGGAGGTCGTTTCTAAGCACGGGGTACCAGTTTCTATTATCTCGGATCGTGACTCCCATTTTACTTCTCACTTCTGGAAGTCTTTGCACAAGGCTTTGGGTACCCAACTAGACATGAGTACGGCTTACCATCCACAGACTGACGGTCAGAGTGAGCGTACGATTCAAACTTTAGAAGACATGCTGCGGGCGTGTGTGATCGATTTTGGCAAGGGTTGGGAAGCTCATCTACCGTTAGTAGAATTCTCGTACAACAATAGTTATCACACGAGCATCAAGGCGGCTCCGTTCGAGGCACTGTACGGACGGAAATGCCGTTCTCCTCTTTGCTGGGCTGAAGTGGGTGAGAGTCAACTCACTGGGCCTAAACTAGTGTACGAAACTTCGGAAAAGATCGTACAGATTCGAAATCGGTTGGCGGCGGCACGGGACCGGCAAAAGAGTTATGCTGATCAGCGTCGCAAACCACTGGAATTCCAAGTCAATGACAAGGTACTTCTAAAAGTCTCACCGTGGAAGGGCGTCATACGCTTTGGGAAGCGTGGCAAACTCAATCCACGGTATGTCGGACCATTTACGATCCTGGAACGGATTGGACCGGTGGCATATCGTCTTGATTTACCGACGGAGCTCGGTAACGTACATAACGTCTTCCACGTGTCAAACTTGAAGAAGTGTCTGGCTGACGAGTCTCTCATCGTTCCACTAGAAGAGATCAAGGTTGATGATCGTCTTCGGATTGTGGAAGAACCTGTGGAGATCCTTGATTACAAGATTCGTAGCCTACGTCACAGCAAGATTCGTATCGTTAAGGTTCGGTGGAACTCGAACCGGGGACCGGAATATACGTGGGAACGGGAGGATCAGATGAAGTCTAAGTATCCTCATCTTTTTCCTAAGGAAGCGTTCGAGTCGAGACATGTCTCTTCTGCAGCTGAATGAATCTCGGGGCGAGATTCCTTTTAACGTGGGGATGATGTGACAACTCGGGTAAATCTCTTTTTGGTTTCTATCTTTTGTTTGTTTCCTTCGTTAATTTTCGGGACGAAAATTCTTTTAACGTGGGGATGATGTGACACCCGGCAAATTCTGGTTAACAACATGGTCTAGATTAAAGTCTACCTTAGCGAGTCACGCGTATATTATACTTAACGAGGGTTATCTAGATAGCTAGATAGGACATACGAGCATTATCTCGGGTTATGAGATGCTTTGACTCCTTGTGTGGGTCGGGTTCTGACTCCTTGTGTGAGTTAACATGTGATTTCATGATTAGTGAACCTCGGACGTTGGTGAATAACAAACTTATGTGTCTCGGTGATATCTGACAAACTTATGTGAAAACCATACGTGATTATGTGAACCTAAACCGAACACGTTAATAAAAATTATTAAAAGTGGAGCGTGAGGTTGATTAGGGTCTTAACGCATGGGGTTACACTTGTTACGGTTCGAAACAACGAAAACGTCGATGGATAACGCGTCGGGAGGCGAAACGAGGCAAAAGCGCGCCACCCGGACCTGTGAGCGGCCGCTCACAGGCTCCGAGCGGCCGCTCGAAGGGGACTGACGGGTTTAAACCGCCTCAAACTCGTATTTAAACATCTTTAACTCCCATGCAGCCCTCATACTCAACCCTAATCGCCCCCTTACTGCCCCACACGAATATTTCACTCCAAAAACACCTGCTAAGGCTTAAGATCATCAATTGGGAGGCTCCAAGGCGCGCGATTGATTGATTTGAAGAGCTAAGGGTATAACTCATGATTTCTTATGCTTTTTACTTTATGTTTTATTGTAAAAATCCTATAACAAGTTTGTCCAGGTCTGATTGGGTTTAATAAACATTAAAACATGAGTCTTTTTGAAGATTAAACGGATTAAACCTATTAATAAACGCGTAGTAACATCATAGGATGCTTGTTGCGCAAGTTATTGGTGTTTTGATCCTAAAAGCTTTGATCTTGACATGTTTGATAATAGGATCTGATGGGAATAGGTATTAGGAAAGTTGTATGATGATTATTAGGTATTATTGATTGATAATATGCAACTAGGGTTTGATATAATTGATGATATTGTACGATCAGAATCTGGACAGATTCTGAAAGTCGACTTGTAGGGTCTGTTTCGTGGCTTGAAAACAATTGATTTGATCGATTCTTTGCATGATTGTAACGTACAAGGTCTTAGCTTTTCATAATGGGCAAAACCATCGAATTTGGACGTCGTTTGAGTCGTTTTTGGAATTTTAATTGATTAGGGGTCATATCAGATTTTCGGATTTGTAAATTGGGTTAACTTTAAATGGTCATAACTTGAGATTTACAAGGAATTAGATTATGAAATTTTTACAGTAGGTCAATACTGGAAAAATAGAGCTTTTCCAAGTGGATTCATCTCGTTTGGATGAATACACAATTTTTAAGAATTTTCCTACTAAACTGACCTGTTGAGGAGATTTTCTGGACCTAGCTGTGTTGTACGAATTTTCATAATTTTTGTGTTTGGAATTGAGACAAAACAAAAATAGGTATTGTCGAGTGAATCCCAAAGTAAATTCAGTAAAAATTTGGGAGGTTAACTCACTGGTTTGCTATTTTAAATAAATTAGTTTTGATGGCGCACAATCTGTCCTGAAAACACAGATTGTGTATTATGTGCTTCTGTGATTAATTGAGGTCTTAGGTGGTATGGAATTGACATGAAACTGAAGTACACTTGTCTGAGACACATACGGAATGTAGAAACTAATTGTAACCAACGTATTCACCAACGGGTCCGTAGGGTTTACTATTGCATGTAGAATCACTAGGCGTCGCATACACACTTTTGAACATTTAAAACGCCTTGGACAAACGAGTTATATGGGTAATGATATTACGCCTATACTCACTAAGCGACACTGTTATTAGGGTGTCGGTAGCATATATTGCTTGCTGTTCGGATTCTTTGCTTGCACGTTAAGGTGAGTTTACGGCCCCTCTTTTAAACTGGTTTCATACTTTCGGGGGAGAAAACATGTGTTAAAACGATTATTTGGTAACTACTGTCATACTATGGGTTTCTCTTGTGTACTACACGATCTTTGGAAGTCCCGGGGGGAACCATGAATGTGCGGGTTTGCACAACGGGGAAATGTGAATAGCGCTATTGGGAGTGACCAACCCCGCTCGTCGACTTGGAGGGTCGGCGGGTGCATATTGTCTCAAACAGGAACAACAGGAACAACAGGAACTACATCGGGCATACTTTTGGTATTCGCGTTAGTAATGGTTTTCCAATCGTGGTAGTAACAAAACGTACGCCTAGCTAGCGTATACTGGTTTTCGATTTATTATAGTATGGACAGGTGGACTTGGTACTTGGATACAAAACCTGTAAACTCACCAGCATTTTTGTGCTGACGTAAACTTTTACATGTTTTCTCAGGTCGCTAAGGTAGCACAGTGGAACTAGGGCGCACGCGTCTGCACGGCGTCTAGTTAGAGTTGCATGGTTTTACAAACGTTGAACATTGGTTTAATATTGAATAATTGTTTTGAATAAGCTTCCGCTGTAAACGGGGATTTTAAACATTGTTTTGATATTGCATTATGTTCATGTTAGACTTGTTTATTGTGATCGTTGGTTTGGATCCTGGTTTGTCATGCGCCTCGCGGTAAAACTCCGCAAGTGGATTTTGAGGGTGTGACAGCCTCACTATAGAGTTCATGGATTATGTTGAATAGTAATTTCTAGCTTATATGTCATTTTTATCTTTGTAGGTTTTTAGATCTCAGTCCATTGAATAGTGATTTCAATACATCATCACCAAGATCACGTCTCTCATGTTCCAGTAGTGCAACCATAACATTCTAGTTGTCAATTGTCAGCCACTTAACCGTTAGGTCCTGCCGACGGTATGCTTGTTTTTGTCTCCAGAAATATATAACTCGCAGGAGAACAATACGCTTTTAAGTAAGTCTTTCCATTTTGTGCTGATAAAATCTTTATATTGTTGATTCTCCTATGTTTAATATTGTAGCTGGTTGAGAAATTTGTGATTTCCCATTATATGAATCTTTATAAACTTTTGAGAATAGACTTACAAAGTTGCATTTTTTGACATTTTCAAATGTTATATTCATCTTGATCGTTGGTTTCGTGTTCCAATCTATTTGTTCAAATTTGAAGGCTTCTAAAAATGATCCAATTTGGTTGAATTAATATGCTAATGGAATTCATATAGGCTTGGAGCATAATGCAAACTAGTCATAAGTATATTGAAGCAAATTTGTTGAAATATCATCTATGTATAATTATAATAATACATATACACGTTAATTGAACGAGGTGTTATGAATCATCCGTTCAAATGCACATTTAGTACAAATATCTTAATTTTAATCATCAATTCATATTTATATTTGTTTTTTAAGAAAAATGATAAATGGTCAATTCCTCAACAACTTAAAGATGAAGTGAAAATTTGTGCAAGAAAAGCATAAATAAAAAGCGGTGGCAATTTCCCTCTCTTTCACACCTGCATCAATGATGTTGAGGTTCATCCAAACAAAGTCAGGCAACGAATAGTCGAATATTGGTCAATTTTTGTTTAAGGTTTAGTTATTTTTCACCCCTAAATTTTGTTAATCACATAACATATCAATATTTTTAGTTAAAAGAATTGTTATACTATACTCAAATTAATAGATATAGTTCATAAACTTTTCGAATAGCAAGTTACATTTGGATAGTGAGTAAACGTATGAAAAATTATAAACAATAAAAGGCCCAATTTTTATGATATAGTTTTTTTTTTAAGTATTAACGTATGGTCGTTTACAATTCGTAGGGGTAGTTAGCAGTTGGCTTAAAATAATGAGAAAATGTGTAATTGTTATTTAAATATACAAAAGTTAACTCTTAACTTTTGAGTATTGATGAAAGGGTGTTTTACCATGATAAAATGTAGCTAATTATGTGATTTTAAGTGTTTTATATCATAAAACATGGTTACTTTGAGTTTATTTTGAATCGCAGGTAATTGGAGCGGATTGAATGCATTTTTGGGAAAATAAAATGGATTTGAATTGAAGATATTAAATAATGGTGTGATAAAGCTCTGGAATACGAAGACGTGGCCGCAAGAATCAAAGAAAACGGAGTTATAACGAAGTTTTTACGAAGAAAACAAGTTTGACGCGCTGTTTGGGAATTTCAGCATCAGGTGGCGCCAAAATGGGTGAAAATGGCGCCAGGTGGCGCCAGTTACTGATCATATCCTAATTTTTTGGGTTTTCACCATATAAAAAGATAAATCATCCCAAAAACGAAAAGCTCTTCAACCATATCCATCTTGGAGCTCCCAAGGACGAATTTTATTGTGACATCCGTCACTTTTCATTTTATTTTTGTCCGATTTTAGTCCCTTTCATTTAATAATTCTTTTCTTTTATAAATAATAATAATAATAATAATAAATCAGATATTTTTTTATCTAGTTTAGTTAAAAAAATTTATAAAGCTATCATGATGTTTCTAAACCAAACCATACCCAAACCATAACCTAAGCCCACCTTTCATTGTGTTTTAAAAAGAAAAAAAAAATCTCGAGCCCACTGCCAGCCCAGACAGATGTTCAGCCAGAAACGAAACCGGCCCAATCCCTTTTCCCTTCCCTTTTGCCCCCTGCTGTGCGATGGTCAAAGGACCAGAAGACCAGTCAGCTTCAAGCTGAAATCTTGGATCAATCCTCACAAGTTATTGCTTTGGTTTGACCGACAAACGACTACACATCAATCCTGTGCACAATTAACGCGTCTAACAGCCCGATTCCTTCCAAATTAGATCAATTATCACGCGTATACATTAAATATGAGTTGAAATTTTCCAATTATACAAACTGGATGTTGTAGTAGAAATTGAATCATTCCCTACCACCTAAACCCACCGAAAATCCTTCTCCTAACCTCAATTTCTGTTATTATCATCATTCAAAGCCTTTTGAGTCGTGTTTGACTTTCACAGTTGACCAAGCCGTATACACGATCACGATTCTTGTAAGTTCATTTTTTTGGTTGGGTTTTACTCATCGGCACATAACAAACAATAGCCCCAAGAATCCAGGGGCTATTGAACACTAATTATAACGAATTGATGATTAGGGCTCGAATGTATCGAATTGGGGATGATGACAGAGGTAGTTACAGTTTAAATATAAAACAAGTTGGAAGATATCAACAACTGATGTGTAGATCAGTTGGTAGCGTCTGTTGCTTAAAATCTTGAATCAGCAATGGTCTGGGGTTCGAAACCCGGCTCACCATTTTTTTTTATTTATTTTCAAAAATTTCGAAATTACATAAGGAGTCTTTATAATAAAATGAAACGAATATTAAACGTTCTCAGGGTGTGGCTCAGTTGGTGGCCACGCTTGTGATAAAACTCGAACCGGCCAGAGGCCCGGGTTCGACTCCCATAACCAACAAACATTTTTTTTCTTTCTTTTATACATAAATATTTTACATATTAATCTTTTAAAATAATTTTTAAATACTAAAAGTGGTTTATAAATTCTATAAAAGTTACTGTATGATCTCCTAATGGCAAAGTTCATCATACAATTTTTAGTTTTTCAAAAATAATTTATTTAATATATATTATAAATATTACAAGTTTATTCATTTAAAACTATAAAATTCTATAAAAATACCTAAACGATTTTATAAAATTCCACAAAAATTATTCTAAGCTTGTATATCAATAGGCATTTCAGAAATAATTTTTATTTCAGAAAAACCGTTCATTTTATATTTTTAATTAATTTTTGTTAGTTTTAACCATAAATAAATCATAATAAATTCATTTTTCAATATTTTTGCACCAAAATTTTATATAAATTATTTCTAATTATTTAGAACTGAAATACAATTTTTAATTCAAGAATTCTTTAATTTTAATATTTTTTAAAGTCATATTTTGACAATTTGAAATAAATAGATTTAATATTCTATTTATAAGAAAATAATTTTATAAAAATTATTTTCATACTTCAAACTTTATATTGTGACCATCTTTAATTTAAAAATTTACAAAAATACTTTTGTTTATTTAATTATCAAATTTCTCTCATTTATTAAACGTTTAACTTATCAATCAAACGATTACATATCCCCAATTCGAAACCCTAGAAAATACTTATAGACTAGATAGACTTAGACTTATTTGTTACATTATACATAGGGTAATACTTGGCAACGTTGGATTATACTTATTCAATTCCACAAGACTTGCCACCTTGCTAAGGTGAGTATTACTTATCCCCTTTTTCGCTTTTACAACTTTTGGGGTGATTCATGCACAAGTATACAAAACTTTCATATTCATTTACACATACATTTTTATTCATTTACAATTCATATACGTGTCTTGTTTATCTTTGTGCTTATGTTTGAACATGAACGTAGCTTACATACAAAATCATACACCTAGACATAACTTATGTTATGGTACTCTTTACATATAGACGTAACTTATGTTACGGTGCTCATTTAGACATAACTTATGTTATGGTGCTCTTTTAGACTTGACACGTGTTGAGGTGCTCATTATCAATTTCATCTTACAAACTTTACATTTGATCTTTGTCTTGTTTGGTTACTTGCGTGTTTACATAATGCCTTGGTGATGCTAGACACATGAATTGTACTACTTTTCAAACTTATACTTTATGTACAAAGCTAAGTAGTACTCACCAACATCATATGTTGACCAAATTTATTTTCGTGCATGTTTCAGGATAAATTGCTTGACGCTTCACATAGGACTTTGGACTTAGATTAAATCAATCAATTATCTTTATTTTTGTTGTTTTGTATTTAATTTCACATGTTGTAAAACAATATTCAATAATCAATATTTACATTTTAGTACCATGAGCTTTTGAACAATCGTCACTACGTGGCACCTCGATGATTCCGCCATCGGTTGGGGTGTTACATTTATCATCCCAAACCTCAATCTTATCAATTCTTTCATGCAATTAACATCTACAACAATCATTGAAGATCCTATGATGAAGACGAGCGGCTAATCCTCTTTGTGACCACCTCCGGGTGGATGGTTTGTATGTGGAACTCAACTTGATTCATTTTAGTATTTTGGATTGTTCTTTATGTTTTGAAGAATACTTGTGGTTTGATTCATTTAAACAAATTATATGTGTTTCAATTGCTTATCTTTTGATCATTCGCATTCGCTTTTCTTGCATCGTGAGCATTTTGATTATTGGGAGGGTATTTGGCACATATGGTTTGGTAATTGGATTGTATAGGTTATTATTAAAAACTTGTGTCTAATTACCACTTGAATTACAATCAATTAACAATGCCATGTCTATGTGGTATTCTTATTAATTGAAACAAGTTGGGTGAATCGTCAAACCAGAGATCCGGAGGGGGTTACTTTCTTTTTATTATTGTTCTTAACTTAAAATCAAGGTTCCTAGCTTTATTAGTGTTTCTTAATCAATTACAACTTTTCACTAGATATTAATTCAAACTAGGCAAAATTACAACTTTCCACTAATTCCCCGTGAAGACGACCTTACTTTCCACTTACTACTTAATATTTTTTTTTTGACTGACCCAACGACATCGATCAAGTATTGAAAAAGCTCCTATAAAATATATTATATATAGTATAGATATCTATAGGTGAGAAATAATTGAACATTTAACTGAAACTGAACAAAAACAGAAGAACTGAACCGAAAGCAATCGAAAAATGAATTAACAAAAAACCAAATTAACTTAAAATCGGTTATTGTGTTTTGTACACTTAGTTCACCAAAATCAACCAAACCGAAACAAAACCATTTATATATTCATATGCTTTTATACATAGGTTTGTTAACGAACCGAACGAACATGGTGTTCGTGTTTGTTTATTTAATTTTAACCAAACACGAACACATAATCAAACACACTTTTGTGTTCATGTTCGTTCATTAAGAAATTTGTCGTGTTCGTGTGCGTTTATGTTTGTTCGTTTTAAACCTAAACGAACAGTTAATGAACGAACATAAACGGACGTTCACAAACATAATAAATGTGAACAATTTTGTATTACTGCAAAACCCAATTACTAATTAGTTATATATTTATACCAGTAGCTAAAGCTCAATTCATGTTTATATTTATATAGATATAACTACGAATGTAATTAATAAACTTAAACGAATATAAACGGATGTTCACGAAATTTAGCCAAAGTTTGGTTTTTGTTATTCACCAAAATTAACTAAAAAATGATAATCTAACAATACTAACCGAACCAAAGAACTGATTGTTTAATAAGATTGATTAATTGATGAATTTGATTTTAATTCCGGTCGATGCTAAAAATAGAATTGAACCGAACATGACACACATTTAAGACCGGGTATCATATCATTAATCCAGTTCCATCAACAAATCAAAGACTTTCTTGTTCTTGAACGCAAACCCTAATCCCCAAAACAAAACAAAAAGAATGGACATAATATCCCAATTACAAGAACAAGTAAACACAATCGCTGCAATTGCCTTCAATACCTTCGGTACATTGCAAAGAGACGCCCCTCCTGTTCGTCTTTCTCCCAATTACCCGGACCCACCTCCTGCCCCACCCGCCGCCAACGCCAATGGTGCTACGCCTGCTGCTGCAAACCCTACCACTGAAGAGTCTCCCAATAATAATAATAATAATAATAATATTGCAGAAACGCCTAAGCTTTTGAGTGCTGAACTTGTTAAAGCTGCTAAACAGGTCATATTATTGTTATTATTATTATTAAAAATTTAATGAAGTTGTGTTTTTTAGTGGATTTTTATTAGGGTTTGTGTTTGGGATTGTCATATAGGTGTGATGTGACCAAAGGGTAGGTCTCTGGTCTGGTGACGTTGTTTATTGTACCGAGATGGAAAAATGATAGATCCTAATTAATTTTAGGTATTTTTAAGGAAAGTAGAAAATCACATGGGTTAGTTTTCAAAGGGTGGCTAGATTGTAAAATAAAAAAAGAAAACTGAAGGTTAGGTTGTAGAAATAGGAAACATAATTGGTATTCAAGGGATGATGTTTATTAGGTTGATTGATTCATTTGATTGGAGGATGAAATTAGCTTTCTTTTAGGTTATTTTTTGATATTTTGATGAATGCATATATGTGATTGTATGAGTTCTAGAAATGGTATACGAGTTATGATACTTCCAAGGATGCTAAGGTGGTGCTTGGATGTGTTTAGTTATAGGATTATTGACACTTTAACTCTTTAAGAATTAGAATCAAATGGTCAGTTGGTTGAAACTAGTGATAATTTATCTAAATAATCAAATAATTACTTTTTCTTTTAATTTAATTAAAATGTGATTATTTGACGCTATATAATCTGAAATATGTATCTTAATTGATTTATTCACAGACTCAAGTTTAGAACCACAATAATTAGTTTAAGGCACATCCAAACACACCCTTAGAGGTTCTTTCGGACTTTTTACTTGTAACAATTTTTAACCAATTTATGTTCTTTTTGTGGGATTTATCTTCATTTTCTTAGATCAAGTAAAACCGTCTCGTCGTTGCTTCTTTATGTCTTCTAACATAATATAGAAACTGCAAAACGAATACGTTGACTGGCAGAAATGAATACGAACTATTGGAGATAGTTAATTTGCATTATAACTCTTGTCCCAAGAATTTCGAAGTGAAATTTGATAATACTTCTCTTATAGTTTTATTTAAAAGTATAAACTGTCTTGCTATTAACGTTTACGTGTTGTAACATGTGTAGTTTGATGCATTGGTAGCTGCCCTTCCCTTTTCAGAAGGCGGCGAAGAAGCTCAGCTGAAAAAAATTGAAGAACTTCAGGTATAATAGCCCTTGCCCGTTGCCCCCACCCGCACCAAAATAACACGGAAGTAAGGGCACATGCATACTCTACGAAACTTGTGTTTATATGTATGAATTTTGTTTTAAAAATAAGTTTTACGATAACAATCACACCCATAATGATAACAAACTAAAAGGAGAATGATTATGGATTGTGATCTCACCGATAATGAATTTTGTTTGTAGGCTGAAAATGATCTTGTTGGTCAAGAACTTCAAAAGCAACTTGAGGCTGCAGGTAAATTTATTCTAGCTGTTTTTCTGCATGTTTGGTTCACTCGATTTAGTTGTTTTTCTTCATTTGCCAATGACTGCGGTTATTTAGGGTTATTTCTCGACTCAAATCATAGTTTAACTTCTACCTTAGAAAACAAATAGTTCATCTTCGAGTTGAAGTGTCAATTCTGAAGTTTTTGACAGGTGGATTAATTTTTGGAAGAACTATGAAAGTAAATCGATTTGTGGTAAAATAAGATCTAGGGAAAATACTGAGGTGGCAGACGGGTGGGTAGGTTAATGGGTCAAAATACTTGAGAATCACAAATAGACAGATTTTTCAATCTCTCAAAATGGTTGTTGCTACATTTAGAATCAGATTAGGGGTGAGCAAAAACTGGGTCTACCCGATACCCTGACCGAAAATTACCGATAACCGAACCAATATTATTTTAACAAGCTGGTCTTCGGTCCCAATATTGTGCAATTGTCGGTCTTCTGTCCAGTGATGCGAAAATATCATTTTTGAAAATATTATTTAACTAAGGTTAATGGGCGGTTGTCTCTTTGAAACCAATGAATGCGAAAATATCATTTTTTAACTTATTACTCCTCAGATAAACATCAAAAAAAAAAAAAAAACAATCAGGATAAATAAAGTTATTTAATGCCTCCTGATAAATGAGTGTCTCTATAGTCAAGCTGGTGTTCCCAGGGTCAGGAAGAACAAATCTACAGATTCCGAATTTGGGAAGGAGTTTCATTTTCATGGAAAGCTTGATTTCATGAATTTATAAATTTATATATTAAAGCATACTTTTAGTCCTCGTCTACTAAGATCTTCTATGTCTTTTTCATCATCTACGATCTTCATCCCTGACTCTGTTACGTAACTTTATGCTAAAAATTTAATTGTGGCTTTACCCTTGGTATCATTCTTGGTCAACTATGTAAAACCGAATACCCGAGTTGTGGCAGACCGAAACCCGTCATGCGTCATGTTCACTTAGGTCCAGTTCTCGGTCTTCGGGTCGGGTCGGGTCGGGTCGGTATGTCTTGGTTCGGTCCGGTTACCCTTATCTGCTCACCCATAAATCAGATAATTATTTTACATGTACCCTTAAACATCAATAATCTTGCATCCGTCTCAAAGTACGATTATTTTAGCCCTAAATTCAGAAAATGGTAGTCAGAAAGAGTTTTCCTAAATTCTGCAAATCAAAACTTTGTTTTTGTTTCTGAACAAGATAAAATAAAATGTTCATTAACTGACCAGATCCAAACAAATCGGTTTTTTGTTTTTTTTTAATCTTTTTGAAATCAGTTCAGTAGTCATCTTTTAGCATTTCAGTTTTTAAATTGCCGGCCATCTCATCATCATTTGGCTTTGATATACCGTATGTCATAATTGGTACGTTGGTGATGAACAGAGCTTTAGAGAACCGTCTTCGTCAAAAAGGAGTCATTTTGCAAAATGTGTCAATTCGGGTTATATTTTAAATAAATACTTAGACCGACGGTCAAATGGGTTAAATGTAAGTTTTTTTACTTGCATAATAATAGATAAAAGTTTATGGTTTTTGTTGTAATGGGGTTAACATGCTATGGTATTGGTGATATCAGAGAAGGAATTGAAACAAGTGCAGGAATTGTTCAATGAAGCAGCAGATAACTGTCTCAACTTGAAGAAACCAGACTAATGACATGACACCAATGGAATGGATCATCTTTCCTTTGTATTAGTAACATTATGGACTCTAGAATCAAATCAAATCAAATCATCGATATTCATTGTAGCTCTGCATGTTCTTCGGCATTTTTTACATATAAATCATTTAGGCTCGTGTCTTATCACATATTTTCAAGAATCTATTGTCCAAGTGCAGGATTCAAGGATCTTGAACACCCCAAGTACTTGCAAGTTACGCACAACGTTGGCTAGTTCACATCAAACATGCACATAAAGCCTAACACGAGGCAAAACTATCAGTCTGGTCACTTGTACAAAATTTGAACACATTTTGCTGCATATTTTGTTTTAGATATATGTAGTCAGTCACATTTGGAAGTTTTCCAAGTGAAAAAGGGCCAGTCTGGTTTCAAATTGGTTTCGGTTTTGACATCAGCTTGGTTTCGGTTTTAACTAGTACCAACAAGGGGGTTATGAAACTGTTGCCGGGCCCTGTTCTAGTTACAGGACTATATCAAGTATCCGTAGCATATACTTAAAACTCACCGCTACTACGAACCAAACCAAATCAATGTCGTTCAAACGACATTTGTACCCTTAAAGGTATCCATTTTTATGGTTGATTAAATTTCATTTAAATGTATTTTTTTCTCTAATTTTTGTTTTCATTAACTCGTTAAAACCTTGGTACACACTTTTCTTTGATTTCATCAATCAAACCGATATTGGCCAAACAATATCGGTAGGTGACCAGTATTATTTTTATGGGTATTTTCAACACGGGTACCGAATTCTAGGAGCGAGAAAACTTTACTAATTATCAAAATGGTTATCTTGTGGGATTTGTGAAATTTTGAATGTCAATGTGAATGGTAGGTTTGTATTTGAATTGAACTTGAACAGGGCATGGTTATGTTCATTCGTCTAACTTTAACCGACCAAACAATCAAACAAAAGCAGTTAAACCACGTTGTTTTATTGTTCGTTTTCATGTGGTTTTATTGTTTGTTTTTATTCGTTAAGAAAACGAACACGTTTATGTTTATTTATGTTCATTCGTTAAAAGCGTAACGAATTATTGTCGAACATAAACAAACAAACATAACTGAACGTATACAAACAAACATTACATTCAAGAACATAATTGAGAGAATACCAACTCAAAGCGAACATGAACATCATTATGTGAGACCTAAAAAATCAATAAAACCAAACTAAATTTTAATGGTATAATATTTAAATTTCTTAAAACTTATTTAAATCGTAATGGACATAATAAGATGAACCAACAAACATAAAATTTTGTTCGTATTTGTCGTTTATTTATTTAATTTTTTTTTAACGTACAACTAAGTTTCAAAAAAAACCACTCACCTAAAGATACCACAATGGAATAATTATCGTTTATTAAATAAACAACCATTAAGGAACCTTTCTAAAGAAAAAAAAACATGACTAAACAATAATAATACCTTATTATTTCATTCGGCTCCAAAAGGACCAAAAGTCAGTCATCAACTTTCCCATTTGTTTCTCTCTCTAACATTTTCTAGAGAGAGAGAGAGAGAGAGAGAGAGTAGAGGTTTCAATGGCGACATCAAAGCTACAGGCTCTCTGGAACCACCCTGCTGGCCCCAAAACCAGTGAGTCAATTACATCTTTTATAAACCCTTTTTCTTATCTTCACTTTTAATAATAATAATAATAATAATAATAATAATAATAATAGTTTCTTGAAATTGGGTTTATTTGATTTTGTTCAATAATGATTGTTTGTGGGTTTCATGCTCTATTCATTATCTGATTCATATCTTGTTAGATTGAACATAAATAATTAGGTCATTTTGATATTAATTGTAAGAAATTTTAGATTATTTTTGTAAAGGTTGGAACTTGATTGTGTGTTTTGATTATTTTTGTTATTAAATGAACATGGTAGATGTTTTTTTATGGGAAATATCATAAATTTATGATTAAAATAAGGAAAAATAAGTTAGGTGAGTGCTATGAAAGAAAAGGCTAATATTTTAAGAATTTAAAGGAATAAATAAAGAGTAAGAATTTGGGAAATAGGGTGTAGAAGGATAACTAGAGAGAAGTATGCGAGTTTGTAACATCTGGCTACACGTCTCAACCATAGTTATCAAGGGCGCTAGGCGCACTCAAGTCGCATAGGCCTCACCTGAGACTTAGGCGCGAGGCACAAAAAAAGCAAGGGCCGGAGATAACAAAGCTAACAAACAAAATAAAGTAAAAATATATTAAAGTAATACCATTTTTCATCCAGTTAGTAGTAAAAGATTTAAAATATTGATGTATTAGTGTATAGAAGTAGTTTTCCTTAGATAAAGTATAAATCTAGCTAGAATCTAGCCATAATTTAACGAATTTGGCTAGAAACTCCCTGGAATTTGGGAATCTAGCCGAAATCTGCGCCTAAACCATTATCGGGAGAATTAGAAAAATGAGCCTAGGCGCAAGAGACGATGGCTTTTAATAACTATGGTCTCAACTAAAGTTGTTACTTTGAATAACGAGGAGCTCACAGATCTGTTTTTGTTTACTCAAGTGAAAATTTTCGAGTTTCAAGCATACCGCCCGTTATGGATTGCTCCCACATCCCACCCAAGCACGATTAACTTTGGAGTTTTCATATCATCCACAGCTAATGCACCGGAAATCATTGGTGGCATTTGAGGTTGGGCATGTCTTATGATTTATGAGCCCAGATTATCTTGTGGATAGGTGATGTTGGATTTGTCTAAGATGTCACTTTATTGTTGGTCGATAAGAAGCCATGGGAATTCAAGTACCTAGATTAAGTGTATGTAGGTAAGGATTAGGGTATAGTTGTGCTTAAAACTTTTGAAAAACAAAATGTTCATGGTAAAATTTCACCGAGGAAAGGAATATGATGTTTGTTAGTATGCACTTTTACCAAAATAGCATTCTGAAGGAGTATACGTAGTACAAATACTGATAGCAAGTTCTGTTTTTTTTTTTTTTTTTTTTTTTTGCAACCAAGGTTTGTCATGTGACGCTAACGCTTTGATATTGTAATTGTTTATTCTGTTGCTAGACCTATGTGAGGGGTAGTGTACTTGTGTTAGGATAGATAATCATGCACATCACAACATTAATAGCAACGTTGGTTTGAAAGGTGCATCTGAGGCGCGAGGCAAGCTGGAAAACACCTTAGGGGCTTGAGGCGGTGCCTCATGTACTTCTGGGTCAAAAAATATTGTATGTAATTTAAAAAAACCAAGGCGACGAACAATTATGAAAGGTTTACTTGATAAAAAGGTTGAGACTTGCTATGTAAAATAAATGAGAGAGGCTCTATGTATGGTCGTAAATAAAGCTTATCTGTATGTACATAGAGCCTCGCCTCGCGTGCGTGAAGCTCACACCTAGTGACTTCGCTTTTGGGACTCAAACGCCTCTAGAGCTTTTTATATATGTTTGTATGCTAATTGACTTATGTGTTCTTGCAGTTCATTTCTGGGCTCCGACTTTTAAGTGGGGCATCAGCATAGCTAATATTGCTGATTTTGCCAAGCCGCCAGAGAAACTTTCATACCCACAACAATTTGGTATCTATTTGCTGCAAATATTATATTTTTCGCATTTGCTTCTTTTGGTATCTCATTCCTTTCTTTACAAAAAAAAAATAAATAAATAAAAGATTCCATATGTGACTTTTAAGTGTGAAGCTGATTACTTTTTAATCTCATTATTGACAATAATTTTTTTGGTTTTGGTTACTTCATTAAAATTTATATAAAGCATCACGACCTTAACATATGTTGACAGAAATGAAATCTATGTCGTTTTTTCGATTTAATTAATAAAGGGGTAGCGGCGTAGCTTGTGGCCCGTTTACCTGCGTGTCACTTGTAATCGGCTGTTTTTGTTTAATATATAAAAATAATTGTTCAGAAAAAAATTAAAAAAACAATTCAAAATGTTTAGAAAATACAAAATAGATTGTTGCTTGGGGGGGGGGGAGCATTGATCACAGAGTTGGTGCAATCGTTACCTCTTATCATTTATTCGCAGCTGTCACTGCCACTGGAATAATCTGGTCTCGCTACAGCATGGTAATCACCCCGGTAAGTCAATTTAACAGTCTCTATTTGGTTATATGTATCATCAATATTTCCAGGTTTGATTTGTCACACGGTTTAAGTTAAATGCTTGGCATTTATCATATGTGCCACTTCTAGACCCCTGATTAGCGGCTTTGAGCCGTAATGATGACAATGAACAATTAGATAATTTTAAGTGATTTTGTTATGGCAATGTACTTTTACCAAGGTTCCATTTTAGTGATTGTACAAATCGTGTCAATTTAGTCACCTGATAACGTGTTCAACTTCTAAAAATGCTGACATGGCATCCATGCGGCAATGTCATAAAATAGTAACTTTGTAAATGTTTTAACAATTTTAGTCATTAAAGATGGTAAACCTGTTTCATTTTTATTTTTTAATACGGTATTATCACCTCTTCATAGCAGACTCAAATTTAAAAAGACGACACGTAGCTTTTCGATTCTATCTGGTGTTGTTTACGTTAAGACAGTTTGTTATTTTGTGGGTTGGGTCCTGCGAACGCCTTTTAAATAGCAAAGTCGTATGCGTCTTGCAGATGTATTTTTCTTGATTTTGACTTGTTTGTTGCTTGATTACAGAAAAACTGGAACCTTTTTAGCGTAAATGTTGCAATGGCGGGAACAGGATTGTATCAACTCTCTCGGAAAATCCGGTAAGTCAAACTAGGCATCCACTTTTTTCTACGAATTGATTTGCAGATGTAGGAATTTATGAGTAAAAACCTGAAAGATTTGACTATTGAAGTAATGAAAATGGTCAATGGTTGACTTTTTACCAAATTCATGGACTTTAATGTATGTGACGATATGTGTGTATTGTATATGCAGGCACGACTATTTTAACGAAGAGGAGACCGCTGCTGCAATAAAAGAATGATGACGAAAAAGGTGATGCCGTTAAACTAAGTTTCTGTACTTATGTTCTTCGAATAATGTCGTTTTGTTATTTTTTTATATCACCAAACATTTTCTTCTCAAGTTTGATGACACAAAGATGATTTCAAATTCTGAAATTTGATTACAACAATAACATTTTATGGTTCTTAGCTTGTCAATGTATAATATATTGTTGAATGCTGTTTTAATGACATGCTTACGTGCCTATTTCAAAGTTGTTAGAAACTTGATAACAATACAAATTATAGAATTGTACAAATGTGATTTGAGTATGCCAAAGTCTTAAGCACAAGCATCTACAAAAAAGAAAACCTTAAGATACTTGAACATTTTCAGTTGTGTAGTGACAGCCCAGGTATCCGCTGGCTAAATGTGCCGGGCCGATTGTGGGTGTAACGGTTGTTTTGGTGAAATAAAAGTTCCGTTTGGCCATTCAAAAACAAAAACTAGCCATTATAAACCATTAAATAGTCATGCTTTTGGTACGAGTAAGGCAATCTATATATACTTACATCTAATCCCAGTGTCATATAATCATCTCCTCCATCGCTTAACTTATATTTTACACATCACTCATCCATGAGAGCCATCTCCACATGGCAAATATACGGGATGTGGGGGGGGGGGGGGGGGGTGGCCGACGTGGTCTTCTTCACTATCCCGCAAAGCCTCCCAAACCCCACACCTTGATCTCCTTTGCACCCATGAGGCTAAGCCTAAGCATGACATAAATCTTAAGCAATCAAAGTTGCTTGGTTAGAATTTAGAGTTTGCTATATGAGTAGCTTTTATTTTAGTATTTATTTCAAAACATAGACTAGTAATTTTTGTTGATCATTAATAATCATTACGATTACAATTATTGAAATCTTTGCGTTGATCATTATAATTCATTAGTTGACCTTAGGAAGCAAACAAACAACTTAATATAATCTCACTTTATAGGAAAAGCTAGAACATGTTCAAACAAGGCCCAATGAAAGTTGTTGTCATGTTATAATTCAAGCAACAAAACCATTGGATGTTTCTTCCTAACGAAGAGATATTTTTAGAAACTTTTGCTTTGGTGGTTATTCATGTGAGGCACCCCCCCCCCCCCCCCCCCCCCCAAAAAAAAAAAAAAAAAGCACACACACACACACATCCCCTAAAACTAAACTAATATTATCCCTTTTAAACTTTAAAAAAAAATCAATTTAAATTTTATGCAACTTTATAGGGGTAACAATCATTTACCCGATCCAAATACGACACGAAAAATATATGTTTTGCCTTGGCTGTCACTACCTTTTAATAAATGGATTAACTCAAACACGGTGTGTTTAAAAAGTGGGTTAACATGTCAAAACGTTTAAAGGTTTTTAGAATTTTTATATTTAGATTTTAGAGATGAAAAGTGTTTACATGTAAAGTTATGTTTTTGTTTTTCTAATTTCTTACTCTAACAATGCTTTTAATATTGTAACTTTTCCTTTATAAACTTTTCGCTTCCAAAATATATAAACCCATATTTGAAATCGGGAACGAGAGTCAGGAGAAACAATAACAAATGAGTTTGTAGATGTAGGATACTAGGAGTAAAACCCCGAAAAGTTTGACCATTTAAGCAATATAAATGACTAATGGTTGACTTTTAAAATGTCCGGACTTTTGAACATAAGATGCTGAAAGTTGAAATGAGGCTGGTTCACTAGAACGTCGATGCAATCCTAGCGAGTGTGAGATGGGATCTAAAACGTCTTCGTGTTCTATGTTACATCGCATGGGCACTCTTCTAGTGTGTGTTAAATAATAAAAATTAATTGAAAACAAAATAAAAAGATTGGAAACATAACATCTAACCCACCCATTTGATGTCCCACCACCCACCCATTTGATGTCGTTTGTGAGCAAGAAGCCAAGAATTGAAACACGTCCTAAAATACAGTTTCAAATGGTAAAGAAAAAAAAAAGCTGCCAAATATTGTCATATATGCACTCAAAAACCGGTAAAAAAATAATCATTGAAGATGATATTAAGGGGGTGTTTGTGATTGATTATTCAAAATAATCATTGGAGTTGCTTATAGATTATTGCGTTTTGGTAGCCTAAAAAACGGACTATCTGCATTTTCAAAACGCAATCCCAAACACTAAAAACTAATTATTTGCGTTTTTAAAACACAATAATCTAAAAATCAGATTCAAAACGCAATCCCAAACACCCTCTAAGAACTAAAATAGATTTTGTAAGCTATTCATGTATCCTTTAGTCCCACAAAACACCATATGAAATATAATGCTTAGAAGGAATATAAAGCAATTCTTTGATTGATTCTTCTCAAACGAATAATCTATTTTATTTGACGGATGGGGCCAACAAACATGATTCTTTTAAGAGTTAAAAATGACTAGTAAGCATGACAATCTAAAGCGATTAAAGTTGGTTAATTAGATTTTAGAGTTTGTTAGGGGAACTATCCTGGCGGAGGTTGACACCATCCACCCTTATATGAGTAGTCTTTCTATTTTAGTCTTTGTTTATTTCGCAACATAGACTAATTACTTAAATCTTTTTCTTATCATGAAAACGAATATGAAACATCCTTTTACTTTGATCATGTATTCTTATGATTCATGTGTTTACCTTAACAAACAAACATACAAACAACGTAGAAAGAATAATTTTGTTTACAACAAAACTAGTGGTAGGATTTTGGGAGTGTGAAATGAAGACAAACAGGGTAGTTTTCGCCAAGACCACCGGCTCCAATTTTTTTTTATTTTATTTTTAGAAAAATACAAACTATAACAAAATCAAATATCAATTTGTGTGGCTAAAATTCTTATCCAAAAATAAATGAATAAAGCATATGCAAACAAGGCCTAATGAAAACAACAGTAGGGAACGTATCATGATATAATAATTCAAGCAACATCACCATGGATGTTTCTTCTTAACATAGAGATATTTTTTTTAAAAGTTTTCCTTTTCTAGTTTACTATTATTGTGGTTTGACATTGCATAAGCTTACACAATCATTGACTCATTGCTCATCTTGTTATTTCTTTTTTTTTTTTTTTAAATGGTTTGAAATCCTAAACTATTCATATCTACAAATTACAACATTTGAACCTTCAATTTCTAGAATAGATGGAATGCACCTTATCATCAGGATAATGGCGAAGCTTGAAGATCAAATCGGCATTGCATTAGGATATCTACAAGGGACTATCATTGCTCATCTACCCAATTTTGATACCACCATAAGCTACTAGTTTCTTTTTTAAGCCTGTACCCAACCATCTTTTAAGGACTTATGACCCATATTAGACCAAAACGCATAGTTAAATATGAGTGTGCGAACCTTCACTTCTAAAATACATACCCCTAAAACACAATGTACCATATAAACACGCCCCTAAAACACCATGTATCGTAACCAGTAAAAACAAATCGATTTTAAAATGTAAGATTGTAAAACAAAGATCACCATGATGGTTAAAAATAGTGAGTTATAACAAATGGTATTAGACAAGGTTTATCATGATGTATATGATATTTTTCGTGATTATTTTGATTTATTTTATTATTTATACTTTGGTTTATGGTGATATTACTTCAGAGCATAAGCAAAAGTCATATCTTCTCGTTTTTAACCTCCAAAAAACGCCAAATCATATGGTTTTATCATCGTGCAACTTATTTTTGCTCCCATTTTTGGAGTGAAGTTATTGGACAAGACCTAGAAAAAACGAGACGGTGAGGCTCGTATACTTTTTTTTTTATATATATTTAGTATAGAGGGAAATCGTGGCGAAGCTTGACCCGAAGGTTCAGGGGGTCGGAAGTCACCGGGGGTTCGGAAGTCACTGGTTTAGGGGGGTCGAAAACCAGTTTCGGGGGGTCGAAACCCTATATTTTCAAAATTTTATATACGGATACTATATAATCGAAACTTCTGCGCGAAAATCCGGGGGGGTCGGCCGCCCCTCCCCGCCCCTACAAACCTCCGCCAAAATGAGTGGTTAAAAAAAAAAAAGTAGTGGTGCTAAATATGAATATATGATAGTGCAGTAATAATTTTTGAAAGCATCCCAAGCAAGGAATCTCAAAAACACCCAAAAATCATTTTAAGAAAACACTCATTTAAAAACATACACTCATAACATCATGGGGTGTGGGCTCGGCAAGGGACTTCGGTGGGTGAGGTGGAAGCCCTTGCCGACGGCAAACACCGCCCCCGACCCCTTTTCGGCACAAACGGTAAAATACTACCGCCCTCCCCGTCCTATTTCCCTATGCAATTTAAAATTCCACCCGTTGTAAAATCGACCGTTTGGACCATTTAAAAAAAATTAACTATTTTAACTTCTATTTAAATACCAAAGCCCCACATTTTACCCCACACTACCCCACACTTTTTATATCCTTTCTAATCTTTTATAAAAAAATTTATATAAATCTTCATGGATCCAAGGCATCCTTTCTTCCCTAACACACCCGGTAACCCCTCAAACCAACTCCCGTTCGGATTTCCTAACACACCCGGTACTCCCGCGTCACAACCACTATCCTTTGGCGCGTTTAACACCCCTTTGAATCCATGGCAATTTCAACAACAACCATGGCAAATGCATCAACCTCAAATGCAACAACCTCAATGGCAACAAATACCCGAAACACAAACACAACACGAGCACGATTTTGTTTCTTTGGCCTCGCACGATGATCACATACCCGAAACCCAAGTCCCCACCCAACAAAACCAACCGGCCCCAAGAAAAAAACGGTCAAAAGGGGAAAAAACGGGCCCAAGATGAAGGTCCTAGTACCAAGGCCGATTCCATTCCTTGGACTCCCATTGAGTTGGAGGCGCTAGCACAAGCTTGGGTTATCGCTTCTACGGACCCAATACTAGGTAAATTTCATATTTTTTTTAAAAACCTTTCGTATATATATATATATATATATATATTAAATTTCGGTTTTAGTTTTTTTTTAAAACTAACTTTTTTTTATATAATTGTAGCTACAAATCAGAAAAAAGGTTTTTGGAACCAAGTTGTTAAGGAATTTTTCAAGCTGTTACAACGTGAAGAATATCGTCGGGTTCACTCCGTTAGTACCAAGTGTCGGGACTTGATGTCAAAATGTCAACTTTTTGCGGGTTTTTTTATCAAAGAGCTTGGAATAATCGTACGTCCGGACAAAGTGATGAGAATGTGTTGAAGGTGGCTATTGAAGCATACACCGACAAGCACGGGGCGTTGGGGTACATGAAAGCGTATGAGATTTTGGTGAAGTGTGAAAAGTTCAAACCAGTGCCTAATGAGGTGGAACAAGCGAAGAGGTCTAAAACGAGCGCATCGGGGAGTTATAGTGGTGGTGGGTCGGATGCTCGTTGTACTATCAATATAAACGACGACCCGGAGTTTGAAGACGAGGCTCCACCAAGTGAGAGTGAGAGGCCGATTGGTAAGGACCGCGCCAAGAAAGCGGCAGCCTCAAAAGGCAAGGGTGTTGATACCGGCCACGCATCGAGAGATAAGGCAGTGGAAAAAATTGAAGAGTTGCTAAAAAACTTTAGCGAATTTAAACAAGAGCAAACGGAGAGGTACTTGGAAAGAAAGAAGGAGAAGGAAGAAGCGGCGGCGAGAGATTTGGCGAGGCTAGAGATGGAAAGGAAGGAGAAAGAAGACGCCGAGGCGAGAGACTTGGCGAGGATAGAGTTGGAAAGAGACCGCCTCAAAATGGAAATGTCAAGACAGGAAACAACCGAATTCGCCTTGATGAGAGAACCTCTCGATAGCCTTGATGAAACGGAACGTGCGGTGGCGACGAAAATAAAAGACAAAATCGCCAAAAAATGGCTTGGAGGAGCGTTTAATTGATAGTTTTTTTTATTTATTTCCGGTTTTTTAATGTATTTTCGTTTTTTTTTTAATTTTCTATGTAATTTATTTTATGTTTTATGAAAAAATATTTTAATGAAATCTAATTTATAAAAATAAATAAAAAATGAAATTAATAAAAAAAAAGGGAAGGGGGAAGGGGGAAATGACGTGGCGCTGATGTGGACAAGGGGGAAGGAAGGGGGAAGGATGACCACACCCCATAACCTAACTTACCGAATAAATAAACCCAAAAACACCTAAAAACATTGTCACATTATTAGTTATATTTCTTTTTTTTCATTTTTAGCCACTCGTCTTCTCTATTATTTTATAAATAAAGAAAACACATATGGCCTACCGCTCATTCTCTCTCGTATATAATACATGCATAAACTACATGTAAGGCCCGCCATCAAGTCGGTTTTGTTGGTTTTTGCCCGAGAATCCACGACGGTAAAACCAAAACCCAAAAACATGATACAATAGTTAAAAACTGATTGCATGTACATGTGGACCGCAAAAACTCCCAAAGCCATCTTTATTGGAGCTAGTCTGAGTCTTTATGTGATTTTTTTTATTAGGTGGGTTTTTTGTTGTTTTTAAAGAATGAGTGTGTTTCTAATATCGTATCCGACTAGGTGTGGTTTTACACCAAAGACCTTATGGTCCATCGACACTCCCTCTTTCTCCCTAACCAGGAGACCTAAGTTCAAATATTGTTTCTAGCGAATTTCTCACCAATAGCAAGTCAGGGTTTTTACGAGCTAGTCAGTTTACTCCTGAAAGGGTTTGGCGCCATTCTCGAGTATCAAACTAACAGCAGACGATAATTCTATCCAAGGTATGGATATATATACCTCATATTAGGGATGAGCTCGGGGCGATATCGATACCAACCGATACCGATCCCGAAAACTCCCAAAACCATATACCGCAACCGAAAATGCCGAAACTGAAAACCTCTAAATGTGAGTACCGATACTGAACACCTTTGGTTCGGGACGAGATCGGTTCGAGATTGGTATCAGTTCGGTATTCGGTGCAATATGCTCATCCCTACCTCGGATGCACCCATTAAAAAAACAATTTTTTTTTATGTTTTATAACTTTTTTTAATTGTTATTATGGTATTAGAAACTCAGAATAAGCTTTAAATTAAATAAAAAAAAACTATATAAATAAAAAAATTGTTGAGATGTGAATTCCCAAAAACAAAAAGAGTTGTCACCATTATCATCATCTCTTTTTCTTATTATTATTCCGATCTAATGCTCATACAGGTCTCTCTTTGCTTTCCTTTTTCTTATAAATCATTACACATAATATTCCTATCTAATAATCTTGGCTTCTTCCCTTTAAAAATTATATATTTAGGTATCGTTTTTTTTTTTTAGTTTCAGTTATCTTTTATTAATTTAATTGATTAATCTTGCATGATTGGATCTTTATTCAATTGGGTTTTGTTTAAAATTTGTGGGTAACTGTTGGGAATTTAATGGGATTTGAATTGGTTATTGAATCTTGAAATTAGTTTGTGAGTTAGTGTTATTTGTTTAGATGTTAAAAATGTGATTATTATTATTATGTTAATATGAGTTTTGCATTTTTTGCTCTTGAATTTGAAGATTTGTGTTGGAGAAGATTATTAAAATCATCTAAAGTTGTGTTTTTTAAGAATCATCCACACTTTGTGTGTGTGTGTGTGTGTGTTTTATGACTATTAGAACCTGTTACCAATACCATGCTAACCAATGCGATCAGGTAACCAACCGCATCTTGCACCGAATGGCTGTTGAAGGTGCAAGGCACACATAAGACACAAAGAGTGAGCGTTGGGTCGAGGTGCAAGGTGCTTAAAAAGTGAGGACCCACCCGAGATAAGCAAGACACATGGTATATACATACCATTTTTATAGGTTTTAGCCTAGGCCCTAGGCGGAGCCTAAACGCCTTGAGTGTGCCTCGCGCCTTTGATAACTATGGTTTAGGGCTACTTTAGGATAGTTTAAAGCTGTTTCGAGACCATTTTTGATGTTTTAGAACAGTTTGGCTGGAATTTGTGGAAGCTTGCTGGATTTTAACCGGAATTTGGTTGGAATGTTGCCGGAGTGCTTGAATGGCCTCGAGGCATTTTTTGTATGCCTCGCCTTGCTTGGGCGCATAGGCGCGCACTTGGGTCGCCTTTGACAACTTTGGTGTCGAGCATGTGGCCTTTAAGATCCACACCTTGTCTTGAATAATATTATTTCTTGTTTTGTGCACATGTCAACCTTAACACTTACGGTTCTTTTGTGCTTGGTTTAAAAACGCGTGCATGAAGCGCTAGGTGGGGAAGCTCCTCATGGTCTATAGACGGCGCTTCTTGCACAGATCGGTTGAATTTGGTCCAAACTAGGGTTTAAAGGACACCGATATGTAAAATGACTAAAAGTGAAGCTCTCGCCCCGGACCTTGGCTTTTGGGACCTAAATGCATTTTTGGTTTTCATATATGTTGTCTTACAGTTGTTTCACTACGATTCAACTCTTGGTGAGATTTTATAGTAACATAAGACATTAAGCCTACATTGTTGTGAATCATTTATGACTTTATGTTAAATGATTTCATGTGGTTTGGTTTGGATTATCATTTATCAGTACCTTTTTCCTCATAAAGAAGCTTATCTTTCGTTGGCTTCAGGTATAGGAGTTGATGCTTCAAATAGTTAAAGCAACATTTTGAAAGTGATGATATAGTTGCAACATATTATTTGGTGAGAACATATTCATTTCCATGGCGGATACTATATCAAGCTTTTGGGGGCCGGTGACATCGTCCCATGAATGGTGTGAGAAGAATTATGTGGTGTCTTCATATGTTGCTGAGTTTTATAATACCATCTCAAATATCCCTTGCATTCTTTTGGCACTTGTCGGCCTTCTAAGCTCGTTGATACAACGTTTTGAGAAGAGATTTAGCGTCCTACACTTGTCAAATATGGCACTTGCTATTGGAAGCATGATGTATCATGCCACACTACAACATGTGTAAGTAAATGGTTTTCAACATGCGTTTTTTGATCGTCCCTACTTTTTGAATTCCATGTATCATGCCACACTACAACATGTATAATGATATGATGTTTAACGGGCCCACACCTAAAATGACCTGTATACTAGTTGAATACGCGAATATTATGCATATGAATATCCTTATTCTTGTTATGTGCCTTTGCAGGAGGGTCGAACTCGAACCTCCCAAACCCAAGCAAGTCGGCCGATTTGAGATTTATACCGTTTGTTCACGTTTGGGTTTTGGCGGTTTGTACGTTTAATGGTCTGGCCGACATTGCCGTGTAAGCCGAACCAGCCATGTAACCTTATTTATTTAGTTTCATTTTAGGAGTAAGCAGTATTGTATATGTATTATACTAACGATTTTGTTATTTAAAAAAAAAAAAAAAAAAAAAAAAAAAAAAAAAAAAAAAACTGGCCGAACAGACCATGACGCACCCCTATTCCATGGTGCTCTTTATATGCACATTATTAATAACAACTTCCTAATTGGTAACTTTTCGTTATTCTCTGCTATTAATATTAACCATGATAATAATTTGTTGCAGGCAACAGCAAAGCGATGAAACTCCAATGGTATGGGAAATGCTTCTCTACATCTACATCCTCTATTCGCCTGATTGGCACTACCGTAGCACCATGCCCACATTCCTCTTCCTATACGGTATCTCTTTTGCTGTCCTCCATTCTGTGACCCGTTTTGATATCGGGTTCAAAGTTCATTACGTGATGCTATGCCTCCTGTGCGTTCCTCGGGTGTACAAATATTACATATACACACAAGACATACCCGCAAAACGCCTCGCTAAGTATTATCTCGCCACCCTTGTGCTCAGTAGTTTGTGTTGGTTAGTTGACCGGTTCTGCTGCAACCAGATTTCCAGTTGGCCCGTTAACCCGCAGGGTCACGCCTTGTGGCATGTCTTAATGGGCTTCAATTCTTACTTTGCAAACACTTTCTTGATGTTCTGTCGAGCCCAACAACGAGAATGGAGCCCGAAAGTCGCTTATTTTATGGGGATACTTCCTTATGTGAAGATCCAGAAACCGAAGACACAGTAAGATACGGGTCGAGGTAAATAAGAGCTTTCGGGGCCGAAAAAGTAGCAGGTGACATCTTATTTTATCTTCTCAAGAGTTTTGTTTTCTTTAATATGGTTTTTGAATTATATTATTTGACAAGTTTAGAGTTTTTTTTTTTTTTTTTTTTTTTTTATTTGTAGTTTGGTGTAACATATCCTAGTATGGTTTTGTTTATAATTTTATGAAACAATTGAAGGATTGTTCTTGTTTTTATATTTTTGTTTTTTTTTTCCTGGCAGAGAAGATTATACTTTCACAATTAGACCTGCAAAACCTGCAGGGTAACGGGTCGTTTTAAAAAATGGTCATTTTGGTTCGGATCAGAATGTGTGTGGGTTAAAACCTGTTTGATATGATAGTTTCTCCCTTGGTTTTAAAAATGGTGAGGCGCACAAAAACGACGAGGCCTAAAATCAAGACGCAAAGTGCAAAAGCAGTCGCTTTTCGTACCCAAGGCGCAAGATGATTATATAATTTTTTAAATATATCCCATAGGTTTTAATTTTCCCTACCCAAAATATGATTTTATATACATGTACAAGCCAAAAATCTAAGGTACAACATGTTGCTGCTAAAAAAATACCCTAGGTACAAAAGGAGCGTGCATTTGGCCAAAAAAGCACGTCTTTTTTGCACTTCTTGTATTTCCTCATGTGCGCTTTTTAAAACCGAGGTAGTTTCTCTTAATTGTCCCAACAATTCATGGTTCGCTTATTAATGCACTTAAGCCACCATTTTAGTTTTTTTTTTTTTTTTTTTTTTGAACGGCTAATTTGTTTGTGACGCACAGGATTTGATACCCTCATCATTTGGAAAGGCAAAGCCTTATCCAACACATACCTGTAATAACCAAGGTTTTGAAACCCGGACCGGATCGGCCGGTCGGACCGGCCGGTCCGGGTCACTACATTGGACCGCTCGTGCATAGAACCGGAGGTTGAACCGTTGGACTGGCGGTTGGACCGGATTTTTGCCGGTTGGACCGGGTTTTAGGGAGGTTCGACCGGTTTTTTTATTTTATTTTATTGTTTTGGTTCGACATTTAGGCCGGTTCATTGGGACGGCCGGACCGGTCGAACCGGTGGACCGGTGACAACGCCGGTTCGACGTCCGGTCCGGTTCTGAAAACATTGGTAATAACTATACTATAAAAACTGAATCAAATTACATCCCTAACCACTAGTTGCAACTCTAGTATTCGACTAGTTGTTCTGTGTGGCTGAAGGCCGATATTCGTTCTCCTGCCCATTATGACCCGTAAACTTTGTTGTTTCCGCCAAGGAACGAGTCGAAGTAAGCCTTGTAACACCTCCTCATCCTGGAATGAAATCCTGCAAAGACTAAGAAAATACTTTGGTCTAGATTTTAGGGAGGTTATTTAAAATGTGTTAAAAATTGAAGTATTGACGTTTTTTAAAACAGTCTGCTAACTATTTATTTTTAAAAGTGAAATTAATTTTGTCTTGGAAATCTATATACCATAACATAAATGATCCATCCATATACTCTCCATTAGAAATCTTAATGGTCTTTATATATATAGTTATGAACACTTGCGTTTGTGTGATGATATCTCTTCTATGCTTATCTATTTACTTTCCATTTACTTTTTTTTTGATCGGCGAACAACTGTGTGGCAACCACCCTTGCGGGGCGCCGTGCCCAAGAATCGACTACTCGACCTCCAGCAGCCCCCGCCTTCTCCCGATGCGCGGAAACCCGAGCCCCACCCGCCCGAAGGCACGACAGTGTTATAGAACTCGGTAAAACCTCGCCGCCCGTCAGATTCGAACCGGCGCCACCCGTATTCGATCTTCACCCGGATACTTAATCTCTAATTACTATTCCTTCTTTAAATAAGTCACGGCTATGTGTCGTGGCCCGCGAGCGAGATGCCACGAGTCACAACTTGATCCATGTGGCTAGCTTGAACCATAACACCCATGGGCTAACGACCGCGCAAGTGAGTGGACGCTAGTGTGCTCGCGTGTGAAAGCGAGTCAAATTTGACCGTTGGCCAACTGCTAGTTTTGAGTATTTATAAAAAAAACATTTTTAATCATTTTAAACAAACAAAAACAATCTTCAATCTACAAACACTAAACAATCTTCAATATTCAAAAAAATGGATCCATCACAATGGGAAGGATGTTACCAACTGTAACACCCCAACCGATGGCGGAAACATCGAGGTGCCACGTATTGATGATTGTTCAGTAGCTCATGGTGAATAATAAATTTCATTAAATGATTTAAATGAGTTACATACAATTGTTCTAGAATTTGTACATCAAATTGAATAAAACTATACACATATCTTCAAGCATCAATTCAAATCTTCACGCAAATAGAACCTGAAACATGTTAAGTTGAAAAGGTTTTGGGTCAACAAAAGTTGGTGAGAATTACATAGGTTTTTGATAATTGAATAAAAATGTTGTGCAATTCATGTGTCATGTCAATCTAGTCCATATGTGAGAACATACTAGAAATAAATCGAGTGCATAACCAACCCTGATGACTGTTATAATATGATACATACCATACGCTCATGGTCCACTTGAATATGTTATACGATAACAAACACCCACGCTACCTTTGTAGGAGGCACGTATCCGGGTGGGATTGTCAGTCCAATAGATCTATCAATGTTTACCGCCGGCTTGTACGGAGTTAATGATTATGCTAGAATGGTGCTTACTCTAATCATGCTCAAGACATAATGCAACATAGAAAACACATAGACACATTGATGATTGAATTGCATAAATGATGTTGTAACATGTTTCACCCCAAAAATGGTGATAAATAGAAAAGGGGCTATGTAAAACTCACCTTGGTAAAATGTTATATCTGTTGAGAAATGTGTTGACCAAATGTATCAAGTATCACCCTAAAATGAGGTAATAAATATGTCTAAGTCTATCAAGTCTACAAATGTATAAGTTCTAGGGCTTCGAATTGGGGATAATTGCTCGTTTGATTAATATTAAAAATATTCGCCAATTGAGAGAAATTTAGTAAATAAATAACCAAAAATCTTTTTATGGAATTTAAATTTAAGATGGTCACAATAATGTGTTTGAAGTATAAAAATAATTTTTATAAAATTATTTTCTTTAAAATAGATTATTAAATCTATTTATTACAAATTGTCAACTTTAACAAAAATAATTAAAAATTACTAAAATTATAGAATTATCAGTTTAAAAATTATATTTCTGTTCTAAATGATCAGAAATAATTTGTATAAAATTTTGGTGTAAAAATATTAAAAATTGAATTTATTATGATTTAATTATGACTAAAACTAACAAAAATTGATTAAAAATATTAAATAAATGATTTTTCAGAAATAAAAATCATTTCTGAAAAGCTTAATGTTATAAAAACTCAGGATAATTTTTGTGGAAATTAATAAGATCGTTTTGATATTTTTATAGATTTTTATAAATAAAATAGAATAACTTGATTTATTTATTATATATATTAAATAAATAAATTTTTTTTGAAAACTAAAAATTGTAAGTTGAACTTTTACATCAGATTAATATAAGAAAATTTTTGTAGAATTTTTAAAAGTGTTTTAGTATTTTAAAATGATTTTAAAAAAAGTAAAAATGAATATATAAGTATAAAAGAGTGTAAAAAAAATGGTTGCATGTGACAGGACTCGAACCCGAGTCTCTGGCCGGTTCATGCTTTAAGATCACAAGCCAGACCAGCTGGTCTGACCCTGAGAACGAGTATATTTGGATTGCAATTAATTATATAGGTTGTTTAGGTTAGTGTGAATATTTGTCAAAAATAAAGAGATTGTGACGGGGATCGAACCTAGGCTCAAAAGCCGGTTCATGTTTTCAACAAACAGCATTACCAACTGATCTGTGGATCAGTTGGTTAATGCTTCCTATTTCGAATAACTTTAAAGGTTTCCTGCAGATTAATTTTATCCCCAAATCAAGATGCTATGAACCCTAACTATCAAATCGCTACAATTCGTAATCAATAGCCCCTGAAACATTGGGGCTATTGTTCGTGACAGGCCGATAAGCATAACCCAAAAAAAAAATTTAGACTTACAATGGAATTAGAGGTACGATTGTGTCGGTCAGAGAGATAGTCAAACCGTGTCTTAATCACAGATTTGAAGAAGTTTTTGGATGAATTGGTTATGGGGTTTAAGTTATCGGCGGGTTTAGTCTGCAGGAATGGGTTCAATTTATAGCAATACACACGGATTGTTTAATTTGGTATGTTTGACCGAGGGTTGATTGTATGCGTATAATTAGTCTATAATTGGTATGTTTTGATTGTGATAGTTGGCGTGTAGGAGACGAAATAGGGTCTGTTAGTCAAATCGTTGCCATTTCAGGGATCAAAACGCGTGAATTCAGGAGTAATTGAAGGATTTCGACCTGGGTGTTGACTTCCATTGTTTGACTTATGATAAACAAGGAAGGTATTTAATTCTTTTGCCTCTAGCGGTAATCACAAAGAACAGGTTGGCTTAGTGGTTTAGTGGTGATGGTTTAAGGTTGTGAGCCCGTCTGGACGCGGGTTCGATTCCCGGTCCAGACATAATATTTTTTTTTTTTGCATAAAGGGTGAAGGGAATGGAAGATGGGCCAGGTTTGGGCTGGACTTTCAAAGGGTTTGGGCTTGGATGGACAAAATTTTAGAAAGAATGGTTTGAGTTTGTGGCTTAAGGGTCCAAACACAAATATGTGCCTTATGATTATTATTGTTATTATTATTATTATTATTATTATTATTATTATTATTATTATTATTATTATTATTATTATATTGAAGGGGTAGGGTACCGTTTCAGGCGCACCCTACCCGCCATATAAAAAAGCCTCCACTAGAAGTCTGACACCCGCGGGAAGAATCACTTCCAGGAGCACCACAGCGCCAAAAGGCGCAGACCCACAAGTTGGCAAACACCCAAAGACACTCCCCTTGGACTCCAACTTGCTTCCTCCCGTCAGGTGTCAGCTGACAAGTGGTCAGCTGTCTGACACCTGACGCCCCTGCACACCACCCACAGCACGCCACGTGTGTGGTGGACAAAGAACCTCCTAAACCGCCAACCACGAAGTGACACGTGGTCCAATCAGAAGAAGCCCTCGCCAACTTGGATCACTTTACCTAAACAAGGGTTAGGATCCAACTAAGGGGGCCCACCGATTAACCGGCCCGGTCCCCAGGCCCGGCCCATTAAGAGATAAATGGGCTCTAGCATCCCTGGCCCATGCATCTCCTATAAAAGGAGAACTCAACCTCCTTTCTCAAAAACGTTAATATTAGCCAAGAAGAACGAGCACACCTGTACTTTCACTTGTATCGTTATTCACACTATATATCAATAAAGATCACCTTTCACAGTGGACGTAGATCTTACTAGATCGAACCACTTATATCTTTGTCCATTATATATGATTGCTTGCCATTCGTGTATATAACCATAGATCAATCGTCGTTGTGAGCGAAGGATTATACCCTGCTGCGAACACGAGTCGTCACCTCATATTCCACCCAAATTATACCCTACACGTAACCCTCTGTTATACTCGTTGTTTCTTCATTGGCGCCATCCGTACCGGCTGAAAGACTCACAAAACTTTCAAAACCACATCTTTTACTCACAAAATGACTGATCTAACCCCTGTCGGATCCAAGGGAGCAACCCCCTCTACGGTCGTTCAGACCACCAGAGCGGCAACGCTCCAAACTCCGGATAAGGACACGCAGCCAGCAACCATAAGGGAGGAAACGCCGCCCCGCGCGGTTCCGGCCTCAGAATCCTCCGAATCAGACGCACCCAACACACCCATGGACCCCGACGAGTGGCTTTTTAGAAAACAACTCAAAAACACCAAGATCTACCAGAATATGCTGGCAAAAATCCAAAACAGCAAATCTAAAAGCAAGGCTTCCCCCTCCGCCAAACACAGCCGGAAGGGGAAGGAAAAACAAACCACGCGTCCAAGGTCTCAGGGTGTAGGTCGCAGCAAAAACGCACGCGACCAGGACCTAATAGACTCCGCGTCAGAATCCGACGGCTACCAACCCACCAGCGATTCAGACGCAACAGCCTCAAGGGCCAAAAGGCGGAAGCTAGCAAAAACAAACTCGGCGACATCACACCACAAGGAAGACGACGACCTAAACAAACCGTACAGGCCGAAGTCGTTCGCCTTAAGTTCAAAATTCTGTCAAAGAATAGCCACCGCACCCATAGAAAAACAAGCAAAACTCCCTAGCAGCATCGGCAGATACGATGGCCTGCGAGACCCCACGGACCATCTGCATGATTTCGAGTGCGCCGGAACCACAGTCCTCTGGCCTGTACAGGTCTGGTGTCACCTGTTCGCACAAACCCTTACCGGCGCAGCCAGAGTTTGGTTCGACAACCTCCCCATCGGGGGCATCTTAGATTTTGATGACCTCATCCAAAAATTCAAGGATCACTTCTCCCATCTCAGACGGCACAAACGAGATAAGGCCCACATCCTCCTCTGCCAGCGCACAGACAACGAGTCAATCGACGACTACATCGTGCGCTACAACAAAGAGGCGCTGCAAATAGGTTGTGGGGAAGAACTGACCCGCGCAGGCTTCATTCATGGAGTACGCAGTGAGGATTTGATGAAAACCCTGTCCGGGAAGACAGGTGTCCCTGATTCCTGGGAAGAAGTCATCAAGGCTTCAAAAATATACGCATCCTCGGAGCGCTCCATCAAACAACAGCGCGGATATAACCAAACCAGCAACTCCAACAGAAACAAGGGCAAGCAATCCGTGTGGTCCCGCATTTCAGGACCAACAGACGAAGGCAAATACTCGCCCTCCACAGATGCCCGCCAGACAATCACAAACAGGCAATCAAGGGACCACAAAGCCCAACCCAAGAAAACCACCGACTGGACGCCGTTAACCAAAACTCCCTCTCAGGTACTCAAAACAGAGCAAGTCACTTTCAAAGAGCCTAAAGTGTTAGGCAAACGAAAAAACGTGGACCGCACCAAATACTGTGAGTACCATAACGATTACGGCCACCTGACGGACAACTGCTACAGCCTAAAACTAGAAATCGAGGCAGCACTGAAGACAGGGCAACTGGGTCACCTCGTCAAAAACGTTAATAGGGGCGGGCGCAACAACCAAGACGACAAGCATGAAGAGCCCGGAAAGAAAACAATCCGGAACCTACAAACAAGTTACATCAGGCACACTCCGCCTCATTATTGCAATATGACCTCCGACGCGGGGAAACGCCAAAATAAAGGAAAGCGCCCAAGAGAGATCGATGACTCCTGGAAAGAGGTGGACGTCCTCCTCCCCAGAATACGAGGTAGACCTTCCGCCACCGCACCATTAATCATCACCGGCGTCGTAGGACATTACCGAACACAATCAATGTTCCTAGACGGCGGAAGCAGCACTGACATCATATATGATCAGTGTTTTCAACAACTGGACGAGGATGACAAAGCCCGCCTCGTTCCAGTCAACGCACCAATATCAGGCTTTATCGACGAAGTCATCATGCCGCGCGGCATCATCACCTTCCCGGTTACCCTAACAGATGGTACCCACGAACGCACAGAAATCTGTGACTTCATGGTCCTACCAGTCACTTCTCTCCACGATGTCCTACTAGGGCGGGAAGGCTTGGCAAAGTTCAACGCCAACGCCTCCACCCCACACCAAATGGTAGGTTTCCCAACCCGAACCGGCGTAGCAATAGTCCGCGGCAACAAACAGTGCCACGCGATCGACGTGGCAAAACCACAAAAAACACAAACCCGATCGGAACCGGAAAACTGGGTTCTTAACCCTAAATTCCCGGACCAAACGGTCATCATCGGCCATGAAATCTCCGAAACCATACGGGCGCACCTCAAACAACTACTAGTAAAGAACATAGACATATTCGCCTGGCAACCATCTGACATGATTGGCGTTCCGAGAAACATCGCGGAACACAAACTTAACACGTACAGATCAGTGGAGCCAGTTGCCCAAAAGATGCGCAAAATGGGACCGGAGAAAACAAAGGCGATGAACGAACAAGTCAGTGAGCTACTAAACACTGGCATTATCCGCCCAATACGCTACCAAACATGGGTCGCCAACCCGGTTATGGTAGGAAAAGCGACAGGCGGATGGCGCATGTGCGTCGATTACAAAGATCTAAACAAAGCTTGTCCGAAGGATTGCTACCCTCTTCCAGAAATCGACTTAAAGGTAGACTCCCTAGCACCATTCCGCTTCAAATGCTTCCTCGACGCCTACAAAGGCTACCATCAGATCCAAATGGCAAAGGAAGATGAAGACAAAACGGCATTCCGCACAGACACGGGCATTTTCTGCTACACCAAAATGCCCTTCGGTCTGAAAAACGCGGGAGCCACATACCAACGTCTCATGGACAACGCTTTCATCCACGAGATAGGGGTGCGCTTGGAAGTATACGTTGATGACCTCGTCATCAAAAGCAAAGACGAAGGCAACATGCTGGAAGACATCCAGAAAACATTCAGCCAACTGCGTAAGGTGCGCATGAAGCTCAACCCCAGCAAATGTTCCTTCGGCATGGAAGAAGGAAGATTCCTAGGCGTTGTAGTTACGCGTGACGGTTTCCGCGCAAACCCAGACAAAGTCGTAGCAATCGAAAGAATGCCTTCACCAACAAGCATCAAGGAAGTACAAACGCTAATGGGGCGCCTAGTCGCTCTCAATCGCTTCCTTTCAAATTATGCTTCAAAGTCTTTTCCATTTGTAGACACTCTAAAGAACTGTCTTAAGAAAAGTAATTTCCGCTGGACCCCTGAGGCGGAAAAAGCTTTTAAAGAAATGAAAGAATGTCTTATGAATTTACCTACTCTCACAGCACCATTACCCAAAGAGCCGCTAACCCTATACCTCTCTGTGACAGAAAGGGCAATCGGCGCCGTACTTTTGGTAGACCGCAAAACTGTACAAACACCCATCTACTACATCAGTAGAACCTTGTTAGACGCAGAAACTAGGTACTCCACAATGGAAAAGTTAGTACTAGCCCTCATCCACGCTTCGCGCAGATTGCGGCGGTATTTCCACGGCCACCCAATAAACGTCCTTACAGACTACAGAATCAGCGACGTCCTACGCAAGCCAGAAACCTCGGGACGTCTAGCAAAATGGGCAATCGAACTAGGTGAACACACTATCAACTACAAGCCCAGACCCGCAGTTAAAGGACAGGTCCTCGCCGACTTCGCCACCGAAATACCAACGGACAAAATCGCGGAGTGCCTCGCAGAGCAGGATCCCGCACAACCAACGCCGGAGAATGAAAGGTGGAACCTTTACACCGACGGCGCGTCAAATTCAGACGGCGCAGGTGCAGGCCTGCGGCTGATCAGCCCTAATAACAAAGAATACACGTACGCCATTAGATTAGACTTTGCCGCAACAAACAATGAGGCAGAATATGAAGCGCTCCTAGCAGGCTTACGCATCGCACACCAAATGGGAGCCTCACATATCGAAGCGCACGTCGATTCACTACTCGTGGCGGGCCACATTAATGGCACATACGATGCAAGGGACGCCACAATGGTCCTATATCTACAACAGGCCAAACTACTCATACGCAAATTCATCTCCTGCACGGTCGTTCACATCAACCGCAGCGAAAACAAACCCGCCGACGCCCTAAGCAAGATGGCTTCCACAGTCTTTGAGCACATGGCCAAAAACGTCCGTGTCGAACTACAAGAAGCCCCATCAGTTCCTATAAGGCAAGTCAACGTCATCCAAACAGGGAACACCTCTTGGATGGCACCACTAAAGGCTTACTTCACATCCGGAACGTTACCCGATAACAAAGCGGAGGCACAAAAGCTCCAGCACAAAGCCTTGCACTATCAGTTAACGGACGGAATCCTCTATCGACGATCATACCTCGGTCCGCTACTGCGATGCGTCGACAAAGAAGACGCCTCTTTCCTCATCAGAGACATCCACGAAGGCACATGCGGACTACATGCAGGACCTAGAATGGTGGTGGCCAAGCTAATGAACGCAGGCTACTATTGGCCAGGCATGCACCCAGACGCAGTGGCAGAACTGCGCAAGTGCGACTCCTGCCAGCGCCACGCGCCAAACACCCTGCGTCCTAAAAACGACCTAATTCCCGTCACAGCGGCATGGCCATTCCAGAAATGGGCAATAGACCTTGTTGGCCCATTCCCCACAGCGCCAGGAAACGTAAAGTTCTTAATAGTGGCAATCGACTATTTCACAAAATGGATCGAAGCAAAGCCACTAGCAAAAATCGACGGCGCACACACCAAGAAGTTCATATGGGACTTCATCATTTGCAGGTTCGGTTTGCCATATCAAATTGTAAGCGACAATGGAACCCAATTCACCGACCAACACTTGCAACAATGGTTGGCGCAAATGGGCGTCCAGCAGATATTCACCTCAGTCGCTCACCCCCAAGGGAATGGCCAAGTCGAAAGGGCAAATCGAAGCATCATCGAAGGCATTAAAAAGCGGCTGGGGACCAAACGAACAGGATGGGTGGACGAGCTTCCACACGTCCTATGGGCAAATCGCATACTCACCAAAACCAGCAATGGCGAAACTCCTTTCAGCCTGACCTATGGCTCTGAGGCTGTCATTCCCGCCGAAATCGGATGCCCCTCCGCAAGAGTACTCATGGCGGAAAAAGGGGAGAATGACAAAGAGCTACGATTAAACCTCGACTTGCTTGAAGAACGAAGAGAGCTCGCCGCCATCAAAGAAGCAAAATACAAAAGTCAACTGGAACGCTACTACAATCAAAAAGTTAAGTTACATAACTTTAACATCGGAGATTACGTTCTCAGAAACAATAGCGCTTCAAACGCGGAAAAGCAAGGTAAACTTGCCCCAACATGGGAAGGCCCCTACAAAATACAAGAAATTTTGGGCAAAGGCGCCTACGTGTTAGAGAAGCTCGACGGAACGCCTATCCCGCGCTCTTGGAACGCGGCACAATTACGTTTCTGTTACATATAATTCTTGTAAAACACTTAGGCTAAACATGCCTAGGCCACTTTTATTTTTTTGGAATCCTAAGAAAATTCTATCGCCTCTTAAAGTGTGCAATATCGGAACTTGGTTCTTGAAGGCATAAATATCATGTATCATTATCGCCAGACTCATCAATCAATCCAAAAACACAAGGTAAAGAACACAGTTTCATTCATAAAAACTACCAAAAAGAGGCGATCAAGCTGCCTCAAGCTTTACAAAGAAAAAAAAAAGAGACACACATAACAGAGGAATCCTATTCCTCACCAGACTCCCCGAAATCAACCAACTGTTCTTCAACATCCTCTGGGCGCGTCCCAGACGGACCTTCACCACCACTCGCTGGCTGCTTCCCTTTCTGCGGCGCCTCCGCACCCAAACGGTCGGATTCTTCAATATAGTAACGGAGGGCGCCAGCTGGATCAGCATACTGATTACAGTCCGCAACCGTTTTCAGTATGGGGAACTCGACCTGCTCAAATTTCAGAAGCTCGGCTTCATACTCCTTCTCCCTGGGTTTACCATCATGCGCACCTTCAGAAATGCACCCTCCATTCAGCGCGTGGTAGAACCCAGTGTCGAATCCCTCGGCCTCTCCAGCAGCGCGCGCAGCAGCAGCGATAGCAGCAACCTGATCACCGAGATTGGGCTCGTTCCAGAACCGCTTGAAAATCTGCTTAAAAACAAGTGTTAGAAAGAAAATACACTAAGGACAGTAGAAAGGAGAGAAAAATACTTACACCAGCGATACCCTCGGTCATCACCCAGCGGATAGACTCCTGAGCCTTCTCCTGTGCAACGGTGGCCTCATCCAAGAGAGACTTGGCATTTTCGGCCTCCGTTTGCGACACGGTCAAGGACTCCTCCAACGAGGCCCGCTCCTCCATCAATGCCGCTTTCTCCTTCACCCACGCTGCCTTCTCACCCGCCAACTCAGAAAGCTGAGAAGAGGCACCAACAAGCTCATCATCTTTATTGCGAAGATCAGACCTAAGACCCGCCACCACGGAGTCCTTATCAGCCAAAACCTTGGCATGGCTCTCCGCGGTGTCCCGAAGTTTCGCATTCTCATTCTTTAAGGTCTGGATCTGATCTTTCAACTTCATAGTCTCCTGGTTGGTCACCTGGCATGCATCGACCCACCGCTGATGAGCCAACGCATGCTCCTTCTCCAGCTCCTTCACTCGGTCCTCAGCTTTATAGGCCCTATCACGGTACCTATCTACCTCCGACCTCATTTTCTCCTCCCTCTGCGCCTGGCTAGCCCGCCGAGCATTGAACTCCGCGACATCCCGGGCATACTCCTGATCACGCCGCTTTAAAGATTCAATAGCGGCGACTTGGAGCGCCTGCCCGACACAGATATCGGTAATCAACTGCGACCGGGGCAGGCTATCTTGATACTCCCTTTCCTTGGGAGGAACAACTTCAGAAATGAACTCCTCAGCCGTTAGAGGGTTGGCAAAACGGGAGTTCTCCCGGATACTCCAGTGCGGACGCCAAATCACGTCGCCCGCGAAGTAACCCGGGTCCGTCCGGTCCACACTGGACCTCCCCCCAACAGGTCCACCCCCAACCCCCCCAGGGGAACCACCAGAAAAAGCTTGAACACTGGCAAGCTTGGCGGCCTCCTCCTCCGCCCTAGCCTTGGCGGCCGCCTCCTTAGCCCTTGCTTCGGCTTCAGTTTTTTCCTTCTCCACACGCAGCTTTTCATCTGCCAACCTCTCTTCCTCAGCTTTTTTAGCCGCCGCCTCCAGACGCAGCTTCTCCGCCACTACCCTCTCCTCCTCCTTGGCGGCAGCCTCCTTGGCCCGTTGCTCGGCCTCCGCTGCCTCTTTCTCCGCGCGACCCTTCGCTTCTTCCTCCTCTCGCCTCTCCCTGGCAGCCTCTGTTTCACTTGGCTCGGGGGCAGAACCAGAAGCCCGCGGAGAAACAACTGCAACTAAAACAACACTTAGAAAAATATCACGAGAGCGGCAAAAAACCAACACAGAGGCGAAACATCACTTACTAGTAACCTTCTTCAACGTCTTCTGGATCAGAGGACGACGCTCCGGCGGAGGACTAATCTCCATGGCGAACGGTGCAGAACCAGACTTGGAGGATGCAGCTTTCCCTCCAGAAACTTTACCCAACTTCCGCTTCTTCTTCAGCGGACTGACCGCTGAATCATCTTCCGGGGCGGAAGAGGACGATTCTGCACGGCGCTCGCGTTGACCAAAGAGAGGCCCTTCACCACCTGCACTCAAAGGCGCAGACTTAGCTTCAGATAAGACCTTATGCTTATGAAAGCGTGGCACGCTCTTCTTACGACCACGCGGAGGCGCTGGATCCACCATCTCTACAGAAGATCCAGTGGATTCCTCTTCAGAGGAAACAACAAAACAAGGGTTTACCCCCGCATGATGCACAGAAGATATAGGGTCAGGGTTTATAGGATGCTCACGCGAAAACAGGAGGACGGTTGGCTTGAACTCCAGATACGGAAAATAAAATCGCCCCACCATCTCGTCAATCACAGACATCCTACCACCCGCAGGATCTCTCCACTCAAGTGGGGCCTTGTCCCTCAGCAGGAACGCCTCAAACTTCGACATCCCTGGGCCCAAAAACAACTTTATTTACGTAAAATAAAAAGAAAAAGAGAGGTCAGAAAAATAAAATGGAAGAAGACGTACCAGAGACGGTAACCACAGGCTCTTTTCCCTCAACGATCTGCACCCTACTCATCCCCAGCAAGGCCAACATGGCTTCAGAACACATACCCGTGTCAAACGGGGAAGCACGAGCCACAAGCTCTTTGAACCATTCCTGGTCCCTGAAACCCTCCATCACAGGATGGTCACCCACCCGTTGCCGCTCGGCAACAACTTTCCACGGCATGTCCACCGGAATCACACCCCTCTTGACATAGAAAAATTTCTCTTTCCAGTCATGAAGGGACTTCGGAGCAGTTGTCCCACAGGGAGGGACTTGAGGACGAGGCACAAAGTTGAACCAAGAACCCTCCATGTTCAGCATATAAAAAACGTTAAACCGTTCAAACGACGGTTCAATATCCAAGGCTCGGCAACAGGCTTCGAAGTGCACCAGACGAAGCATGCCAAACCCACTGACTTGGGTAACATGAACGCCATACTGCACCAGGGTGTCCACCTGGAACTTGGTAGTAGGTAGCCGGAACCCACAGAGGGCAAGATGAGCCCCATAAAGACTCATCTTCCCGGGAGGAGGAGCCAAAGCAGTACCCTTGTTGGACGGCAATTCCACCTCCCACGAAGGATCGAACTCCATGGCCTTGACAAACTTCGAAAAACTCTTTTCACCCCATTTACAGGTGGTGTTGTGAATCAGCTTCTTCGACTTCTCGGTGGCCTTAGCAGGGTTACCACCAACGTCGGAACCCTCAGACATAGTACACAATATATGAAAAAACAAAGAATTTTTTCTGAAAAGTCACCGGAAAATTTGAAGATCAACCGGAGAAGATGAGAGAAAAGAAGGAAATTAGGAGAGACAAGAAGGATAAGAAGAAATTCAAAAAGCCTCCTCGGGTATTTATACCCATCGCATTTAATGCAAGGCACACAGCTGGCAGATGACCTTTCATCTTGCCAGGGAAGGACACATCTGGACGCAACACGTGGCATAAAAGGCTGGATGAACAGTTACTCATCAGCACGTGAGGACACGCGTCTGCCCAAAGGACGACTTCTCACCTGCCCAACGTCAGCATTCAGACTGACAGGCTGCACCACTCGCGCGCGTGAACGGCCACTCGCCTTACAGACAATTGGTAACTCCCCACCCACGTACTGACGTGACTGCCAACTGTGCAGACATCCTTTCTGCACTCTGACACGTCCACCAAACCGCCTCACCTTCCCAAGCACGTTTCCTAAATACAAGGAGACCCCTCAAAAATTCAAAAATTAATTACAAGGGTAGCGTACTCAGTACACCAATTAATTATGACTGCCACGTCATCTTCTGACGTTACGTCATCACTTGGCGCTAGGGTTGACGTAAAATCCAAAGGACGTTCTCCGCCGGATTTTACCCTTTCACACCCTAAGTGCCACGTCATCACTTGGCGCTAGGGTTGACGTAAAATCCAAAGGACGTTCTCCGCCGGATTTTACCCTTTCACACCCTAAGTGCCACGTCATCACTTGGCGCTAGGGTTGACGTAAAATCCAAAGGACGTTCTCCGCCGGATTTTTACCCTTTCACACCCTAAGTGCCACGTCATCACTTGGCGCTAGGGTTGACGTAAAATCCAAAGGACGTTCTCCGCCGGATTTTACCCTTTCACACCCTAAGTGCCACGTCATCACTTGGCGCTAGGGTTGACGTAAAATCCAAAGGACGTTCTCCGCCGGATTTTTACCCTTTCACACCCTAAGTGCCACGTCATCACTTGGCGCTACGGTTGACGTAAAATCCAAAGGACGTTCTCCGCCGGATTTTACCCTTTCACACCCTAAGTGCCACGTCATCACTTGGCGCTAGGGTTGACGTAAAATCCAAAGGACGTTCTCCGCCGGATTTTACCCTTCCACACCCTAAGTGCCATGTCATCACTTGGCGCTAGGGTTGACGTAAAATCCAAAGGACGTTCTCCGCCGGATTTTACCCTTTCACACCCTAAGTGCCACGTCATCACTTGGCACTAGGCTGACGTAAAATCCAAAGGACGTTCTCCGTCGGATTTTACTTTTTTAAACACCCTAAAAGGTAACTACTTTATAAAAGAGCCATGTACAAAGATAATGGGACGCCAATATCTTTTCACATGACACAAGAGTTGCAACGCGCACTCTTCCGCCCAAAATAAAGTAGTTCCCCCCATCACAAACAAAAAAGGGCACACAAAGGACAAATTTTAGTCCAGCGCCCCACCAGCCCTCTAAACAAGAACAGGAGACACCCTGGACTTGGGGGACTTGAAGGGGTAGGGTACCGTTTCAGGCGCACCCTACCCGCCATATAAAAAAGCCTCCACTAGAAGTCTGACACCCGCAGGAAGAATCACTTCCAGGAGCACCACAGCGCCAAAAGGCGCAGACCCACAAGTTGGCAAACACCCAAAGACACCCCCCTTGGACTCCAACTTGCTTCCTCCCGTCAGGTGTCAGCTGACAAGTGGTCAGCTGTCTGACACCTGACGCCCCTGCACACCACCCACAGCACGCCACGTGTGTGGTGGACAAAGAACCTCCTAAACCGCCAACCACGAAGTGACACGTGGTCCAATCAGAAGAAGCCCTCGCCAACTTGGATCACTTTACCTAAACAAGGGTTAGGATCCAACTAAGGGGGCCCACCGATTAACCGGCCCGGTCCCCAGGCCCGGCCCATTAAGAGATAAATGGGCTCCAGCATCCCTGGCCCATGCATCTCCTATAAAAGGAGAACTCAACCTCCTTTCTCAAAAACGTTAATATTAGCCAAGAAGAACGAGCACACCTGTACTTTCACTTGTATCGTTATTCACACTATATATCAATAAAGATCACCTTTCACAGTGGACGTAGATCTTACTAGATCGAACCACTTATATCTTTGTCCATTATATATGATTGCTTGCCATTCGTGTATATAACCATAGATCAATCGTCGTTGTGAGCGAAGGATTATACCCTGCTGCGAACACGAGTCGTCACCTCATATTCCACCCAAATTATACCCTACACGTAACCCTCTGTTATACTCGTTGTTTCTTCATATATATATATATATGTTGTGTGGTCGGAAAATAAAACTTAGGCACATTATGATTAAAAATAAATAATAATAATATACGCATTAGAACTTGAAAATTTTGCGATGTTACAGTCTCCCCTACTTTTAGGAACTTCGTCCCGAAGTTAAAAGGAGAACACCAGGTTTACAATTGGTCGACTACCGAAAACCTCGATAAAATTCCTCACTACCTTAATGTACCTGTAAATTCATGATTACGTTCCGGACCGTAATTACCAATTTACCTTACATTAGGGTTTTGCGCCCTTTTATGACTCTATTGATTGTTGAGCAGGTCTGATAGTCTCCACCAGTCGTTGAGCAGGTGGTAGGGCCTCTCCCGACTGTTGGAAAGACATGATGACCTCTACCAATCGTTAAGTAGGTTGTTTGGTAGTCAACTAACTGTCGTATAAGTAAGCAAGTATAGATATAGCAATTAGTTCACATTCAGACAAACATGCACACAGATGTTATAATAATACTTGAATTTATTACGTGAATCAAAAAGTGTCAATACATAGAATTAAAAAGTAGACATCATTCAAATGGTGGGGTTTGCTGTTAAGTAGCTGGAGGGTCTTGATCTCGATTTAGTTTAGGGCATCGGTTACGGAAATGATTTGGGTTTCCACATTCATAGCATTGACCATAGTTGTATTTACCAGGACGATTAAGATTAGCAACCTAAGCAGGGTTGGTTGGTTGGTGTTAGGGTTTGGGGACTCACGACATGTGTTGACCAGATGGCCATACCTACCACAATTGGTGCACAGGCGACACACTGAAACAGTGGGGTGATGTCGTTTGCATGTGTTACACAATGGAAAGTTTCTTGTATAGGGTTTCTTGTTAGAAGCTTGTGTAGTGAGGTTTACATTAGGATCCCTGGTCTTGCGCTTCTGGTTCTCGGTAGTTACCGCGGCCACAATACTTGTTTTCTCGCCTTTCCGAACTAAGGTCCCGTTCTTTATGTGATTTCCATCGCTGTTTCCATTTCCATTGCCGTTCCCATTCATTGGGATGACTTGAGCCAACAAGTTAGAAACCAGAGTTGTGATTTGTTGTGCCAATTGTTGAGAAATAATCGTAGCTAGTTGGGCGTCACCTCCATTGTTGTGGTTAGTGTTGTGGTCGTGGTTGCGGTTGCTACTCTCTTCTTCATGATTGTCACCACTGTTAATGCGAGTGTTGTGGCGTAGAGACATGATCTGTAAGGGACACAATGAAGTCTCAATGGGGCATGAAATGAATGAGGTAATATAAGGAATGTAATCATTTATTCATTAATTAAAACGAATAAACGAAAACGTTGACTTATCAAAGATTCAGAATTCTAATAACATATGAAGACATGCTTTAGCCTATAAGTGAACACTCATCCCGAGAATTCCCAGGTAGGCATCCGGGTCCCTCGTCTGATTGGGATATATGCGCAATGCCAGCCTAGACAGAAGACTCAGAATACAGGCGTTCACCATTCCAGATTGCACGTGTTCGTTATTAAAATCTAGAACTTCGACGAGATCTCAAGGTGGTTCAGGTTAAACCTGAGGATTTTGTCCTATTAATCTAAGAGTAGATCCACTGATGGAGAGCAACCTTCTTGTAGGAATGAAAGTAGGGATAAGAAATAGGAGGAAGATAGAGAATAGCAAGTAAAAGAAGCAAGTACTGGTTATATCCTATGGTTATAGACTAGATTATTTTTCTAATAACCTAATTCCCTATAACCATGGCTCTGATACCAATCTGTAACACCCCAACCGATGGCGGAAACATCGAGGTGCCACGTATTGATGATTGTTCAGTAGCTCATGGTGAATAATAAATTTCATTAAATGATTTAAATGAGTTACATACAATTGTTCTAGAATTTGTACATCAAATTGAATAAAACTATACACATATCTTCAAGCATCAATTCAAATCTTCACGCAAATAGAACCTGAAACATGTTAAGTTGAAAAGGTTTTGGGTCAACAAAAGTTGGTGAGAATTACATAGGTTTTTGATAATTGAATAAAAATGTTGTGCAATTCATGTGTCATGTCAATCTAGTCCATATGTGAGAACATACTAGAAATAAATCGAGTGCATAACCAACCCTGATGACTGTTATAATATGATACATACCATACGCTCATGGTCCACTTGAATATGTTATACGATAACAAACACCCACGCTACCTTTGTAGGAGGCACGTATCCGGGTGGGATTGTCAGTCCAATAGATCTATCAATGTTTACCGCCGGCTTGTACGGAGTTAATGATTATGCTAGAATGGTGCTTACTCTAATCATGCTCAAGACATAATGCAACATAGAAAACACATAGACACATTGATGATTGAATTGCATAAATGATGTTGTAACATGTTTCACCCCAAAAATGGTGATAAATAGAAAAGGGGCTATGTAAAACTCACCTTGGTAAAATGTTATATCTGTTGAGAAATGTGTTGACCAAATGTATCAAGTATCACCCTAAAATGAGGTAATAAATATGTCTAAGTCTATCAAGTCTACAAATGTATAAGTTCTAGGGCTTCGAATTGGGGATAATTGCTCGTTTGATTAATATTAAAAATATTCGCCAATTGAGAGAAATTTAGTAAATAAATAACCAAAAATCTTTTTATGGAATTTAAATTTAAGATGGTCACAATAATGTGTTTGAAGTATAAAAATAATTTTTATAAAATTATTTTCTTTAAAATAGATTATTAAATCTATTGATTACAAATTGTCAACTTTAACAAAAATAATTAAAAATTACTAAAATTATAGAATTATCAGTTTAAAAATTATATTTCTGTTCTAAATGATCAGAAATAATTTGTATAAAATTTTGGTGTAAAAATATTAAAAATTGAATTTATTATGATTTAATTATGACTAAAACTAACAAAAATTGATTAAAAATATTAAATAAATGATTTTTCAGAAATAAAAATCATTTCTGAAAAGCTTAATGTTATAAAAACTCAGGATAATTTTTGTGGAAATTAATAAGATCGTTTTGATATTTTTATAGATTTTTATAAATAAAATAGAATAACTTGATTTATTTATTATATATATTAAATAAATAAATTTTTTTTGAAAACTAAAAATTGTAAGTTGAACTTTTACATCAGATTAATATAAGAAAATTTTTGTAGAATTTTTAAAAGTGTTTTAGTATTTTAAAATGATTTTAAAAAAAAGTAAAAATGAATATATATAAGTATAAAAGAGTGTAAAAAAAATGGTTGCATGTGACAGGACTCGAACCCGAGTCTCTGGCCGGTTCATGCTTTAAGATCACAAGCCAGACCAGCTGGTCTGACCCTGAGAACGAGTATATTTGGATTGCAATTAATTATATAGGTTGTTTAGGTTAGTGTGAATATTTGTCAAAAATAAAGAGATTGTGACGGGGATCGAACCTAGGCTCAAAAGCCGGTTCATGTTTTCAACAAACAGCATTACCAACTGATCTGTGGATCAGTTGGTTAATGCTTCCTATTTCGAATAACTTTAAAGGTTTCCTGCAGATTAATTTTATCCCCAAATCAAGATGCTATGAACCCTAACTATCAAATCGCTACAATTCGTAATCAATAGCCCCTGAAACATTGGGGCTATTGTTCGTGACAGGCCGATAAGCATAACCCAAAAAAAAAATTTAGACTTACAATGGAATTAGAGGTACGATTGTGTCGGTCAGAGAGATAGTCAAACCGTGTCTTAATCACAGATTTGAAGAAGTTTTTGGATGAATTGGTTATGGGGTTTAAGTTATCGGCGGGTTTAGTCTGCAGGAATGGGTTCAATTTATAGCAATACACACGGATTGTTTAATTTGGTATGTTTGACCGAGGGTTGATTGTATGCGTATAATTAGTCTATAATTGGTATGTTTTGATTGTGATAGTTGGCGTGTAGGAGACGAAATAGGGTCTGTTAGTCAAATCGTTGCCATTTCAGGGATCAAAACGCGTGAATTCAGGAGTAATTGAAGGATTTCGACCTGGGTGTTGACTTCCATTGTTTGACTTATGATAAACAGGGAAGGTATTTAATTCTTTTGCCTCTAGCGGTAATCACAAAGAACAGGTTGGCTTAGTGGTTTAGTGGTGATGGTTTAAGGTTGTGAGCCCGTCTGGACGCGGGTTCGATTCCCGGTCCAGACATAATATTTTTTTTTTTGCATAAAGGGTGAAGGGAATGGAAGATGGGCCAGGTTTGGGCTGGACTTTCAAAGGGTTTGGGCTTGGATGGACAAAATTTTAGAAAGAATGGTTTGAGTTTGTGGCTTAAGGGTCCAAACACAAATATGTGCCTTATGATTATTATTGTTATTATTATTATTATTATTATTATTATTATTATTATTATTATATATATATATATATATATGTTGTGTGGTCGGAAAATAAAACTTAGGCACATTATGATTAAAAATAAATAATAATAATATACGCATTAGAACTTGAAAATTTTGCGATGTTACACCAACCGGCTATGGGGTTCCTATATGAAGACGAGTTTGGGACGAATACTGAAGTCGAAGATAATCTTAGCCAAATGCCACCACCGTCTCCGGATTTTGTACTTCCGGATACGCAACCACCAGCCCCAAATTTTAAATAACAAAGTTTAAAGGAAAAATTACAGAAATCGTTCTTTATGTTTACATCGTTTTTCAGTAGATGTCCTTTAACTTCAAAATTGACGAGAATCGTCCTTTATGTTGTAAAATATTGCAGCTCCCGTCCTTTAGGCCTAACGTGGTTAGTTTTTCTGGTTAAGTTATGTCACGTGAAGGTCACGTGAGGGCATAATTGACATTTCACCTTCTATCTTTATTTCCCCCTTATTAAAACCTGAAAACACTGATATCCCACCATAACCTCCACCGTATCCCACCATATTCCCTCCAAGTATTTACAATCTGCCACCATCCACCACTACCACCAAGTTGCACCACCACCTTCACCATCAGACCACAACACCACCGCTACCACCAACCTACCACCACTACAACCTGACACGAACAACACCCCACAGTGCCACCAGCCACCACCATAACCTGCCACGAACAACCCCCCATAGTGCCACCAATTGCCAGCACGAAATCCCATATATCCAACAACCACAAAAACCCCACCAAATCTGACACCCCCACCATAATTAACAAACCCTAAATCTTAATTTTTCAACAAACCCTAACCCCCAATTCGATTAAGAGTTTTCCCCAAACCATCACCCACCACACCTCACCATCTACCACTATCAAAGAGAGAAGTAGATTGTTTACACAATAAAGAGAGAGAGTATATGATTTTAATAGAGATAGAGAGATAGATCGAGGGTTAAGAACCTGAAGAGAGAGAATAAAGTCGGTCACCCCTCCGACTGTGTTGACCAACAAACAGCGACCAGTTGAAGGACTATTCATCTTCATCGACCAGTTGAAGTCTTAGACGAATCCATTGGTGGTGATGATTTAAGTCTCAGGGCTGTAGTGGTGTTTTTTCCAGATAGCACAACCATGGTTATGGGAAGGATGAGGATTAGGCTGATGATGGTAGGTGGTGGTGTGATGATTGACCTTGGTGGTGGTGGTGAGTGGTGGTCGGATTTAATGGTGGTAGTGGTGGTGATTAGCTTAGAAAGAAAGAAACAGAGAGACAGAAAGAAGCTGAGTGTGAGAGAGGGAAGGAGTTTTGTATTATTATATTGAATAAAATTACTATCCTACCCTCATGTGCAAGGCACATTACCAAACTTAACCAAAAAAAACTAACTAGGTTAGGTCTAAAGGACAAGAGCTGCAATATTTTACAACATAAAGGACGATTCTCGTCAATTTTGAAGTTAAAGGACATCCATTGAAAAACGATGTAAACATAAAGGACGATTTCTGTAATTTTTCCAAGTTTAAAAATAATATTTAAAAAAAAATGGATAAAGCTGCTGTTCACCTCTAGGATCAGGCGAGTGAGCTGCAGTTTTATCACCCTGCCATGTCAGCGCTTACGTGACTCAATATTAGAGGATAAAGCTCTCACCAACCTCTACCCACAACACATAGTCTTACATTCGTTTAATCTAGATTTGTATTCTGATAATTTGACCCGAACCCATTTGAATTTTTCTTAAATTTGTCCGTTTTGACCAAAGCCGACCCGACCAGCTCGTTTAGCCTAATCTAGATTTGTATTTTGACACAAACGGTATGCATGTTTTTACAATTTCACGTTTCAACCCAAACCGACCGCCTCATTTAGCCTAATCAAGATTTGTGTTTTGACACGAACCCATTTTACATGGTTTTAAATATGCCCATTTTAACCCGAACCCAGCCTGACTCACTCATTTTACCAATTACAGTCTTCGGTCTACGGTCCAGTTTGGGACATAGACCTGCTTTGTGCCAATGAATACCCCTACAACAAACCCAATGTACTTAAGCAAAAGTGACACATGTAAAGAGTGTGATGACTGTAAGAAGCAAACATTAATCGCCACTCGAATGTTTTACACAATAAAAATTCATGACATCGATCATTTCCTGCAGACGCAAAACTACCTCGTATACATAATACAAAACTTTAAGCGTAACTTTAGAACAACAAACCCGAACGCTATGAATCACTAGCTAAGCCCATTTGCTAGCAACTGATTCTTTGGCAGAAGTGCGAGCGTATAATTCTTGTTTAGGAACGTCATCAGATGTAGAAGCGGATGGAGATACCTGTCCTTGGATTTTTGATACTATGTAACGAAATCCATTTCTCGGGCTTCGTAGAGCAAACAGCAATGGATTGAGGAGAACCGCGAACAAGACATCACCTTTTGCAAGTATCAAGACCTACCAATGCAAAAAATATGTATAATTAGGGGGTGTTTGGATGTGAGTTTTGAGATTAATATAGGGGTGGCAATTCCTGACATGGCACAAAAATAATCCATGTTTAATTAACAGATTGTGTTCGGGTTGACACGTTTATTAAACATGTTGTGTCCAATTGTTTAACCCGTTTAATTAACCAGACCGATCAGTTTATAAGATCAACCTGATTAATAATCACAATCCATTTACAATTTTCAACCACAAGAAATGGCCATTAAACCTTAAGAGGGGAATAATAATGTATTTACCGCAACAACAAGCACTAAGAGGGTAAGACCGACTTGTTGAGCTTCATTCCAGAAATGCTCACCATCTGACCCACCAAACCATCTGCGCCACCAACCTCCGCCTCCATCACCACCTCCACCCGCTTCCTGTCTTTTCTTGATTTCCTTGTCCCACTTCTCAAACTCTGTTTTCTTGCCGCCAAGTGCACTTTCTAGGGCTTTTTTGGCTTGATCCTGAAACAAATGATGTCCAAAAGAAAAACATGTTTACAAAGTGTGGAATTACGTAATATTATCATCTCTAGTTCAACAAAAGTATGATTTCAGATAGTGTAGCAAGATGGGTGGGTTGACTAAGGGTAAATTTACTACGCGTTGACTCCTTTATTGTAAGCTTTTGACCAGTAATAATGCCTTAAATAAGACTATAGAAACAATATTACTAGGATGACAAATCTTTAGGAAGTATTTATGCACTAAAAACACACTCCCATAGACTTTCACCCCTTTTGATCTGTTTGAGATATTTAATGACCCGTTCATATGTAAATAGGTCAAACTACCAGCTCTAATTTACAGTGCTGATGTCAAATCTTTTTCTACTCAACTTCTGCTTAAGACTTTAATAAAAGATAGAAGAACTGCGCTTCTTTCTTTTTTAATTACCTTACATATCTAAAAGAACAAAATCCGTCCATATAGATAAATCTACAGCCTGTGACAAGTATCAAACTTAACAAAGGTTGTGACATAAGCTACTGCCAGATTGTCAACCATCTATGTTTTCAGATTGGATCTGATCCTCGTTTTTATGTTTACTGCACAGGTAAGTATACACATCTCACCACGCAGGAAAAAACTATGTATACTGCAGACTCATAAAAATACTTTTTGTTGCCATAGAACCAGACCATTCATATATCACATCAGCACTAAGCCACCATTTGTAAATCTAAAGCAGTAGTCACATGGTACATGTGCACATCTTCAGTTGCTATTGGAGGACAGACACAAACAACGGATAAAAAAGAATCATTGTCTGATGTAAGAGCTTTATTGAGTATTGCAACAATGAGGGGATGAGACACTGCAGAATGCTTCAGCTATGACTACCTAATCTCAACTGGTTTGTAAATTGAAGAAGTCTTTGTATGGTCTCAATCAATCCTCAAGACAGCAGTTTTCAAAGTTATCTACCACCTTAATATCATTTCGTTTCAAGCAATTAAAGGCGGGCTATACTTTCGCTCTATGTGGATGATCTAATCATTACTAGCAAAATTGCATCTGAAATTCAAGACATTATAACTCAATCAAGCATACACATTTACACGAAAGATCTTGATATGAATCATTTTTGGGCTAGAATCCATTTTCCTGGGGAGCCAATCATTGTGTCCAAGACTGAATCATGATGTCTTACAAAGATTTAGTAATACAATATCAACAACACAGCAGACAAGAGTTCTGCACTCCAGACTGCAATGGCTAGGGCAAAAACCAAATAATTATAGAAAGACACTTGTATCGATGTGACACCTTAGGCCCCCATTGTTCTATTCCGTCCACATGATATTTGGCCATAAGGAATGACCCAAAATATCACCAAACAAAAACAAATATGCAAGCTCCTCGTCGTCAAAGTGGACAATACTGATTGCTACAACGGGCAATATGTTAACCGTACCCAATATAATCCCGCCTATAGTGAAAGTTTTGGTGGGGTTTGGGGAGGGTGGGGTGTAGACTAGCCAAGTAAGACCGTCAGCTCCAAAACGATATCTAGACATCTTACACAGTAAATCCCACTAATAGCAGAGCTAAGGTAGGGTCTGAGGAGGGTAAGATGTAAACAATCTTATTACCACCCCTTAGGAATAGAGTGGCTGCATCAAGCCTTAGACATAAGGCACATAACACGGGAGCACTCGGGCCAAAGGCCGATTGGTGCATCTATCCCTTGTCTTTCGGCTGTCAACACCACCACACGGTGCATGCTTAACCGACCGTTGCTTTTAACATTATTTTCACGAAACTAGCAAACTAACGTTTGCCCCTCTGAGGGCCCACACATATATACAATATATGCGCACACTGCATCTAGACACATACAAGCAATAACAACATACGTAGCCAAAAAAGCACTTTCATACACACACATGCAAACGATAACACGTATAGGCCAAAAAAAATAATAAATAAAAATAAAAACCTCCTAAGTCGAGAATCAAATACAAAAATTGGACCTCCTCCTAAAAGTTAAAGTCCTTAACCTTAAACCTACGTCTCCAGGAACTCCTATCCTCAACCATGTCTGAGGTGCAAGTCAAGCAAACCCTGCCTAATTCGCTCCTCTCAAGTCAGTTCCAATCTACCTCTACTCCTGATTCCCTCAACAAGGATAGCTTCCACACTTGTAAGTTCTAACCATGGCTGTTTTTGTCTCCTTTAAACCATCTCAACTTCCACTCCCTTATCTTATCCGATATACTAGCCACCCATAATCTTTCCCTAAAAACCTCATTTCTTATCTCGTCTAACCTAATATAATCTTTCCATTTTGATGAGCATATCTTCAATCTTAAAACCCAAGTAACCAAACACACAAACTGAACAATAATCACAAACATAAAAACCATATAAACAATATGCAACCGAATTAATAATAATAATAATAATAATAATAATAATAATAATAATAATACCTTACTGCGATTATTAGAAAACAAACAGTAAACTTTGCCGTTGGATTTAAGGTGACGTTGTAGAGAGGTCCAGCTATGGGTTATCTGTTGACGGCGGCTAAAATTAATTGGTAGGGTTTTTGATGATGAAATTGAGTGGCTTATGCTTACAATTTGTGCCATGTCTTTCAAATTGAATTATTATATGTTGCAGCAGAGGTTTCACTTTATCATTTGGTTACTTTTATGAATTGGAAAAGAAATATGGATTGTGATTTGTTTGGCTGTTGAACCTCTTTTATATGTTTCAACATGATTTTATATGTATCTAAGACCCGTGGGTGGTAGGTGAAATGGGCGTGGATTATCCTAAAAACACTCCACCGCGCCAGTATACACCAGCCCGAGGCGTTATCTTCAAATTTTGGCTTTGGCGTGAATATATTAACGCTCGACTTAGGCGTGGAAATTTCCCATTGGTCCAAGGTGGCTTTGGCGTGAAAATTTCCCGCCCTAGTGCGGTTGGTCTAAAGTCTAAACTTTGTTTAATCTCTTTTTTTTAACTAAACGTCACATTTTTCATATTCGTATTTATTTAATTAAATATATAATGTATGTTATATTATATGTTATTATTTTATTTTTATTTTACTTTTTCTTCTGCTCACCGTTAGATTACGGGGAGTGGAGAGGAGGAGGAAGTAGGCATGATGTGTCATGTGGCATATGTGGATTTCATTTTTCAAGCTCGAAAATGATGAGGAGTGGAAGGGAGGGAAAAGGGGGTGAAGGAAATATTATTATTACTAGATTTATATCCCGGGAGCGTCCCGAGGTTGAGAAATCTAATATGAAATATCAATTTTAACAATGTATCTCCAATGTTAACGCGTAACCTTAAAATGTAACTCTAATATTAAAACTTAACCTAAAACAATGTACAACTTCAATGCTAACACCTGTTGTAAATAGAATTTATATTTACTAGTTTGAACATAATTAATGACTTGCCTATACATGATTAATGAACCTGAACACTTTTTGTTTTTTTTTCTATATGAACAAAACCCCACAAAAAATAGTCGTTGTTTTCTCCGTTTTTTATATAGCACTATGGTATTCGTTGGAAAGATAATAAAATACTCGTTAATTTGGTGTAATTTTTTTTTAAATCTCGTATACAAAAGATATTAACGTTTAAAAATTATAGGAGGAAACATGAGAGAGAAAAATCCAACTTTGTTTTTAAATTCTTCTTTTCCTAAATTATCTCATTATGTCACGTGACACATTCAAGGGGGGTTGAGGCCACCATTAAACATCACGTCACCGACTATCAATTATTTTATATATATATATAATAGATTATTATTATTATTAATCTATTATATATATATATGTGTGTGTGTGTGGACTACATTGACATCGATCTTCTATCAATGCACGAAATTTCAGACATGGTAAATCTGTTAGGTTCTTCTACTGTTGATGCTATATACTACTATTTCCAAAATCCTCAGAAGACTTTAGACGACGGATTAGAGGATTTAAGTTCTGATCAGGATGTTTTGAACTTAGCCAAACATGTGGAAATGCATAAGATAATCAATGTCTATAGTATTCATGGTTTAGAAAACATTAAAGACTTTTTGTTGTCACCTAGTAAACCTAGGACTGTTACCATTGAAGAAATAGATGAAACTAACCCTTATGCAATAGTCCCTGCAAAGTTAAAGGTTGTAAGAAACCTTAATGTAGGCCAATCTTCTAAGGTTGATGGTGGGTAGTTTAGTGGTGTTACTCAAAATGCTGATGCTGGAGATTCTGCTAAGGTTGGTAGGTGTAGTGTAACTGAATTGGAGGTTGATCAGGATATGTTTGTATATGATACTGGACCTTTAGTTGATGAAGAAGTCATAGTAGGTGATGGGAGTGATTGGAGTGATGGGAGTGATAAGGAAGAAGCACATGATAATGAAGACAGTGACTCAAACTACATAGTTGATGAAAACAATTTGATGCCTGATCATGAAGTAGATATGAGTGATTACAGAATGCATGTTGACTATGATGTGGATGATAATGTAAGTAATCAACATGATGATTGGGATATTGATGATGAAGGGTTACAAAATGATTTCTTCCTAAGTGGGTCAGAATCTGATGACAATGAAACAAGTGTTAGGAGAAAACAGCTAAACAGACTTAGAAAGGCAAAAGCAAGTGAGAATAGAGCTGTTTTTTTTTTTTTTTTTTTTTTGTCACAAGTCTTTGGAACTAAAGATGAAGTTAAGAAATTGATAAAAAAAATATGCTGTTGAGAGTAGAAGGCAAATTGTGGTTATTAAAAATGATAAACAAAGGCTTAGGGCAGAGTGTCATGGATGTTTACCAGAATTTGAGGTTGATGACTTTGGAGTTCATGTTGCTAGTCAAGCACCAAACAAAGAGAAAAGTGATAAAAAAAACCAAAGGGGGATGGTGTTAAGGGGGATGCTGTTAAAAAAGGGTTTCACAAGGGTCCCCCTGTTAACAAGGGTAAAGTTAAAGGGTCTTCTGATAAAAATGTTGGTGGGAGGGGGAATAAAACAAATCCATCAAAGTTTCAATGCCCCTAGCAGCTTTTAGTATCTAAAGTTAATAAGGATGAATCGTGGGTGGTCAAGACTTTAGTTGAGGAACATAAATGTGTTCAGACCAGAAAGATTACAGCTTGCACATCTACATTTCTATCTCAACAACTCTTAGATCAGATTGAGGAAAATCTAGATATTCCTGTTAAAGCTGTTCAAGAACAGTTTCAAAGGAAATACAAACTTGGGATCTCTAGGATGAAAGCATATAGGGCTAAGTCACAAGCAAAGAAGATGGCGGAAGGGGATTACACATCTCAGTATGCTATGTTGAGGGATTATGTGTTGGAGTTGAAAGATAAAAACCCAGGTACTACTGTTAAAATAAAAGTTGAAAGAGATACCGATACAACTAAAAACACAAGAAAGTTCAAAAGGATTTATGTTTGTTTGGGTGCTTTGAAAGAGGGTTTTAAGGCAATAGGTAGGGATTTTATTGGTCTAGATGGTGCTTTCATGAAAGGGCCTTATCATGGCCAGATCTTAAGTGCAGTGGGTGTTGACCCTAACAATGGTATATATCCAGTTTGTTATGCAATAGTAGAAGCAGAAAATTACAATGCTTGGTTATGGTTTTTGGATCTGTTGGGTGATGACTTAGGCTTGGGTAGAAACTCAAACTTCACTTTCATCAGTGATAGGCAAAAGGTAACCCTTGTTTACATAGTACATAGTTAATGATTATTATTTACATACTTATTAATGACATAACACTTGTTTACATGTTTACTAGGGCCTACTTCCTGCACTTTCAAGGTTGTATACTTGTGCTGAGCACAAGTACTGTCTTAGACACATTCATGAGAATATGAAGCCAACATTTAGAGGCAAGCTTTATAAAGATTTACTGTGGAAATGTGCTAGTGCAACAACTATACCAGAGTTTACTACTGCCATGAATGAGTTAAAGTCTGTGAACAAGGCAGCACATTTGTGGTTGTCCAAAATCCCACCTCTACACTGGAGTAGGTCTCATTTTACTGGTATGAACTATACAAGCTATATTAAATATTTGTTTTTCTTGATAAGTCCATTAGAATAATATACATTGAAACCACAGGTAGGGGACAAACTGACATGTTACTTAACAATATGTGTGAATCATTCAATGGAAAGATTGTGGAAGGTAGAGACAAGCCAATTATCCATGCCCTAGAGTACATTAGGGAGTATTGTATGAGGAGAATTGTTGCTGTGTTGAAAGATATAGAAACCAGTGAAGGACCATTGACACCTAGGGCCACAGAAGTCTTTGATACAATTAAGAAAGATGCTACCTTTTACAGTGTTCAGTGGAATGGGGGGGATAAATATGGGGTTAGTGGTAAACCAGGTCACACAAGAGTTGTTGATTTGGAACAGAAAACTTGTGCATGTAGAGGTTGGGAAATAACAGGTAAGAAGTTGTTATAATTCTGTTTACTAATGTTTTATAATGTCCATAATTTTGATTGTGTATGTATGCATAGGGATGCCATGTAGACATGTAGTGGCTGCTTTATGGTTCAAATCTACTAATGGTGGCAGAGTTGGTGCATTGAAAAGCTGGGTTAATCTAGTGTACACAATGGAGAGGTGGAGGCAAGTCTACTCCTTCAAGATCAACCCCATTAATGGCAGGGCTCTGTGGCCTAAGTGTGAAGTTCCAACAACATTATTGCCACCTAATCATCACACCCAGGTGGGTAGACCAAAGAAAGTAAGGAAGAGGTCAGCATTTGAAATGGAAGATGTTGCAAGAGGAGGAAAACTATCAAAGAAGAACACCAAGACAACTTGTGGCAAGTGTGGAAACCCAGATCATAACCAAAGGACTTGTAAGGGCCAGATTGAGAAGGTGCAAAAGGTTCAGGGTAAGAAGGTTGGGAAAAGGGGAAGAAAAAAGAAGGCTGATGTGGGAGTGCAGGGTAACAGTGACAAGTAGGGCTGCAAACGAACTGAACTTTCAGCGAACAGTTCATGAACCGTTCGGCGGGAAGTTCGTTTGTGTTCGTTCGTTTAATAAACGAACGAACACGAACAAAATATTTCGTTCGTTTAGTTAAACGAACGAACATGAACAGAGGCCACGTTCGTTCGTTTATGTTCGTGAACGTTCGGTAAGGTGTTCGTTTATGTTTGATAGTTTAATAATGTTTTTCGTTTTTATAATTTGTCCTAATATTATTTTAGTTTTATTTATTTAACCCAAATAAATAAATAAACATATATGTATGTGAATTCAATCTTATTAGAAATTTAATATATATTCGTTTGTGTTTGTTTCTGTTCATGAACACTTGTTTGTGTTCATGTGCGTTCATGAACAAAATTAACAAACGAACACGAACACGAACATGATTGTTTTCTTAACAAACGAACACGAACATAAAATCTCGTTCGGTAAGTGTTCATGAACTGTTCGTGAACACAAATTTTCCTTAACAAACGAACACGAACAAGGCCTTGTTCATGTTCGTTCGGTTCGTTTGCAGCCCTAGTGACAAGGGGCAGGGTTAATATTTAGTTTTGGTATTTAATGTGTTTAGGATGTTTTTCAGACATTATGTATGGTCTTATGATCTTTTATGTTTTTGGATAATAGTTATGGTATGTACTGAATCTATGGTTTTTGGATGTTTATGTATGAACTATGGATGTTTTGGATGTTTATGTACTTAATTATGGATAATCTGCATTTGGATGTTTAGTATGGTTTGTCCATTTGACCCATTATGGCTGTGGTCTGTGAAAATTGTCCAAATATCAAAGCCATTATGCAAAACCATTTGACCCATTGTCAAAACTGTCCATTAAGCCATTATACAAAACCATTTGACCCATTATCAAAATTGAGGAAAATCTAACCCATTACAATCTCATGTACATTTGACCCATTATAAAAATTGACCATTTGACCCATTAAAATCTCATGTACATTTGACCTAATATTTGCATTTGACCCATTATCTACATATTAATACCAAAATGTTCATTTTATGCACTTTCATTACCACAATTGATTCTTACAAAACAGGTTCTTACAAAACAAGTTCTTACAAAACAAGCAGCATCATATACTGCTTCTATACTGCTTCATTAAGATAACTACCCTATCCATCTGCTACATATACTGCTTCTAATACATACACTGCTAATTCATCAACACATACACCAGAAATCCTATCCAACTAATAGCCAGGAACCTCTTCAGTTTGATAGCCTGATCCTTGGTAGCTTTGATCTCCTGTTGAAGCTGGATTTTTTCAAGCATCAGATTGGTGTTACTCATTTCCAAGTTGTTTTTGGATCTTAACAAACCAGGTATGATCTCCACACATCTTTGGCAGTTGTCTTCACACCACCCAATGAATCTACATCTGGAACCCTAATTTAAACATACAACATTGTATCAGAAATCGATGTATATGGAACCCTAATTTAAACATACAACACCACCAAATTACCTGATCAGGACATGCAAAGAACCGGCGACCTGGGTTTCTATCAGTCCAGGATGTGAGAATGATTGCTGGTTGAAACACCCTAAACCTTTCAAACTGAAAATACGCAGCGGAAATTCGAACTAGAAAATTTCTTGCTTTATAAAAACATTCTCTTATGTTTCGAACCCATAGCGACAAGATATTATAGGTGTTTCTTCTTTTATTGTTTGTTATTACATCAAATACAACTCATCTTTATTAGTTTAGTGACCGCGATCCCATACAATCCGCGTCCTCACTCGACCTCCAACCATTTCTTGCTTGGTGAGCTAGACTATACAACCTGCAACTACCACATAACCATTTCGTTAGCTCATTAAGTGACATCATGCAAATATTCAAAATATGGAAATAACATCAACAATACTCAATGATCATATCCAAACGCCTTTTTGCAAGTTCGGATCCGATCTCCGGATCCTATCCTCCAATTTCCATATATTCATGCTTACATACCTGCATCTTTATTACCATCCTCATAACAAAAAGATTAGTAACACTACAATACACACGCACGTACAAATCCCATGTACAAGTTATCTTGACCCATCATACTATTCTTCTTTCGTGTATTCTCTAGGACAAACATGACGTTTCCGAACCTATACTCAATCTACACATAACAACCAACCTTTACATACAAAACACCTTCACACATACCCGAGCATAAACACCCATGCACACATTCTATTACACAATCATCCGACGCGTGATAACTCTACTTACCAAACAGTTTACCATTTGTGTGACCCTGCATAACTATACAACTCAATCTAAATAGCTAAACCCATGATAAAATGTAGCCATCTATATATACACACACATATCAATCTGTACATTTTACCATTCATTCTTATGCCATACTTGTTAATCTTGGGTTTGTTTCATGCTTAATCACCCTCACTTCATTTTATCTTTGTTGCCCATTTATCCCAACTACTTTCATTGTTGTATGGTGAACTATACCCATTCACCAACAACATCAATTTGCTTACCTTGTTATAAATTACCATTTCATACTTGTTCTCATTCTATATTTATACATAAACATACAATTACTAAACCAAGAGTTTGCATCATAAGTCACTTACCTTAATTCCTCCAAGTTCATGCTCGTTTACTTGCTTCCTCTTGACCCATTAGCTTCCCATGCTTGAGTCCATCCTTCCTATCCTTTCATATCATCATGTTCACATCATTGTTAGCATACATGATTATTCACGCTAACAACCCTTCCCAACCAAATATCACATTGACTTTCATTAGTCAATTTCTATGGTACTTAAAACATACATTCATAACCACATTTATTCTCACATCATGTAATACCATTTATTATCATATATGCATCATAGTTTTTAACATGTTATGCGTCACATAGTGTTTCTAATCACACAATCAAGTTTGGGAGCCTAACCATGTTATTCTACATTATTGACTTGGCGGAAAGTCAACTTTCAACCATTCAAACTTCCTAGTTAGAAACATATATCCATATTAGTGTACTAGACCATATGAACTTCACCATAACAATATTCTCATATATTACGGAACACATACCACCACATGATTTCAACGGTTGTCATATATGTTCGTACATTTCCTCACACACATACTAGGGCCTTCATAATCTCCAACTAGCAACATAGCCCAAGAATATCTCATAACACTAAATCCCTACATGAATACTCCCTAAAACACAATTCTCATGCTAACCCACTTTCAATTATATTTATTATCATACTACTTTCATACTTGTCCAATCTTGCCTACAATTTCACAAGTTAGACTAATCTAGGCATTTCATCAAACACTTGGTGTGCATCCAACATTTAAAACACAATGTACAAGCATTTCATGCATACTTTCATAGCTCATAACATAAATCATCATATTTCTTCCCTACATTACATACCATTCATTCAATAGTTATCAACATAGCAAATCATCACTTTCTTTTCAATGCACTCAACATTTAACTAAGAATGGTCTTGGATTACACCAAGATCAATACCCACTTCCATCATAAGTGTAAAACAATCTAACTAGCACAAGAATCAAGCATAGCCTTATGTAGTATCACAAATTATGGCTCCTTTAGTGTCTATCAACCTCTAGACACCTTCATCCATCCTTGATTCACGTTTTCACATAAACCCTAGATTTTCACCACATTCAAAAACAAACATAACATCATAATAAGCCAAATTAAAGGTACCTTGATGTATATAAAACCTTAGATGACCCATAATTGGCTTCATGCACCATCTTGGCTTCTACTTTCTCTTGATTTGGAACTAGAGGTGAAGAAGCAAGGGTTTGGTCTTGGGTTGTTCTTGATGATCGACATACACAAGAATGTGTATGTTGACATCTTACTTCCTGTAACATTTCGCCTTAAATAATTGTACGTTACGGATTAAAACGACAAGTTTTATTATTATTATTTTTGGTGATATTTAGAACCCTAATACAATGATAATTATTCATACATATATATATATATATATATATAAGTTGTAATAATAATAATAATGATAATAATCACAATAATAAAAATACCCACATTTTAATCTAAACCTTTAAAACAAACCAAACCCATTCCCCAAGCCCTAGGATCTGAGCCCACAGACTGGCCCAACTCCTTTGTCATAATAAATCCAATTTTTAAATCATAATAAATCCAATTTTTAATATTTTTGCACCAAAATTTTATACAAATTATTTCTGATTATTTAGAACAGAAATATGAATTTTAAACTAATAATTCTTTAATTTTAATATTTTTAAATATTAAAGTTAAATTTTGGCAATTTGCTATAAATAGAATTAATATTCTATTTTAAAGAAAATAATTTTGCAAAAATTATTTTTATACTTTAAACACATTATTGTGACCATCTTAAATTTAAATTTCATAAAAAGATTTTTTGTTTATTTATTTACTAATATTCTCTCAATTATCAAACATTTTTTTAATATTAATCAAACGAGCATTTATCCCCAAATTCGAAGCCCTAGAAACTTGTACATTTGTAGACTTGATAGACTTAGACATATTTATTACCTTATTATAGGGTGATACTTGATACATTTGGGCAACACCATTATTCAATTTTTTTTCAACAGATATAACATTTTGCTAAGGTGAGTTTTACATAGCCCCTTTTCTATTTATCACCATTTTTGGGGTGAAACATGTTACAACATCATTTATGCAATTCAATCATCAATGTGTCTATGTGTATTTCTATGTTGCATTATGTCTTGAACATGACTAGGGTAAGCACAATTCTAGCATAAACATTTATCAGCCGACGGTATACATTGATAGATCTATTGGACTGACAATCCCACCCGGATACGTGCCTCCTACAAAGGTAGCGTGGGTGTTTGTTACTGCAATATAAACGAGTGAACCATGAGCGTATGGGATGTACCACAATACAACAGTCACAATGGTTGATTATGCACTCGATTTACTTCTAGTATGTTTTCACATATGGACTAGATTGCCATGACACATGAATTGCACAACAATTTTATTCGATTATCAAAACCTATGTAATTCTCACCAACTTTTGTTGACCCAAAATATTTTCAACTTAACATGTTTCAGGTTCTACTTGCTTGAAGATTAGAGTTAATACTTGAAGATGCGTAGCTAGTATTTATTCATTTTGATGTACAAATTTTGGAGAACAATTGTATGTAATGTACTTAAATCAATTATTGAAATTTATTATTTACCATGAGCTACTGAACAATCATCAATACGTGACATCCCGATGTTTCCGCCATCGGTTGGGGTGTTACACTTCCCTTATCTATAACCCATTATTTTGCTCCTTGTCCAATTCTAGTCCCTCTAGTTTGATACCCTCCCAACAATGACTCAAACCTTATTGAAATTCTATATAACTTGTATATTTATGTAGGATAGGTACTTAGTTATTTCACCCCATGCCATTACACATTAAAACATGCTACTAAATTAAAATTCGGGTTTTGGGGCGTTACATTGGTTTACCACATTCACAGAACACTGGCCTCGACATCGGATCGTTTGAGGATGGAACCCTAATTTCGTCTTTGATCGAATAGGGCAAATGGTGATCAGGGAAGGGTTATAAATGGGGGGAAATCAAAAGAGGAGGTGAAATGTCAGTAATACCCTCATGTGCCATTCACGTGACTTAACTTAACAGGAAAATCTAACCACGTTAGTGCTAAAGGACTAGTTTTGAAAGATTTTAAAACATATAGGACGATTCTCATCACTTTTGAAGTTTAAGGACACCTACTGAAAAAACAGGTAAACATAAAGGACGATTTCTGTAATTTTTCCTAAAAAAAAAATCAAACCCGAACCGAGTAACCCAATAAACCGAAACCCGAACCAATAAACCCAATAAACCGAAACCCGAACCCATAAACACCCATCTATTTAAAAAAAAAAAAAGTCTACTTTATACAAGAGTACAAGTTCTGTCTTCTGGGAAAACAAGAACATATCAAACACACAGATCTCTAACCAACCAACCAATCAATCAATCAACAATGGCTGAAGAACTAGTGTTAGACACAGCAATCAGAGACTGGGTATTAATCCCCTTATCAATAGTCATGGTTCTTATAGGAATCCTTCGTTACTTTGTCTCCAAGCTCATGCGCACAACCCAATCACCAGACTCCAAGATCATCAAAGAAGGGTACTTTAATTACTTATTTGTTCTGTTTTGGTGAATTTGCATATGGGTATTGTGTTATATGTCTGAATTTGGTTTAAATTGTTGTGGGTTTGTAGGCAGGTTGTTGTTAGAGCTAGGAATTTGAGAGCTGCTGCTGGTTTTATACCGGTTAAGGCGTTTCGGGCCCGGAAAGTTTATTTTACTAATGAGGTTTGGTTTTTGGTTTGATTGGATTTGTTGGATGAAATTGAAAAGAGGGGAATTTGTTGTGAAGATTGCTCATAGTTGTCAATAGCGAACGGTAGCGACAAGATATGCTACGTAGTGGTAGCGAGGAAATAGTGGGCGCTACTGTTTCATGTTTAGCGATTCATTAGAAGAAAATATAGGAAATATTTTATATGTATGTTTTATCAAAAAAAAAAAAAATTAATAATAATAATAAAAAAGTTACAAAAATCTCGCTATTTGTCACTACTAACTGTATGGCGACACACGAGCGCTTTGCTATGCTATTCGCTATAGCGCCTGCTATGATCGGTATTAACAGCTATGAGCGAGGAGCACTGAACCGGGGAAAGACGGCTTGGAATACATGTATGCTTGGCTTTGTCTAGGGCTATGTTGTTTTAGGTGCAAGTCACATAGGCCTCGCCCGGAGCCTAGGTGCAAGGCGCTTAAAAAGCAAGGGTTATTTTAAGCAAGGCGCATAATATAAAAATACCATTTTTAGGGGTTTTAGACGTGTTTCGGGCTTGTTTAGCGCTAGTTTAGACGTGTTTCTGAACTTTGCCGGGATGTCCAGGTTTTGGCTGGAATCTCACGGGAATCGCCCTTGGACTGTCATGAGACCATTATCTCGCGTTGCGCCTTGTCTAAGCAGCTTAGTGCGCCTTTGTCTAAGCACCTTGCGAGCCTAGGCGACATGCTCACCCTTTGTACCTTGTGCATTTAACTACCTAGCCTTTTAAAAAGAACGGTTGACTTTGATATAGAGTAGGGGTCCGGAAGGATGGCTTACGTCTCTTGTTTCTCATTTGCTAAAATGCAGTTCTATGTGTATAACCACGGGGTGTTCGTTGTGAAAATTGGAACATGTGATGTTAGGTGGCCGAAGCTTATTTCATACCTTCTTAATTATCATATTTTTTTCTTAGTTTCGATATACATGATTTTGAAATATCTTGTGTGCTGCGTGTAGAAAATCTTTTATCTTTTTTCGATTATAGCAGGAAGATCCAAAGAATTTTTCTCCATTGACATTTCTCTTTGCTTTGCAGGAGAATGGTTTACTTCATGTTCCCAAGGGCCAGGCACAGAATCCACAAGCACAAATGTTTTCTGATCCAAACATGGCTATGGATATGATGAAGAAGAATCTTTCAATGATCATACCACAAGTATGCCGTTGTACATTGTTAATAATTTTCTTTCAACAAAAATACTGTTCCCAATATGTTAAATCTGCTCCTAACCCTCCGTCTTCTTGGGCAGACCCTCACTTTTGCATGGGTTAACTTCTTCTTTTCCGGGTTCGTAGCAGGTATGCCCCCTTTATGCTTTTGTTGTACCTATCATATATAGTTTGCCCGTTTGTTTTGTAAAGTTTTTCGTGTTACTTCAACTCTAGTGGTTAGATTTGCGCATCTCAGTAGTTTCTACTGATATAGTTGGTTTTGAAAGGTGCGCGAGGCGAGCTGAAAGTATGAGTCAGGGGCTTGAGGCGCCACCTCATGTACTTATTATGGGTCAAAATTCAATGTTGTAGAAGGCGCTAGGCGGGCGGTGAGGTCCAGCCGAGGGACTAGTCGGGACTAGGCGGAATTAGGCGTTTTGGAATTTTTATACGTATTTTATATATATACACACACACACACACACACACACAAATTTAGGTGTTTTTTGAAAATATGTTAAGATATATACACATATAACTAAGAAATACTTAGAAATTAAAAAAAAATTAAATAAAAAAACCCACCGCCTAGGACCGCCTAATGGCCAAAACGCCTAGATCACCGACTAGGTCCTTATTCCTATATTGAAGTCCGACTAGCGCCTAGGCGGCCACCTAGAGCAATTTTTACAACACTGTCAAAATTAGGGGCTGTAGGAGGCTGATATGTAAAAACAACCAAAGGGGTGAAAAATTATGAAAGGTTTACATGATAAAAATGTTAATATGTAAAATAGATAAGAGAGACTCAGCTTCTGGTTGTACATAGTGCAATGCCTCGGCCTCGCACCTCACGCTTTTTTAAACCAAGCTGATGTATTGATTGATTGGTTGATACAAACCGACACTGGTTGGTGTTTAACGTCTTTACTTTGTTTTGATGCTATGAGGATTTTAACTCATGTGATTGTTTATCGGTTTATCCAGCAAAGATACCTTTTCCACTGACTCAGAGGTTTAGATCCATGTTACAGAACGGGATTGATTTGAGTACTGTTGATGTCAGCTATGTCAGTAGTCGTTCTTGGTATGCCATTCTGCATGTATAAAGTTGGCTTCTTCCGTTCTTTATTCCTGCAAACTTTGGTAATACTAACTGACGTCGTTAACGTTAAATGTTTTGTTATTATCAGGTACTTCCTTAATCTGTTTGGATTGAGAGGTCTGTTTAGTCTTATTTTGGGAGAGGAAAATGGTTAGTATGCGCTTTGAGCAGACAATTTCTATGTAGTTAATAAAGTCTTATTCAGTTATTAATCACACCGTTAACTTTAGACGGCATCTATTGAGAGTTCACTTACACCTATTTTTACCGTTATTTAACAATGCAGCTACCGACGATACACAACGTATGATGCAAATGAGTGGATTTGGCGTTGATCCATCCAAGGTACACATCTTTAAATGCAATAGGTAGACCATAGGCTCCAATATTATGTGCCTTGGCTTTTGGTATCTAAGCGCCATAGAGCACCTTGTGTGTGTTTTTTTTTTTTTTTTTTTTTTTTTTTTGAGAAATTACCAATAGTCTAGTATATGCTTAACTAGTTTATTTTTTTATTAAATGTTTAATTATTATATCTATATTATTTTCAACTTTAATTTTTAAATATATTTTTATTTATAGTTTCTACTTTCTAGATATAACATAAATACATATTATTTAATTAATTTTATCATAGTTTTATATCTGTTAATTATTATGTATTATATATTTTGTATTTTGAATAATATTATATAGATAATAGGACCCCTATAAGATCGTTTAGGCTCGCGTGCCTAGTCAAATTGTGAAACTCAACAAGCTCGGGCTTGAGCTCGTTTAAGCTCGGCTCAATTCAAGCTTCTAGTGAGCCGGTCTTGAGTAGCTCGCGAGCAGTTAGTGTTTGTTTACACCTCTATGTCCAACCCATCAAATACGCCACCTCTAAGCCGCGTTACACATATGGTTCATAGTTCTAGTAATTTTGTATCATGAACGAATAAAGCTTGATTTTTTTTTTAATTTGATTATGCAGAGTTTGGGTGCCGAAAAAGATGGTCTGGACATAGTTCAGCATGAGTGGGTCCTACCGAAATTTGAGCAGCGGGCCGTTTCTGTGCTTAGAAAACGCCTTAGCAGCTAAATTACTATGCATGTGTTGATGCTGACTAGTGGTATCTTATGGCCATAAATCTTTTGTTATTGAAGTTATTTGGATTGTAATACAGTTTATTTTATCAACAATTTTACATCATCAAAACCATATTAAATCCAAATCTCACCTTAAAATAGACAGATACGAACCGACCCACCTGTTGAATTGGTGAACACTGACACAACCCCCATATATTTACTCATGTAAAAGACATCGACACTTACCTGACCTCATTTTAAAATGATGTGTTCTTGTCATGAATTGCCGCCCCTAACTTCACAATGGATAATATGAGTGCTTGCGATATAATTTACAAGTTAAGGTGTCTTATAATGAGGTTCGAAGATACAATTTATACTCTATGGTGATAACATATCGCGTTCTTCCATCCATGTCGAAAACAAAACATCTTCCCACTGTTGTAACTCGAATAAATAGAAGCAATCACAAAAAAAAAAAAAAAAAAAAAAAAAATATGTGTTCTTGTATTTGATGCGTATAACTAAGATTCATGGTTCAATTCATCATCGTACTCAGTGTATTCACCAATAACAAAGCTAATGTAGAGTTTGAGGAGGGTAAGATGTACCCATGTAGGAATTGGAAGGCTAACAAGTAAGAAGGAAATTAATTTCGCTTATGGAAATAAATCGAAGTAATAAGCTTTAAATTATGTCCTAAGAATAATAATATATTTAAGACTTACAGTTTAGGGATGAATATTGATTGGTTCGGCTATAGGTCAAAACCAAACTTGTTAGTAATATTTTGGGTTTTAGAGCTTTATAGCTGATGGTTCGGGTTATTTCGTTTAGTACGAGCTAAGAGAGGCGTTTTGGTTAATTTTGTTAATCGTCGGTAGATGAGGGATCATACCAAATGTGACAACTCGAGTTGAGTATCATTAAACATAACTGATAGCCCATGTACGGTATTTGGACCAGGGATCTGGATTGTGTTGGGTCCACCAATGGTGCTACGCTTTACGTGACAAGCTGTAGGGAGTGCATGTTTATGTGACCACCAATCAGATGAAAAAGAGATTGTTAACAATGGTTATGCCCAAGAGGCTTCCAGTGCCAGATTTGATAGTGATACACATGATGGAATATATATACTCGTGACTTACAAAAATTGGGTGGTGCAATTTATCACCATTCTCTCCTTTACATGATATTTTTAATATCGGAGGGTGTTTACACAGAGAATCACTTCTTGTGGTGAGGCTAACGGTGTCGGTTTTTGCAAGTTGAATAGGTCTGATCCGATCATAAAGTGCTCAAAGAAACCCCCTTTTGAAGTCAATGTCCAAATCCAACCGTGTGAATAATCGTGTTTGTTGATCAAATGAAGCTCAAGTCTGAATTTTATAAGGGAGTATGAGGGGGGCAACTAATACATATTATTTATAGAAATTGTAACAAAACTTATCTAACATATAATGAATGTGTTGTCTATTAAAAAAAAAAAAAAACTATACATATTGGTTTTGATGGCGATTCATTTTAAAACTTTGTGCTTTTTAACTTTTTCATTTTTTTAAACCGTTTTAAGGAAAAATACTATGTTAGAAAAGATCAAGTTGACGACTTCTTTGAAAAGTATTTTCAAACATTTTGGATATGGTTTTTATAATAAAAACTTATGTTAGTTAACACAATGGCGAAGTCTGTTATCTTAAGGAATAGTTGTTATAAGAGATTGAACAAATCATATATCTCCCATTTGATAACATATTTTGTCTTTTATAAAATTTTACAAGTTTCATAAAAAAAAAATGAGCATACTAGATTTCCTTTTTAGAAACGTGTATTTGTACATGTGTAACTGGATCGTCTAAATTCATCATCGAAATGTTAAATTAATTAATTAATTAATAAATAATACTTAAGGTGAATAACAAATACTGTATCTATATATGAAAGAAGTTTGTAAAGCTTACAAGAAGCGGGGATAGCTCAGTTGGGAGAGCGTCAGACTGAAGATCTGAAGGTCACGTGTTCGATCCACGTTCACCGCAATTTGTTTTGTTTTTTTCAATTGATTAATTTCTGCATTTTATTTTTAAACAAAAATCAGCATCACTAATTGCAACTGCAAATACATGATTTACATCTTTAAATCTGTGAATCAACTATGTCCCACAATCACACTAATCTAGCTGAATCCGAATTCATTTATAACATCGATATGGGTCGACCCAGACTAGCGGATCGTCCGGAAATTTTGGCCAAAAAGTTGTCCTCCAAAGTCCCCAGCACATCCTACGAAAATTTGTTTATAGCCTAACGATACCAATGTGTTTGTTAAGGTGTACTCCCTCCCAAATGGTTAGGGTATAAATCACATTGTGGGTAAAACAGAGTAATTAGAGTAACTTTGTTTGCCGTTAAACAAAATCTAAGGGTTTGTATAAGTACAATAAAAAGTATAAACATCGAACACTCCCATTTTGCCACCTCTATCCGTTACCAACCTGTTATTGTTATTACTAGTTTATACCCCGAGGGCATCCCGGGGTTGACAAATTAATATGTTGTGATAAAATGTGGGTTGGAGAATCTTATTTATACTAATAATTTCAAATCGTCGTGTGTGAGAAGTTTAAAATAAAAGGCTGACTTTAATTATAAGTATGCATGTATGATCATAATAATCCATATTTAGGGTTGTACCGCATTGCGGCGTGAGAGTAAAATCGTGTCAAGTGGCACCAATGCCACACCACCGTCATCAAGCACCAACATCGAAAAAGCTCATAACAATAAATAAGGGAGAAACAACACCAAACAAAATGAATGTAATTAGTCATACCTATGATATGGCGAATTAACCAAGATCACATAGTACACAACAAATGCGATAGACAATAATACAATGATGATACAAAATATGTTGAAAGTGATCTTCACTTTCGTCACTGACATAAGATAACTTCGCCAAAATATCTTCAGTTTCTAAGAAACAGGTTTTCTACTCCTCGCGTGTTGCGGCGCACAAACTTGTTACACATCCAACGTTTATTATTGATAATTCCAACAAAAGAAAATATTTTTATCTAGAATTTTGATACCATGGTTTCGGATAAATGACTTTCAGTACATGGCAAAAAAGAGTCAATGATATGATGTAAATGTAAGACAACCCACACCATGGAAAGTAGTAGATGATACATTTTATCAAGATGTTTGAGAGTCTGATCAAAAGCTCTACATATCTGCAAAATCATATATAATTTTCCCTGAAAATAGAAATAAAAAGATGGTTCAGGAAAGAAAGTCTACTTCTATAGCCAAAAAATATTAAAAAAAATAATTCCTTAAAATTTGTATTGAAAAGCACATATGCTTGATTCAGAAAATATGAACTGTATAGTGAAGGCTAGCTTACATCAACTGCATTAGTACCTTGGTCTATAAGATCAATCTTTGTCAAAACAACAAAAGATCTCTCCCTTGTTATTAAGATTTTAAATATACAGAAAACTAAAATTTTATAAACAATTATTTAGAAACAAACATATAATAAGATGTTTCTATGTGTATGGAGATGATGTCATAATATATTGCCTTTCGATTTCCACTCCACGGGAAACTTTGATAGCATCGGATTTTGTCCTGTTGTCACACAATTAGAATTTAGGAATTGTATCATATCATATAATGTAGCTCATGTATTATGATATCACAGTTAGATTAAGCTCAACCTTAATAATCCGAACTGTGAAGCAAATTTATAAGATCCTCACCATCCAAACTTGGCTGCAACGTAGTGTTGTTAATATTATAACAATAATATCTATATATCCATTTGACGAAGTGAGTGAAGGAAGGTAAAAGGGGTTACCAGGCGGCGTCTAGGAAAGAGACGCCAATAGCAACGGCGATATCGATGGCGGATACCACGTGGCATTCCCTGAATTAATCACCAATTGTGCCAAATGTTGTTCTTGCTGCTTCTGCTGCTGGAGTTGTTGCTGCTGAATTTCGTGGAGGTGTTCCTCTTTTAGTGATTCTACAACTTTCATGACTAAATTATTGAAGATTTCGTAACACCTAGTTAGTAAACTTGGCACACTTGCAACCGATGAAGCCTCACAGGGGAGCTCTTGTTCTGTCATTCAGTATAGTCCCATACCATACCAAAATCTGCACAAGCATACTTTAAACATCCCTAGAATAGTTGCATATGAATAAATAACACAAACATTACATGACATAATAAAAAAAATGGGGATAATATTTCTTCAGCATGACATACCAATACCAACAATAAAATTCAATTACACAATTATATGATCCAAGAACTTTAGAAACAAAATACCCATAATTTATACCTGCTGTAGCATATTCATATAGACGGCCACGGCTCGAAAAGACGATAAGAGCAACCTCAGCATCACAAAGTACAGACAACTCATAGGCCTTCTTGAGCAACCCATTTTGCCGCTTGCAGAAAGTGCCTTTGTCGGTTCGTTGTGTTCTTGATCTGTTTGATTTCGATCTTTCCCTTCCCAATCTTTCTATGTGGAGACATGTCCCCCGAGTCGCCGCCAAATCCTGTAATGATGAACAACACATTTAATAACATATCAATAAAACAGAATAATTATGAATTTTATACATCAATAACATAGCAAATCAATATACTATAAAAAAACCAAAGAAACTGAAAAAACAACGAACCATTGTTACAAATCCTGTAATGTTGAACAACACATTTAATAACATATCAATAAAACAGATTAATTATGAAATTCATACATCAATAACATACCAAATCAATATACTATAATAAAACCAAACAATCAGATCCGAACGATACTAAATCAATGTACTATAACAAAAAACTAACAAACAGATCTAAACGATATACCTGATGCCGTGAAACTTAGAAAATAGAATCAAACAACCGTTAATTTTATAAGAAACATTAGATCTAATATTGTTAAAAAGAAACCTTAGATCTAATATTGTTAAAAAGATGAACGAATTAGGCGCACAAATTTGTTTGTTAAAAAGATGAACGAATTAGGCACACAAATTTGTGAAAAGATAAAAGATATCGATAAACTATTTCAATTTGGTATAATTATTGTGAAAATAAACGCGATGAACACAAAATTCAGAAAAGATAAAAGCAATCGAAAATAAAAAGAGAATCTGAACATGTGAAAGAACCTGAACCTTAGAACATAAACGCGATGAACAAATCGTAGATTTAGGAAGAAGAAATTCACAAAGGATGAAAGGAGTTAGGTAGGTGGGATGAGGTGAAATTAGGTTAGACGATTGATTATTGTGATGGAGTATTATTTATTTAAAACTTATATACCCCATGCCACATTGGATGACAAGTGGCACACTCAAGGGGTAGAATGCACCATTGAGTGCCATGTCATCAAATTTGCTTTGGTTTATTATATGTATAGATTACTGCTACGATATGTTTTAGAATCTTATATTCCCATGCGTTTGAACAACATAATTCGATGATCGCTTGGATTGATAGGAGCATGATCGGGCCACATCAAATTGTCAAATGATGATCAACGGGCAGATATAAAGTAATTGGAGGGGTAACGCCCGTTACCCCTCAACTTTTCACGCGTAGTGCAATTTTTATTTATATTTTTATGTTTTTTGTATTATGTTACCCATGAATTTATATAACGTTACCCCTCAATTTCGTTTAAAAGACTCAAAACACCCTTAAAGTTTTATTATTAACGCAGCAGAAAAAAATACAAGCCTATAAATTCATAACCCATTGACCCATTTCATTTATTATATTTAAGATTGAAGCTCATAAGGCTTAACCCCTATTAGTTTAGTTAAAGTTTAAATGGGAAAAAAACTAAGGGTGCAAACGAGCCAAGCCTGAACTCGACCAGGCTCGAGCTCACGCTCGTTTAACTTATGAAAGCATGAGCTTAGCTCGATTCGAGCTTTGTTCCTAAAGCTCGAGCTCTGCTCATATGTAGCTTTTTCAAGCTCGAGTTTGGCTCGGGCTCGACTGTTTATTATTTAAAATGTATTAATTATATATATATACTTTTAGTTATTTTTCATAATTGTATAAATATTAATTATTATAATTTAAATATATATTTAATATATTAATTAAAATTTATAGAGACAGTGGGCTCGTTTAGGCTCGCAAGCCGGCTCGAGCTCATTAAGCAAAGCTCAGGCGCGAGCTCTTTCAAGCTCGGCTCATTTTGAAAGTGTTTATAATCAAGGTGGAACAAATACTTTTGCACAATGCACTAATTTAGGCAATCGAGTGAGAAACTTTTGACAAAGTAAAAGAAGATGATGTAATGGCTCGATTTCAAGCTTTCAAAAACCGAATGTGTTTAACTATATATTATTATTGTGTTTTTATTTTTGTTTAGTTTACATTATATAAAAGTACGGTAAAAAAAAAAAATTTTAATGTTACCCCTAAACTTTTGGTCTAGATCCGCCACGGGATCAACTTTAGAGTTTTGAAAATACTTAGAATCAAAATGAACTTGAATGTTATCTTTGAACACGTGTTTGGATTTGAACTTTAGCTCAAACCAAAGTTAAAATGATCAACCGAACCAGTGCTTCTGTCGCTTCGCGAACGCCTTAGGCGTCTAAGTGAAACAAGGGTCAAAAGGTATGTTGTCAATTGGGTGATCATTTTCACAAAGAGTGTCCACTCTTTTTTAAGGTTCATAATGTTATTATTATTCATGAGGAATAGACAAAATTGTATCTAAGAGGTGATGTTAGTGTGTCACAACACGAGTTACCAATTTCAATTGTGTATCTTTATGAATTACGACATACGATTCACTTATTTTATCTATAATCTATAATCTATAATTTATAATCTATATCTATAATCTATAATCTATAATACATTATAAAGGAGGAGTGATATACAAGATATTAATTTGCATTTCCATACAACTTAAGAAGCAACATGTACAACATATTTAAGCAAGAAATTTAAGGATATTATTGTAACACCCCAACCGATGGCGGAAACATCGAGGTGTCACGTAGTGACGATTGTTCAACAGCACATGGACTAAATTGTAAATACAAACAAACTTTCATTATCCAAAATGAAATACAAAAGTCTTAATAGAAATCTAAAACATAGATAAATAAATATTCAATCTTTTATTTAAGCACTAGGTCCAGCCTAAGCGTGAAAGCATGTAAGATCAAACGTCACCTGAAACATGTACAAAATAATTTCGTCAACACATATAATGTATTGGTGAGTACATCCGTTTGATATATATAGTAAAGTAAAATTTAGCAATTCATGTGTTATTTGGCAAATGAAATAAGTGGTATCCGGGTCAAATCAACCCTATGAAAGGAAAGCAGATATATATAGTATGCGCTAGTAGTAATGTAATACATAGCAATGACGAGGACTCTCAACAGAGTCACAAGGGTATATACCATAGTACTATTCATTGAAATGCCAGGCCGAAACGGTTAATGATTTGACAGGTCATAGATACACGAAATGACATAAGCAAACACACAATAGAATTGCTATTTTAGTAAAATGAAATAGAAAATTTATAGTAAGTACATGAGTCACCCCAGAATAGTAAAACAACAAAAAGGGGAAAAGATATACTCACAGTTAGCGAAAGCGATCAAAATCCACTTAAGCGGTCGTGAGCTAAGTAATGAGAATTCTGAGGAATTCAACCTATAATGTGTAAGAATACTAATAAGGAAAAGTCTAAGAGTCTAAAGTAACTAGAGTCTAAGGCATTAGGGTTTGCTAAGTCAATTTGGGGAATTAGAGTTTTTATGATTAATCGAATTAATGTAAAAGTTGTATATTAAAAATAATATACCAAGTTTGTAAATATGATTTAGGTAATATAATTATTACCAACTAAACATTTAGATCAAAATATATTTGAATAATTATGACAAAATAATTTAGTTAATTACTTTAACTAATTATTATAATTAAATGCAATAATTATAAATGTATAGATAAATAATTATGTGTTTCACAATGATTTACAAATGGTATATAAGATTTTCAAACATAAAACATTTCTATTTTATAAGAAAAGTATTCATAAAATAGATATTTAATAGTACGAATAAATAAATTATTAATTATGTCTAATTAATCATAATTAAGACTAATCATTCAAGACATGATCCAAAAATGTTATTTTTATAGAAAATAAATAATTCCTGAGGTAAATAAATGAACATAATTTTCCCATAATTTTTGTAAACTTATTTATATTTAAAACTGATTTAATGAGATTAAATCATGTTTAAATGATTAAAAATAGGAAAAATAATAAAAATAAATGTTTTCTGAACCAAACATTTTTATTTCAGTTCATAATGATTAGAAATAATTTATCAAAAATTTTGAGATTAAAATCATTAAAAATGAATTTTTTTTATCAATTAATTATGATTAAAACAATTTAATTCAATAAAAATATAAAAATAAAACATTTTTCAGAAAATAAGATTGTGGGAATTTTCTTTATGGTGTCAAGAAGCTACACCTAAATTTTCATAATTTTTGGAGTAAAAATGAATTTTCTATAATTATTATAAGATTTTTATATATGAATATATAAGTAATTAAATAAATAAGCAAACAAAATGATTGGAAACAAAAATAAAATGTCCAGAACCGGTTTTTAAGAGGCTCGAACCCGGCTCCTTACCCAATCCAACCAACACACCAACCACTAGGCCATCTATTCCTTTTGTTGATATATCTGAACGTGATTTGTATTTATATTATTAACAAAAGTATCTTCTTCCCCAATTTATCTAATCAAGAACCCTAACCCCAACCAAAACTCAATTAACCCGATTTAAGCATGGTGGAAGCTCTGTAATAAGGGGGGTTTTACCCTACAATGTTCGACTAACTTATAACAAACAAAATTGAACACTCACAACTCGTTTTTAGGACCCCAACTGAAGCTTCTTTTCTCGCAAAATAGAACACGATTAACGGCTTTCTGGACGTTTTTAACGTGGAATTTGTTGTGGGTTTTGTTGTGTGAAGGTGCAGAGTTAAAGTGGCGAGATCAATTCGTATATATATGCGAGAAAACGAGTGATTCAGTGTGATTTAAGGCTTGACAGTTTCAAGCTTTTAAACCCGATTAAGCATGTGATTTAAGCTAATAATTGTTCGATTTAATGTCTTGAAACAGTCGGAAACGTATGGTGATTGAAGGTAACTGATAAACGCATTAAAAACGAATATTAAAACATGTTTTGTGGCCTTGCCGGAATAATATTCCGGCGGCCGGAATTGTGTTTGTTGGCTGGAAAATCGAGCAGCAGCAGAAGACTTGTTTTTCTTTTTTTAAAACTTTCAGTATTTGGCAAGATTGGCCCCTCATATTTACTTTAGTTAGTTTTCTATATAACTAAGTTAGTTTTCCTTTAGTAAACCTTAACCAAGTTAACTAGATTAACTTAAAACTTTTATAAAACTTTTTTTTTTCTTTTTTTTTTTAACTTGAAATTTTTTTATAAAAGATTTTACGAACACATTTACACGTACTCATTCGATTAAAACTTATACTCGGTCCATAATAAATAAATATAAATGATAAATTTTTAGTTCGTTCTAAAATCAAATTCGAAAAACGACGAAACTTATAGGAACTAAAATGGAAATATTCGAAGGACTATTTTTGTCAATTAAATGAAAGACGAAGGTGACGGATGTCACAGTCTCCCCTACTTTAGAAAATTTCGTCTCGAAATTTCTTTCAAGTGGAGGTTTCTAGTTGTGGAATATATGAGTATGTTATCAACGAAAAACACTTACGTATTGGTTCAAGAAGGGTTTACAAACTCGATTCATAATATTCCTAGTTACCGATATAAGATCTACATAAAAGTTATAATCGTTTAGGTTCAACGTGCAATTACGGATCACAGATTTTATAAGAATAAGATTGTCACTAGCAACCTCCTTAGTAAAAGGATGGGTAAGGTGAGGGCAACTACGAGCAAGCAAATGTTCAACTTCTAACGAGACCAAACTCCTATCCACTCCGGTATCAAACAAAATCGAAGCATATAAGTTAGTAATAAGAAATGTACCATTGACAATGTCGTTGGTAGCTTGATCTTGGTTAGCATTGATGTTGAAAACACGACCACGAGCTGGAGCTGCTTGGATTGCTGGAACTGCTGGGACTGCTGGGGCTTGCTGTCGTGACTGGATAAAAGCAGTTAAATGAGGACACCTATCTTGCCTGTGGTTAGGATCACCACAAGCATAGCAAGTTCTTGGTTGACCAATCCTCTGGTTTTGAGCATTCCCAGGTTCAGTTTCTCGACAATGAGAAGCAGTGTGGCCTGCTTTGCCGCAAGTGTCACACTTATAGCAGGGTCGAGTAGTTGGATGGTGAAAGTTGCATGAAGTGCATTTAGGGTACGAACCTGAATAGTTTCCCTGAACCTTTTGACTTTGGAGTGCAGTAGATGTGTTTGCAACAGGAACCTGGTTAAGGGGTGTAACAACAACATAGTTTTGGTTTCCAGCTTTTCGTTTCTTATTGGAACTAGAGGCAGAGGCAGAGTTTTCTTGGGAAGGTTCAGTGGTAGCAGGGGTTTCAGTAGGTCTTTTAGTACCCTTACGAGTTAGAGTACCATCCTTGACATGCTTGTCAGTAAGAAATGCCGCGAGACGAATGGCATCCTCTACAGTAGCAGGCTTGCTTCCCATAACTGAATCATGGATCTGAGGTGGCAGTCCCTCAATATACTTCTCAATGGCCAAGGATACCGGGGTTACCATACGAGGAATTAGTAAGCTCAACTCGTGGTAACGGTTGTTGTAGGGAACATTATTTCCACTATCCTGCTTGAGGTGATAGAACTCATCCTCCAATTTCTTCATCTCATTACGAGGACAAAATTCAGTAGTCATGGCGATTTTGAAATCATCCCAAGACATAGCTAAAGCAGCTTCCGTCCCTCGAGCATGTTTTTCACCATTTCACCAAGTGAGCGCTCTCTTTTGAAGAACACCCGTGGCATGACGAACACGTAGGTTGTCTGGACAGTCGCTATTAATGAACGTATTCTCCATACTTTCGAACCATTCAAGTAACCCAGTGGCTCCCTCAGTGCCATTAAACTTGTTGGGATGGCAGGAGTTGAAGTGCTTGAAAGTGCACTTATTCTCACTAGCCCCACCAGTGCCATTAAACTGCTGCACGCTGACCTGCGTGAATAGCAATTAAGCCGTGAATTGTGGGACAATTATCACCAATAAATGCTCCTATTTGACCGACTAACAAACCCCTATGATTATAATCAGTGATTATTGCCAAAACTCACTCCAATTCTTCAATCATACGCGTTTTTGACTTGACTTTGGTCAAGAAATTTAAACCTTCCAATTCGAGCATGAGTCTATAAATTGAACATTGTAGGACCTTCACAACTCGCCATTACACCTCTCTCAATCCCCAATTCTTCACAAAATCCTCTGTTTTAGACTATACGAATCGTGTTTTGACTTCGAGGGTTGACTTATCATTCGTGTACAATTAAACACTGTAAGTCTAATTTTGTTTGTGGGTTTTGTTGATCGGCCTACACAAAACATTTACCCCATGATTGATCGGGTTAATATTGTGTGGATTGATCGATTGTAATTATTAGGGCTCGAGCATTGATTTTGGGGAAGAACATGAAAACCGAATACGTTATTTATATTAATTAAACTAAAACAAATCACAACCACTGGTCTGGACCAAGTGGTTGTGTCTGCTGCCCAATATCAGAGCTACCCGGGTTCGATCCCCGGCTGTGGCCACACATTATTAGTATTTTAAAATTAGTTTTAAAATACGAAAACTCTTTTAATAATTCTACAAAAATTATTTTAAGTTATTCTGATGAAAAAGTTTAACTTAAAATTTTTAGTTTTCAAAAATTTATTTATTTAATATATATAATAAATAAATCAAGTTTATTCTATTTTATTTATAAAATTCTATAAAAATATCAAAACGATCTTATAAATTTCCACCAAAATTATTCTAAGTTTTTATAACATTAAGCTTTTCAGAAATGATTTTTATTTCTGAAAAATCATTTATTTAATATTTTTAATCAATTTTTGTTAGTTTTAATCATAATTAAATCATAATAAATCCAATTTTTAATATTTTTGCACCAAAATGTTATACAAATTATTTCTGAATATTTAGAACAGAAATATAAATTTTAAACTTATAATTCTTTAATTTTAATATTTTTAGATATTAAAGTTAAATTTTGACTATTTGCTATAAATAGAATTAATATTCTATTTTAAAGAAAATAATTTTGTAAAAATTATTTTTACACTTTAAATACATTATTGTGACCATCTTAACTTTAAATTTCATAAAAAGATTTTTGGTTATTTATTTACTAATATTCTCTCAATTATCAAACATTTTTGATATTAAACAAACGAGCATGTATCCCCAAATTCGAAGCCCTAGAAACTTATACATTTGTAGACTTGATAGACTTAGACATATTTATTACCTTACTATAGGGTGATACTTGATACATTTGGGCAACACCATTATTCAATTTTTCAACAGATATAACAATTTGCTAAGGTGAGTTTTACATAGCCCCTTTTCTATTTATCACCATTTTTGGGGTGAAACATGTTACAACATTATTTATGCAATTCAATCATCAATGTGTCTATGTGTATTTCTATGTTGCATTATGTCTTGAGCATGACTAGAGTAAGCACAATTCTAGCATAAACATTCATCAGCCAAACGGTATACATTGATAGATCTATTGGACTGACAATCCCACCCGGATACGTGCCTCCTACAAAGGTTGCGTGGGTGTTTGTTACTGCAATTTAAACGAGTGAACCATGAGCGTATGGGATGTACCACAATACAACAGTCACAATGGTTGATTATGCACACGATTTACTTCTAGTATGTTTTCACATATGGACTAGATTGCCATGACACATGAATTGCACAACAATTTTATTCGATTATCAAAACCTATGTAATTCTCACCAAATTTTGTTGACCCAAAATATTTTCAACTTAACATGTTTCAGGTTCTACTTGCTTGAAGATTTGATTTGATGCTTGAAGATGTTTGTATAGTTTTATTCAATTTGATGTACAAATTTTTAGAACAATTGTATGTAACTTATTTAAATTATTTAATGAAATTTATTATTCACCATGAGCTACTGAACAATCATCAATACGTGACATCCCGATGTTTCCGCCATCGGTTGGGGTGTTACAGATTGGTATCAGAGCCATGGTTATAGGGAATTAGGTTATTAGAAAAATAATCTAGTCTATAACCATAGGATTTAACCAGTACTTGCTTCTTTTGCTTGCTATTCTATATCTCCCTCCTACTTCATATCCCTACTTTCATCCCTACAAGAAGGTTGCCCTCCATCATTGGATCCACTCTTAGACTAATAAGGCAAAATCCTCAGGTTTAACCTGAACCACCTTGAGATCTCGTCGAAGTTCTAGATTTTAATAACGAACACGTGCAATCTGGAAGGGTGAACGCCTGTATTCTGAGTCTTCTGTCTAGGCTGGCATTGCGCATATATCCCAATCAGACGAGGGACCCGGATGCCTACCTGGGAATTCTCGGGATGAGTGTTCACTTATAGGCTAAAGCATGTCTTCATATGTTATTAGAATCTAGAATCTTTGATAAGTCAACGTTTTCGTTTATTAATGGATAAATGATTACATTCCTTATATTACCTCATTGTCATTCATTCAACCCATATCTTATTGGACATTCATTACCCAAATCACTTCCGTAACCGATGCCCTAAACTAAACAGAGATTAGGACCCTCCAGCTACCTAACAGCAAGTCTCACCATTTGACTTTTGGTTACTTTTATTCTATGTATTGACGCCATATGAGTAATAAATACTAGTATTTAAATTTTTGAGAGTTGGTATACACTTGAATGCATGCTTGTTTGAATGTGAACTAATTATCTAAATCTATACAACTACGACTCATATACTGTGCTTGTTATACTTGCTTACATAAACATGCTATCAATTTGCAATCTATGTGTATAATAAATGTCAGCATGCCTTTTCAACAGTCGGGAGAGGCCCTACAACCTGCTCCACGACTGGTGGAGGCTATCAAACCTACCCAACGATTGGTAGAGGTCATTATGCCTTTTCAACAGTCGGGAGAGGCCCTACAACCTACTCCACGACTGGTGGAGGCTATCGAACCTGCTCAACAATCGGTGGAGACATAGAAGGACGCAAAACTTTAATGTAAGGTAAATTGGTGATTGCGGTCCAGAACGTAATCATGAATTTACAGGTACGTTAAGGTAGTGTGAAATTCTATCAAGGTTATAAACTCCAGTTGTCTGGTAGTTCATTCATGTCATGCTATAACCCAAATCACAACTATTCTTATTTTCAACCCTATGTTTTAAATAACTTCGGGACGAAGTTTTCAAAAGTAGGGGAGACTGCAACATCGCAAAATTTTTTTCCAAATTCTAATACGCACTTTATATATTTTTTTTATCGTTCATTATATAATGTGCCTAAGTTTTTCCTACCACACAACTTATATATATATAGGTTTCTAATAATAATAATAATAATAATAATAATAATAATAATAATAATATTAATAATAATAATAATAATAACTAGTATGTAGTTGGATTCTTACAAACCACAATTAACCCACCTTTACCAAACAAATTTTGGAGCCCAGACTAATGTCCGGCCCAAGCCCAGCCCACAATGCTATCCCTCCTCCCCTCCCTATTTAATAAAAAAAAAATTGCAACTAACCGGACTCGAACCCTGGCACAAAGCCGGGTCAAAAGCTTCCACGCACGCGTCAACCAACTGAGCCACAAGATCATTTTGATGAAACCCCAACACATATTATATTTATACCTACTGAAAACCCTTATCCCCTTTCTTCCTTAACTGCTGCACGCTGACCTGCGTGAACAGCAATTAAGCCGTGAATTGTGGGACAATTATCACCAATAAATGCTCCTATTTGACCGACTAACAAACCCCTATGATTATAATCAGTGATTATTGCCAAAACTCACTCCAATTTTTCAATCATACGCGTTTTTGACTTGACTTTGGTCAAGAAATTTAAACCTTCCAATTCGAGCATGAGTCTATAAATTGAACATTGTAGGACCTTCACAACTCGCCATTACACCTCTCTCAATCCCCAATTCTTCACAAAATCCTCTGTTTTAGACTATACGAATCGTGTTTTGACTTCGAGGGTTGACTTATCATTCGTGTACAATTAAACACTGTAAGTCTAATTTTGTTTGTGGGTTTTGTTGATCGGCCTACACAAAACATTTACCCCATGATTGTTCGGGTTAATATTGTGTGGATTGATCGATTGTAATTATTAGGGCTCGAACATTGATTTTGGGGAAGAACATGAAAACCGAATACGTTATTTATATTAATTAAACTAAAACAAATCACAACCACTGGTCTGGACCAAGTGGTTGTGTCTGCTGCCCAATATCAGAGCTACCCGGGTTCGATCCCCGGCTGTGGCCACACTTTTTCTTTTCTTTTTGTGTTACAAACTAATATATATATATATATATATATAATTATTAGTATTTTAAAATTAGTTTTAAAATACTAAAACTCTTTTAATAATTCTACAAAAATTATTTTAAGTTATTCTGATGAAAAAGTTTAACTTACAATTTTTAGTTTTCAAAAATTTATTTATTTAATATATATAATAAATAAATCAAGTTTATTCCATTTTATTTATAAAATTCTATAAAAATATCAAAACGATCCTATAAATTTCCACAAAAATTATTCTAAGTTTTTATAACATTAAGCTTTTCAGAAATGATTTTTATTTCTTAAAAATCATTTATTTAGTATTTTTAATCATTTTTTGTTAGTTTTAATCATAATTAAATCATAATAAATCCAATTTTTAATATTTTTGCACCAAAATGTTATACAAATTATTTCTGAATATTTAGAACAAAAATATAAATTTTAAACTTATAATTCTTTAATTTTAATATTTTTAGATATTAAAGTTAAATTTTGACTATTTGCTATAAATAGAATTAATATTCTATTTTAAAGAAAATAATTTTGTAAAAATTATTTTTACATTTTAAATACATTATTGTGACCATCTTAACTTTAAATTTCATAAAAAGATTTTTGGTTATTTATTTACTAATATTCTCTCAATTATCAAACATTTTTTATATTAAACAAACGAGCATGTATCCCCAAATTCGAAGCCCTAGAAACTCATACATTTGTAGACTTGATAGACTTAGACATATTTATTACCTTACTATAGGGTGATACTTGATACATTTGGGCAACACCATTATTCAATTTTTTAACAGATATAACAATTTGCTAAGGTGAGTTTTACATAGCCCCTTTTCTATTTATCACCATTTTTGGGGTGAAACATGTTACAACATTATTTATGCAATTCAATCATCAATGTGTCTATGTGTATTTCTATGTTGCATTATGTCTTGAGCATGACTAGAGTAAGCACAATTCTAGCATAAACATTCATCAGCCAAACGGTATACATTGATAGATCTATTGGACTGACAATCCCACCCGGATACGTGCCTCCTACAAAGGTTGCGTGGGTGTTTGTTACTGCAATTTAAACGAGTGAACCATGAGCGTATGGGATGTACCACAATACAACAGTCACAATGGTTGATTATCCACACGATTTACTTCTAGTATGTTTTCACATATGGACTAGATTGCCATGACACATGAATTGCACAACAATTTTATTCGATTATCAAAACCTATGTAATTCTCACCAACTTTTGTTGACCCAAAATATTTTCAACTTAACATGTTTCAGGTTCTACTTGCTTGAAGATTTGATTTGATGCTTGAAGATGTTTGTATAGTTTTATTCAATTTGATGTACAAATTTTTAGAACAATTGTATGTAACTTATTTAAATTATTTAATGAAATTTATTATTCATCATGAGCTACTGAACAATCATCAATACGTGACATCCCGATGTTTCCGCCATCGGTTGGGGTGTTACAAGGAACAAGTGTTTCCAACTTGTCATTGAGCATGGTCGCGATACGCTGATCAGATTTCAGTTTAGCCTGACGCTTTGAGGCTCTCTTACGAGATTCGCGATCAGACATCTACAAAAGTGAACAATAATTATGAGATTTGATTCCAAAAATCTTGGAAACGCCACAGTTTATATCAAGACAAGTAACACATAACATGAGATATAGTAATTATAAATTGATTTAAGAAAAATTATAAACATCATAAAGAAAATCATGATAAAACTTCAAATGAAAAACAATACCAAGTATAAAACGAGATATAAGAGTATTTCCAAAGAAACTGTTGACTGACTAAAGTAATTGAAATATTATTAGTGACTTGTGGGGGCGTACTTTAGCCTATAAGTGAATGCTCATCCCGAGAATTCCCAGGTAGGTTAACGGGTCCCTCGTCTGATTGGGATTTATGCGAATTACCAACCTAGACAGAAAACTCAGAATACAGGCGCTCACCCTTCCAGATTGCACGTGCCCCGTCACAAATAAATTGCAAAACTCTAGCGGAACTTGAGATATGGAAATATATCCTTGAGATGTGGATTTCACTCCTAACTCAAAGATATACTTTCAAAAAGTAAAAATACAATGGAGTGAAACTAGTCACTAAGTTAAGGATATCACTCCTAGCTTAGTGATTTAAGTTTCTTTTGGAGGGATAGATTCCTTGAGATTTGGACGTCTCCTATCTCGAAAGGAAAATATTCCAAGATAAATAAAATAAATAAATAAAACATATAAAGAGTGAAACTATTCACCAAGGTATGGATATCACTCCTAACTTGGTGTTTTCGTTCCATTTGTAGAATAAAAATCTTCTCCGAGTATAATGAAAAGTAAAAGGAGAAAATCTATCTAAAGAAATATGAAGATAAAAGAAAGCATATAAAGGGTAGCTTAGTTATAGTCTAGGTCAAAAGCATTTACTAATAACCTAATTCCCTATAACCATGGCTCTGATACCAATCTGTAACACCCCAACCGATGGCGGAAACATCGAGGTGTCACGTAGTGACGATTGTTCAACAGCACATGGACTAAATTGTAAATATTAATAGCAAACAAACTTTCATTATCCAAAATGGAAATACAAAAGTCTTAATAGAAATCTAAAACATAGTTAAATAAATATTCAATCTTTTATTTAAGCACTAGGTCCAGCCTAAGCGTGAAAGCATGTAAGATCAAACGTCACCTGAAACATGTACAAAATAATTTCGTCAACACATATAATGTATTGGTGAGTACATCCGTTTGATATATATAGTAAAGTAAAATTTAGCAATTCATGTGTTATTTGGCAAAATGAAATAAGTGGTATCCGGGTCAAATCAACCCTATGAAAGGAAAGCAGATATATATAGTATGCGCTAGTAGTAATGTAATACATAGCAATGACGAGGACTCTCAACAGAGTCACAAGGGTATATACCATAGTACTATTCATTGAAATGCCAGGCCGAAACGGTTAATGATTTGACAGGTCATAGATACACGAAATGACATAAGCAAACACACAATAGAATTGCTATTTTAGTAAAATGAAATAGAAAATTTATAGTAAGTACATGAGTCACCCCAGAATAGTAAAACAGCAAAAAGGGGAAAAGATATACTCACAGTTAGCGAAAGCGATCAAAATCCACTTAAGCGGTCGTGAGCTAAGTAATGAGAATTCCGAGGAATTCAACCTATAATGTGTAAGAATACTAATAAGGAAAAGTCTAAGAGTCTAAAGTAATTTGTAACAACCGGCAAAATTAAGGTAATTCCGTACAAATTAACTATACGCGATTAACGTAATTAAACGTAATTATGTGTTGATTATTTAACTGAGGCCTTAGAAAGATAGCAATTCCCAAATAATGCATAGGAATGCATAAGTTTAATAACAAAACATGATAAGATCATGTGCAAGCAAATCTATCCGGTATGGACACTGGCGATTACCCGGTAAAAATTAAATAAGCGAAACGAACCCCGGACACCCGGAATATAAAATAAAAGATAATTTTACAAAATATAATGAGTTTTGGAACCCCAAATCCGTACGTAAAAAGTTGTCATACAAATATCCCGGTAACGAATAAAGTGCGCGTACCGCACCCGATACGCGCATAACTCATCATTTCACCCGGCAAGAGCCAAAATAATTTATCAGTGATTAAACTGGACTTTGTTTAAGAAATATTAAGGTATTTTTAATATCCGGAGGACGCGCGATAAAAACTCGAAAAATACCCGGACGGTACCCGAACGAAAGGGGATTAAACATAACTAATAATGGGGATTATTTAGCAAAGTGGACCCCACCAAAACACCCCTTGGGGCCGGCCTATGGCCCACTCAAGTGGGAGATTACTTGTGTTATCTAAATAAATCATTAGAAATGATATTAATCATAAGCTTGCATGGAAGGGTATTGGGCAGTAGAATTCACCAAATCCTCTCCACTCTCTCTCTCAAAACTCACGGCCAAGACACCCTCTTATAATCTCCATGGATTTTTTTTGTGATCTTGCATAATCTCTTAAATCTTCCATAATCCAAGGAAAGATATTGGGTGATCTTGGGAAGATTTGAAAGAGAGTGTTATAAGCAACTTGAGAGAATACTTGAATCAAAATCCAAAAACTTCTTCTTCTCCTTCCTTGTAGCCGTGGCCTTACACCCCTCCATATACATTCTTCTTACAATTTTTACACTACCAAATCACCTCTAGATCATTAACCTTCAAAACCCCATTGTGTGTTTCAAGAGCTTGGAGCTTAACCCTTTGGAAGAACACACTAAACCCCATCCAATCCAAGGTTCTTTCTTCCCTAGCCTTGAGCTAGTAGTAAGTTTTAACCTTGTTTTGTTTGTTAATGTTCATACTATGTGCTTCTATGAGCAAGTTGTACATTGATGGGTAGAAGGTAGTTTTGAAATATAAAAGTTAATGTATCTCACAAGATGAAAATGAAATAATAATAATATGGATAAAACATGGATTTGATATTAATAATATGATATTTTAAGAAAATGTAAAATTATGAACATACACTTGAGTTGGATAATGATTGGAACATGATTTGTGAAAAGGACTTGAATATGATAAAAGATGATTTTAATCATCATAAGATGACTAGTTAATGTCAAAAATATATTAAAATGTGTTAGATGATCATGAATGGAAAAGTTGCATGTTCAAAGTCTACTCACTTGGATGAGTGAAAATTTGATAGATTGGATAAAAACATGAAACCCACATGCTAATAGCATTAATAATGGAATACAAGACTATTAAAAATGAAATGGTGTAAAGATAGCCAAACATGAAAAATATGATTCTTCAAAGTCCACTAAATTGGAAGGAAAAATGCTAAACTTGAAAGATGAGATGAAAAATGCAACAAGTATAAGTGTCACACCCTCAAATTCCACGTGCGGGGTTTTACCGTGAAGCGCGTGACAAACCAGGATCTAAGTCAACGGTCACAATAAACGACACTATATGATACGTAAAATGACATAAACAAACCATCTAGTTTTCATAAATCCATCGTTGCGGAAGCGTAACTTTAATACAACCCAAAATGTAAAAGTACTTAAGTCTGAAAAGATAAGAAAATGCAAATGAATCCTAGACGCCGTGAGACTCCGTGCGCCTATCGACTGCCGCTACCTCAACGACCTGAGACAAACATGCTAAAAACGTCAGCAAATAATGCCGGTGAGTTCACAGGTTTTATATTAAATGTTTTAAGTAATGAAAGCCATCATGTTACCACTATGTCAGAAATGTTAGCGTTAGCTAGACGCATGAGTAATACTACTACGACCGGAAACCATTACAGACAACGATATATGATTTTGCCCGAAACGATTATGCACTACCATCCCCGGTAGCGTTATGACCGAGACAATATGCACCCGCCCGGCTCCCAGCCGACGGGTGGGGTCTGTCAGTCCCAATAGATCTATCCACATTTCCCCCGTTATGCTATCCAGCATATTCATGGTTTCCCCGGGACTTTACGTATCGTATAGTATGTAAATGAATTAACACTAGTATAACATGATAATTTATGAAATAAGTATGAGCATGTGTCTCCCCCGAAGTGTAAAACGTAAAGTGGGGCCGTGAAACTCACCTGATGCTGCTCCTCGCACTAAGACAAGTAAACCTGCTCAATAGACGGCACCAAATACCGGTGACCTATCATGACGAGCGTATAAGGTGTTAGACTAACAACCCGTAGGTTGATTAGTCCCTAGTAGTCCAGACCATAACCGTGTACATATGAAATGATGTTTAAACGTTTAACCGACCACACCAGACAAGGTCCGACATCCCATTGGTGACCCGACATTCTACGTGATAGATAAATACAAGACATCATGCCACATATGCAATTAAACACTTAATACGCGCAACAGTTCACCTAGTCTAGCATAATGTCCGATTAACGCGTAAACAGGTCCGAACACGTGTTACTAAGTCATTGGGTGTATCCCGGGGTTCTTATCATGTTCCTAGGCGTCAACTCATGTTCCGGGATGTTAAAATATACATACAGCAGCATTATACGCGATTAGGAATCAAACTAGCATTTAGGATTGTAAATGCTTAAGTATAGGCATTTAGGATTGTAAATGCCTTAAGTATAGGCATTTAGGATTGTAAATGCCTTAAGTATAGGCATTTAGGATTGTAAATGCTAGTAGAAGTAGCATTTAGGAATCAAACTAGCATTTAGGAGTGTAAATGCTAGTAGTTGAGGGGAATAGGCCCCTATTCGCATATACTATAGGCGAATAGGCTTGTATTCTCCTGAACATCAGGCATTTAGGAGCCTACTCGCCTAAAGCCTCATGCGAGTAGGATCCTACTCGCCTATACAGTTCTGTAGTGCAATTTTGCGCGCCGAACACTCCAAATCAGATCCGAAACATGTAAGAACATTCAATAATCATCCTAACACATTAACAAACATATTTCAAGCAAAACCCCTAAGTTTTCATCGTTCTAACAGTTCCGAACGCGAGCGTTTTCCCAAAATAGCAACTTAGCATGTAAACATCACATCAACATGCAAGAACTTGCCCTAAATAGCAATTATTCAGATTAAATCACATAACCACGTTATCCGATAGCATCATACTGTTCTAGCATCATCCTAGAGCAAACCCTAACATCATATAATCAACAACACACCTCATATCATCCTTAATCATCCAAAATCCTTCAAATGGGTCAAAACATCAAGTATCAACAATACATAACCAAAACCATTCAAACTCCTAGGACATCATCATACTAACTTGTAATAGCCATAAATATCATAATAACACAAGAACAATCATGATTTAATCCTAAAAAAATCTATCTTTAATCACATATAACACATATAACACATGTAAAGGTGTGGGTTTGTTTAAAAACGGTTTTAAATGGATTTTCAAAGACAAAAACGTTTATAAGTCAGGTCTGGACCTTTAGGGAGTAAAACATAATCATTTAAAGGTTTGGGTTTGAAGAACACACCTTGTATTTAAGAGGAAATGATGGAATAAGCTTGGAAATGGTTGTTTTGATGTGAAAATAGATTCCAGAGGGTGTTTGTGGGTTGAGATAGGTTATGGGACGGCTAGGGTTGTATAAATGATGTTTTAGAGGTCAAGGGTGGTATTTATAGGCGTTTTTGATCGTTCAAAGCATTATAGGCGAGTACGCAGCAGTATAGGCGAGTAGGGCTGCTATTCGCATGAACCATCATGCGAATAGCCCCTATTCGCCCTTAATAACCTCCTACTCGCCCTTACTAATGGCAATTAGGCTATCACACACAAGCCTAATCGCCCATAGTCCAAGTGTTTGTGTTTTTGGCGCGTTAAACCCTATTTTAACATATGTAATCACGTTTTCACATACCGACAAGCCACATAATGATTACTAACATATAATGCACGATAACTAATACGTTCCCACCCGATCACCAATTCCCAGGACTCGAGACTTGCGTACGTGCGTTAAATCCGATGATTCCACGAATCACCGATCCTTGTACACATGGTTATGGGCCGACACCCAATGGTCCTTCGGACCATCGTAACGACTCTCGATGATTCCCGAATCATCAGTACGACTTAACTGACCCCAGTTAAGTATGATATTAAGTAGTTGTTTTCAATGTTTTCGTTGAGGTAGACTCGTATGCATGCAAAGTATGAAACGCATGTATGTAAAGTACGAAACGTATGTATGTAAAATATGAAAAGTATTAACCTAAATATGCCGGGTGTCACATCATCCCCCAGTTGAAAGAATTTTCGTCCCGAAAATTTCCCGAAGTCAAAGAGAATGAAACGATAAAAAGAAAAAAAAAATTTCCCCAAAAATTTCCCGGTCGTCACAATAAGTTAAGGGACTAATATTGTAACTTAGAAAGTTGAGGGACTAAAATATGTATTTTAGAAACTTTGGTCCAAAAATGTGTTCGCGGAAAGTTCGGTGTCAAAAACGTAAATAATAGTTTTTCTAAGTATAATTTTGATAAACATGAAAAACCTACTTATGTATATTTTGAAAGAGGTATTTTTATAAAAATAGAAGTTTTATAAAAATAGGAGGCTAAGTTAACATAAGGATTTTATAAAAATAAAGGTTTTATAAAATATTAGTAAAGACTTGGGAAGACTTGTACAAAAATTGATACTTTTATATAAATGGGAATATAAAAGTATCGGAAACATTTTTGGGTTACAAGTTAACAAGTTGAACTAAAAAAAAATACAAAAGTATATCTTTCCAAGAAATATACGTTCGGAATTGGAAGTACGAATAATATTTCCATAAAGCGCATATGGGAAGAAAATGTGGAAAAAGCTAACTAACGGGCTTAGTTACATGAACTAACGAAAACGGATAAACGGACATATGAGGAAAATGCCATCACGGCAAGATGAAAATATATATATATATATATATATATTTTAAGAAATAAAATATACATAACAAGGGTGAAACTTATGTAACACTTTCCTAAGTGTAGAAAGAATATTCGTGGGAGAAGACATAACGTAATGAATTAAAAACGCTAAAATTCACGCATTGATATATGTACACATGCTCGTCTCGACGAAATTCTAGTATATCTATTTGAATGGGAAAGTAGATATGCGAGAAGGAAAACCGAGACGAGTAGGTGAAGTATGTCTACGAACGTGTGAATACCGACAAGATCCTAGTATATTTATTTAAATGGGAAAATAAATGTACGGCATGGTGAGTCGAGTCGGGCGTTAAGAATATATTACCAAACGACAAGAACTTAGCATATTTATTTAAATGGGAAAATAAATATGTGGCAAAGTAAGTCGGATCGGGTAATAAGAAATTATATTATATCGAGCGAAACGATCCTAAGTATAATTATTTAAATGGGAAAATAATTATACGTTAGGTAGAGTCGTGTCGAGAATAATAGTATCCAAGTTACAAAGAGTATTAAACTTGTAAGAAAAGGGTAATCCATCGCCAATGAACCTAGGATACGAGACTAATTAAACGGGAATTTGGATAATACGTGGTCGGGGAGTTGGGTGTACAACTTGCCAAGGCACATGCACTATAGGTGTAGTGACTTATACGTCTAGGACGTTTGTAGGTGCAAGACCGCAAAATTTGCTATTTTCTTCTTTGAGCCGAGCACAGTTTCAGGTGAGTCTCACGGCCCCATTTCTAAACTATTTAACGTTTTTACGGGGGAAGGATATGTTGGGAATTGTTTGACGGGTTGGATACTTGAGTTGTGATCGCCACTCGGTGTTGAGACCTCTCTACTATAATCATTAATTCAGGAAAGTGAAACCGAAGGAATATTTGGATAGTACTATTGGTGCCTGACAAGGCCCACCCCTAATCGATAGCGTCGATTATGCATCGGCGTATGCCTGGGGTGCACGTATTCTGAAATCAAGTCGTAGGAATACCGAGTAACGACTTGGGGCGGGGCATTATTATTTGTCTTGGTTTGGTTATAGGCTCAAGTAGAATTGTAGGAACTTGCAACTCCTATAAATTGTCATAACAAGGAAATTCCCATGAAATAAAGTTTTATTTAAACTAAAACCTGTGAACTCACCAATATTTATATTGACAAATTTTTAAACATATCTTTCAGGTAATTGATAGATAAAGGACGACATGGCAAGCAGGGTCGGGGGAATCTCTAAATTGGGCGTTGGATGCTTTGAAGAGGTCTCGTCTCTCTATCCCAAAGAAATCGGGATATAGTTGAGGAGCCTCCTTATTTGTCTTAAAAACAATTTTCAATTATGTATGAATAATTAACATGATTTTCGACGCCTGAATAAATGACCCGTTTCTTTAATTACTTGTGGTTCGCATTAATCTTGGCTTAATCCTCTTGAACCGTCGCGCCACGTGTTTCCGCCATAGGCGTGGTGTGACATAATTAGAGTCTAAGGCATTAGGGTTTGCTAAGTCAATTTGGGGAATTAGAGTTTTTATGATTAGTCGAATTAATGTAAAAGTTGTATATTAAAAATAATATACCAAGTTTGTAAATATGATTTAGGTAATATAATTATTACCAACTAAACATTTAGATCAAAATATATTTGAATAATTATGACAAAATAATTTAGTTAATTACTTTAACTAATTATTATAATTAAATGCAATAATTATAAATGTATAGATAAATAATTATGTGTTTCACAATGATTTACAAATGGTATATAAGATTTTCAAACATAAAACATTTCTATTTTATAAGAAAAGTATTCATAAAATAGATATTTAATAGTACGAATAAATAAATTATTAATTATGTCTAATTAATCATAATTAAGACTAATCATTCAAGACATGATCCAAAAATGTTATTTTTATAGAAAATAAATAATTCCTGACGTAAATAAATGAACATAATTTTCCCATAATTTTTGTAAACTTATTTATATTTAAAACTGATTTAATGAGATTAAATCATGTTTAAATGATTAAAAATAGGAAAAATAATAAAAATAAATGTTTTCTGAACCAAACATTTTTATTTCAGTTCATAATGATTAGAAATAATTTATCAAAAATTTTGAGATTAAAATCATTAAAAATGAATTTTTTTATCAATTAATTATGATTAAAACAATTTAATTCAATAAAAATATAAAAATAAAACATTTTTCAGAAAATAAGATTGTGGGAATTTTCTTTATAGTGTCAAGAAGCTACACCTAAATTTTCATAATTTTTGGAGTAAAAATGAATTTTCTATAATTATTATAAGATTTTTATATATGAATATATAAGTAATTAAATAAATAAGCAAACAAAATGATTGGAAACAAAAATAAAATGTCCAGAACCGGTTTTTAAGAGGCTCGAACCCGGCTCCTTACCCAATCCAACCAACACACCAACCACTAGGCCATCTATTCCTTTTGTTGATATATCTGAACGTGATTTGTATTTATATTATTAACAAAAGTATCTTCTTCCCCAATTTATCTAATCAAGAACCCTAACCCCAACCAAAACTCAATTAACCCGATTTAAGCATGGTGGAAGCTCTGTAATAAGGGGGGTTTTACCCTACAATATTCGACTAACTTATAACAAACAAAATTGAACACTTACAACTCGTTTTTAGGACCCCAACTGAAGCTTCTTTTCTCGCAAAATAGAACACGATTAACGGCTTTCTGGACGTTTTTAACGTGGAATTTGTTGTGGGTTTTGTTGTGTGAAGGTGCAGAGTTAAAGTGGCGAGATCAATTCGTATATATATGCGAGAAAACGAGTGATTCAGTGTGATTTAAGGCTTGACAGTTTCAAGCTTTTAAACCCGATTAAGCATGTGATTTAAGTTAATAATTGTTCGATTTAATGTCTTGAAACAGTCGGAAACGTATGGTGATTGAAGGTAACTGATAAACGCATTAAAAACGAATATTAAAACATGTTTTGTGGCCTTGCCGGAATAATATTCCGGCGGCCGGAATTGTGTTTGTTGGCTGGAAAATCGAGCAGCAGCAGAAGACTTGTTTTTCTTTTTTTAAAACTTTCAGTATTTGGCAAGATTGGCCCCTCATATTTACTTTAGTTAGTTTTCTATATAACTAAGTTAGTTTTCCTTTAGTAAACCTTAACCAAGTTAACTAGATTAACTTAAAACTTTTATAAAACTTTTTTTTTTCTTTTTTTTTTTTAACTTGAAATTTTTTTATAAAAGATTTTACGAACACATTTACACGTACTCATTCGATTAAAACTTATACTCGGTCCATAATAAATAAATATAAATGATAAATTTTTAGTTCGTTCTAAAATCAAATTCGAAAAACGACGAAACTTATAGGAACTAAAATGGAAATATTCGAAGGACTATTTTTGTCAATTAAATGAAAGACGAAGGTGACGGATGTCACAATCATGGGGATAGTTGTGACAATTAAGACACTTAGAATGGTAATGTAGACATTTCACCCACATCATCCTTTACAATATCAAAACACTTTTACAATACTACCCTCTTTTTCCATCCTTACCCTCACAAACATCAGTTGCCTTATGGTTTTCATTTTTCATCATCAATGTTACCAATGAATGATTCATTCTAGAAGATGTTAGAAATTACAAAAATTTAATAATATGATGAATGGAATTTAATTGATTTTAGTGAAATTATTAAGGAGACTCTTAAGTAGAGTTCTTTATTTCACTTTATTAGAGTTTATGGCTCTAATTAAGTTAGTCTCTATACTCATCCTTAGGTCTTGTATATATAGAAGGCTCTGTGCCTCATTTGAAAGACTAAAAAGAAATTACAAAAATTTAATAATATGATGAATGGAATTTAATTGATTTTAGTGAAATTATTAAGGAGACTTTTAAGTAGAGTTCTTTATTTCACTTTATTAGAGTTTATGGCTCTAATTAAGATAGTCTCTACACTCATCCTTAGGTTTTGTATACATAGAAGGCTTTGTGCCTCATTTGAAAGACTAAAAAAATACAAGAAAAATAAAGAAGATGATCCATAAAAGAATTCTTGAAGAAGAAGGAAAACTTGACCCATATGTTCATATGTTGGGAACCTGTAGAGATAAGTTTTTCTATACTTGATTCCACCATATTTCTATTATTATTTGTTCCACAAGTTTTAACACTATAATTTTATCCGGTGCAACCTTGGGCGTGTGGCCTTCTCCGCCAGTATAGACTGCTTCGGCTGTTGTACCCTGGGAAACAAACGCGTTATCTTGAGTAGAGGCACGGAATTTGTTTTAAGGGAAGCATGTTAAACACGTGCCTTAGTCACATCCGTCAACATTATTTTTTGTTAATTCTTGCAACCAAGAAGGATCATACAAAAGGATACGGTTCAAGTCTTCGTTAAAGACGAAGAAGAAATCATATAAGAAGACGCGGTTCAAGCTCTTGATGAAATCTTCGGTTTGAATCATTTTATGTTGTATTTTATGTTATTTTCGTTTGGATTTGTACTCAGTACGGGTACTACAATTTCTCATAGTTGTATAAAGGTATCCTTTTAATTTTTATTAATATTATTTTAATAAAATCGTGACCCATGTAACACCTACAATATTACCTCCACCATTAAACCTATCTTAATAACCAAGTTTATTAGGACATGGAGTTATAGAATTGGCTCAACAATATAATTACCCTTTTCAATCATCATCTTCTTCTTTAACCCACCGCCTACGGTTAATCCAAATTCTTTCTAATTTGTTTTGTTTTCGTTGATTTTGCTTTTAACACGTGGAGGAGGTACTTGTTGCTCATATTCGTTGTATTTTGTTGTTTGTTTATGAATTTGTGACGGTGTAATAATTGATTATGATTCGTGCAGACATTTCCTTCATCCAATTGTTGATTAAGATGCCGTTTTTTTTTTCAATGCCAAGGTTTATGTATTCAAAGGTGCTGCTTCTTTATTTTATGAAATATCTCTATATCTATTCAATATTCGACTTTTATATTGCACTAATGTATTGTAAGTTGCATCCACATTATCTAACTTACTGTAAAGTCTTGAACAATTGGATATGACCTCCTTGCATCACCAAGATGGTTGCTATTTGGAGGGAAGAAATACATACGAATGAAGATGTGAAGGACTACATAAGAAAGCTAGGAGTTTTATGCACGGCTCTTAAAGAATTACATAACAATATCAAAGCATTTGAACTATGTCAAGTATTCCATTTTGGGTAGGTATGTATATGTATATTTTATAATTATTGTGCATTTTGGGTATCTTCTTATGATTATCTATACTTCATTATAAAGGGGAGGCTGAGCATATATATCCATATTGTCAAAGTTAAGATGACATCCCAAGAGCCTAAAGTGTAATCCCTAAATTTTTACGCCATTTCTTTCATATATACCCTTGTGTACCATCTTTGATAGCAATTGTACAAAATAATAATGCAAAACGGTTAAAACGGGTCAAAACGGTTTGGCCAGGATGGGTAATTTGTGAGTTAAATTCCTTTTTAATTGAGTTTTAAAAATCCCCAAATGTTTGCACCATTTCTTCCATTTACACCCTTGTGTACCATCTTTGATAGCAATTGTACACAATAATAATGCAAAACGGGTCAAAACAGTTTGGTCAGGATGGGTAATTTGTAAGGAGTTAAATTCCTTTTTTCTTGAGTTTTAAAAATAATTAATGTATAAAATATCATTAAAATATAATTAGTCCGAATAAAACGATTTAAGAGGTTATAAGTACTTCCAACACCATTTTCTTGTTAAAAAGCATATTATTTCAACTCCAATCTATTCATAAAATTGTTAGACCGGTTTTTTCTACACTTTGTAGTTTAGATTTATACATTAATATGTTACGGTAAAGTTGCACGATTTATAATAAATAGTTTTTTTTTGTAAGGTTAACTTCATTAAAAAAAGCGCCAAAGGTGGTCCACAAAACGGGGACCCACGGCCAAACCACATTAAATCAAATCCAAAGGTAATTACACCATTTTTTCCAATCGAAACATTTTAATTTAGCTCTATGGCGGATCCAAAAAAAAACGACGTCGACTTCACATTTTCCAACACCTCAATCGGTCGTCTATATTTATCTTTAAACATTCGATCATTTCTCTCCATCCAAATGCTCCAAAAAGTGGAAAAAACAATGCCTCTAAAAACTACCTTTTCCGACTTCGATAGCGCCTGAGAGTCCACAAACTTGAGAATATCCAACACATCGAAGGCGAAGAAAGTACCCACACAACACCACGTACTGACCCGACTCCATAGCTCTAGAGAGAAAGTGCAACCGTTGAAAAGATGCATAGACGTCTCTGGACCCGAATCGCAGAGAATACACATGTCATCCGTAATCGGGACTCCTCTCTTAGTAAGCTCAACCCGAGTAGGAAGACGATCACGAAGCGCTCTCCAAACCAATATCTTACACTTCAAGGGGACGCGGCCTTTCCATTTTATTGTTGGAGAAAAATCCGATTACGCAGCTTCATACATGAGTTTTTTCGCTGAACTAACCGAAAATCTGCCATCTGAATCTGCCTTCCAATTCCACTTATCCTCGCCACCCTGCAACTGAAAAGAAAACATATCCTCCAGCAGCTGGTATATTATAATAAATAGTTATAATTTTGTTTTATATTTCTTAGATTTTTAGGAAATTAATTCTTTAATTAACTCATGAATAACTGTTACTTATGAGTAATAAAATAACTCAAAAGATCATATTCTTTATAATACAATTCTTAAAAATTTGTGCACCTTTATACCTTTTCTTTCAGAGTTATGCATCTTTTATACCTTTTCTTTCAGAGTTATGCATCAATTCTTTATCTAAATATTCCTCTTGGATTCCGGATGATTCTTCGTGGAAAAGATATTCAGGATTCAAATGTGATGTCTTTATTAAGTTTGTTACTTATGTATTATTTTAAATTTTATAATTATCCTTTAGGTATTTTAATCAACAGATAGTTGCAGTTGTTACTATGGGATTCGTCGAGGATGCAAAAGTTAATATCGAGGTTCAAGGATACAATGTTTATCATAAAAACCGACTCATTAAGGTTTGAATGCTATTTACATGGTGATCCTTGAGACATTTACTTGATGGGTCATTTTGGGTTATAATGTTTCCCTAATAGGTCAAAGGGGTCAAATAGAAAAAAATTATTCAAGTGGGTCAAATGGGTTGGAAGTGTCCGTGTTATATCTTTAGTGCTTACAAGCTTATAGCCGCCTAAATCATTTTATTTATAAACTAAAATAGATTATTTTTGTGATAACATAATTTTTGTCATCATATTTTGACAATGACTATTTGTAAAAGTATGAGGCGAGTCGGCCGACATGAACCACTTTGCCCGCATTAAAGACAACCCGTTTTAACCCATTACCCAACACGTCCATTTGACCATTTCCACTTATGACACATGAAGTTTTATTTTCCCGCTTGTTATTGACGTATTCCCTTAATCAAATAGAGTTACGGCACCTCTTGTTTTGCAGCCATTTTGGAGACTTTGGAATGTTGTATCATATGCAAACAATTTGAATTTGTCATGTTAATTAGTTTCATAGTGGACCATAAAAGTCAAATTATTTTAATCTTTTACCCGCCACAACACACGGTAGGAAAACTGCTAGCGTATTACAAGTTTTTTTGGATCCCGTCGCAACGCGCGGGTAAATCCACTAGTTTTTAATAAATTCCGGGATGATATGGGGACAAGAGGATTGTTTATCACCCATACTAGGGATGAACATGGTACGTGTAATTTGAGTTAAATTAATTTGGATAATGATATTGGGTTTCAAATATTCAAAGCAGGACCGTATCCAAACTGTATTTCAAATTTGGTTCCGGAATCGAATTCAAATTTATACACTATGAAAGGGTTTATATATATTATTTAGGCTAAAATAAAACTAAACATAACAATTAAAAACACAAATTAATTTATTTTAGGCTTAAATTTAAAACAATATGCCAAGAATATGTGTTTTAAACTGATATGTTTTAGCTGGGTTTTAAATTCAATGGCTTTGATACATTGTTTTGTGTTTTTTTAACCAAACTTTCATTCCATAACACCAAACATTACATCAAAATAGCGGGCAGACAGGTAACAAGCTGCACCGCCACCCCAAATCACCGAACATTCATTCCATAACATCGAACATTACACAACAATTTGTGTTTTAAGTTGTTGTGTTTAGTATTTTTCTAATAAAAATAACCCAAAACATGATGTCTACATATCAATTTTAATCATCTTACACTTCTCACAAAATATGATATTTATACACAAACCTTTACCTACAATAAATTCGATTACACTACATTCAATCCAACTCAAACGTTACCTTAAAAAGATAAATGTGAAGTCTAAAACAAAAAAGGAAAATCACTTATCATTTTTCTGTATTAATAGATTGCACGTGACATCATGATAGAGGAGTGGAAATTTGAAAATTAAAAAGGTGGCCGACCACAAAATATATACCCCCAAACAAGATTAAACTATGATAAAGACTTCTTCGTATATTCTCTATTGTGTAGTATATGTATTAAATAATCTAATTCATTTTTATTTTATAACTAACCACTTGTTTTTCATATGCAATTTGCCTTAGAATAATATGTTGATTCTTAATAAACAAAAATATTGTAAAATTCAATTGTAATATATTAATGTATAGGGGAGGGTTTAAATGAGAACACTCATCTTTTGTGAGAACCATGAGAACAAATCTCAACCACTCATTTATCTTTCCCTAAACTTTAATGAAAAGGGTAAATTGGTAATTGTACACCTCCTCTTCTAATGGGCAAACATACACAAATCTTTTAGTTACGATCTACTCAACCTTCCTAGGGTTCCATGATCTAATATGTTCATCATATATTCAATCGATCATCAGTTCTTCATTTGTTCATCGATTCACAATTGCATGATCTCCTAGTTTCAGGTATCTTCTTCCGTTTATCAATCTGTTTATTTTTTCGTTCGATTTTTTAGATTTGATCGACTTCGTGTATGTTATTAACTCCTTGATTGATTGATTAGGTGAATATAGGGTTTATAGTTGTAATCTATCAAAAACTGTTAATAATTGTTAATTTAGAGTTAATCTATGGTTTATAGTAGTAATAATCTATGGTTTAAAGTAGTAATCTAACAGAAAATTGTTTTGATGGTGGATCAAACTAGAGTCTCTTTAATCAGATTTCTTGTTATTGTGATTATTATTGTTTCTAAACTTGTTAATTTGATTTCATGCGATTGTGATTCCACGATTTTAACCTAAAACATGTGATAATACAGATTAACCAAATAAAAATATACACAATGATTTTTTAAGTGTCATTGTTCCTGTGTAAATCAGCTTCAAAAGGTTCATGTATTACAGATTTTGTTATTGATTTACACATGTGTAAGCTTCTGGTTTTGTTCAATTGTATGTTTTACCCATGTGTAGATTGTTGTCACCAGATTAATTTTCATCTTGTAAAACCTGTTTTATATTGAAAAATTTATGAATATTTAGATGATAGTAAGTCACAAGCGAAGATTATCAGTAGATGATGAGATTGAGATTATGATAATCCGCCTTCCTTTGTTTATTAGTAGTGTAGTGATCGTCGATTCTTTTTGTCCTGCATTAATGGCATAATCCTTGTGGCAGAGTTGTTATTAGCATTCATACATTTGAAAAAATGATGTTGGTTCATTATATTTACATACGATGCACTCAATAATTCTTTGAATACTAATGTTGTTGACTGGTAATTGTAATTGCTTGCATCACTATGTAATTTGATTTACACATGTGTAACTGCTTAAAGGCTTTTGGTTTTAGTTTTATTCTTGATGATGCTAAGCCCTTTATATATCAATTTGATATTTCATATTTTTTTGTTCTTGCTAACTGTGCATATATATATGTTTCTTATTGATGTTAACCATTTTGTATTGTTCCTCATTGTCTATTTTTGTAGATAAACAAGTACTTGATATTTAGGAGTTGGTTTGCAATAACATGTTTGACTCATCGGATAAGTCCGTATATTGGATACGTAATATTGCCACATAGCATAAACCTTTTGTGGTATGGTATTCACTGAATTGGGTGATATGATTTATATTTTGGTTATCTAAGGTTGTCACAGAACATAAACTGTTTTTCATTGTTGCCCATTGTCTATTTTGTAGTGAAAGTAAAGAGCATGGAGAAGAAAAACAAACGCAGGTCTTATGACGAATATGGCTACCATGATTCTCGGAACAAAAAGAAAATCGATTTATGAAGAGAGTCAATCTAATGAAGATAGTCATAGGGAATGGGATTTTTTCTTATTGCTCAAATTGTAGTTTGAATTTATACTTTTGTTCTGACTTTAGATTTACAGTTTTCATATCTTATTATGCCAATGTTATAAAATTATTATCTTTATGGTTTCTATTCTTATTTGTCATTAGATTCAATATATATAAGTGTCTATATTACACATGTGTAAATGTCATGCATTCTTGTTTAACATGTCTTTATGCAAACTACACAGTGGTACATAATTATCTACTTTACAAATTTCAGCCAAATTTACACATGTGTAAGCCATTCACTTTCATCACTTGTTTCTATTTTACATACATGAGTTGTATTACACATGTGTAAACTGTTGATTGTCACTTGGTTGTTTATGTTTTATACATTTTGCAGTAGATTTACACATGTGTAAACTATTCATTAAAACTTATTTGCCTCTAATGTACGTATGTCAAGTTGTATTACACATATATAGGTGTTCATTATCACTTATTCATTAATGTATTACACATTTTACATTTGATTACACATGTGTAAATTGTTTATTGCCACTTATTTGTTTCAGTTTTACACAATTACAATTGTATTACACATGTGTAAATCTTCATATTTATGCTTATTCTTTAACTATTATGATTTACATATGTGTAAATCTCGTGTATTCTTATGTAATATATCTTACACATGTGTAAATTGTTCACTCCCACTTATTTATCTTTATTTTACATATGTTTAGTTACACTACGCACGTGTAAATTGTTTACGTTCACTTATTTGTTTCTAACTAATATTGTTCAATTGTACTACACATGTGTAAATTGTTCAGTGTCACCTAGTTGCTTCTAATTAACATACATTCAGTTGTATTACACATGTGTAAATTATATCATTCAGTTATTTGTTTCTATCATACATATATTCAGTTATGCACATGTGTAAATTGTTCTTGTCACTTATTTATTGAAGTTTTACTCAATTAGATCTAAATTACACATGTCTAACTAACATGTATTTAGTTATATTACACAAGTGTAAAATATTTATTTTCACGTATTTGTTTATGTTTTATACATATTCATATGAATTATACATGTGTGATCTGTTTACTATCACATATATGTCTCTATTTACATATGTTCAGATGTCTTATGCATTTGTAAATTGTTCAATGTCACTTATTTATTTATGTTTTACATATTTGCAGCTGAATTACATATGTGTAAACTGTGTATTAAACCAATATATTGTTAAGCAACTTTCAAAGATATTATATTAACCAACAAGTAGTATTTAAACCAAAATAGTATTATCTAAAACATCAAAAGCTTTAAATTCCCCAACAAGTCATAATCTAAGACATGTGGTAACAATGAACATATAGAAACAAAAGTTGTAATCCTTGATATATCCTAACCATGGATGGTAACATACAAAAAAGTCATAATCCACATTATCTTCTAGTCTTTTAATTTCATTTTGTTCCCTCTCAAACTCCAATGCCTTCTTGATCACATCTTCTCGATGAATATTCGCCTTTGAAAATACAATCTTCGCATCATTTTCTGAGCCTCCACAATTGATCTCTCATAGCCTCTACAATTGACTTCTCATAGTTCTCCATGTCCATTTCCATCCGACAGTAGAATGTACCAATTTTCTGAAATATTTTGGTCAAAGTGACAAAAGTACAAAATCATTAAGTCATTTGTTTTTATTGTTATTCAAAACAAATAAATCTGCTGACTTACATATGTGTAAACTGCTCATGTACACATGTGTAAACAACTTACCTACACATACTTAAGCTTCTAACATAGTAACATACACATATTATTTGTAACTCATATTTGAAAAATACCACTAAGGTTGCCAAATACCATATCTATCACCATCTTTACTTTTATTTTATATAAAAATATACGTCATATCCAATCTCCTTCCGATTTCAACGACCCTTTCTAACAATGTGTTCGCTCAATATTGCTCATTGCTAATTCAGAAGATGTGATGAAATGTCAACATAATTTATTGTTTGTTTTCAGTTCGTTATTCAAGTGATTATTTGATGTAAGTAAATGCAAGTTTTCCAAACAACCATTAACCAACAAAATCAACCTAACACACTTAGACATTTCATCAAACACCTTATGTGCAACTACTCAAACCCAACTCTCTCTCTCTCTCTCTTACATCCCCACATAACTCTCAAATTCCAACAAGATGAGAACCTGATGTTGTCACACCCTCAAAATCCACTTGCGGAGTTTTACCGCGAGGCGCATGACAAACCAGGATCCAAACCAACGATCACAATAAACAATTCTAAATGAATATAAATGCAATTTCAAAACATAGTTTAAAATCCCCGTTTACAGCGGAAGCTTATTCAAAACAATTATTCAATAATAAACCAATGTTCAATGTTTGTAAATCATGCAACTCTAGCTAGACGCCGTGCAGACGCGTGCGCCCTAGTTCCATTCGTGCTACCTTAGCGACCTGAGAAAACATGTAAAAGTTTACGTCAGCACAAAAATGCTGGTGAGTTTACAGGTTTTGTATCCAAGTACCAAGTCCACCTGTCCATACTATAATAATCGAAAACCAGTATACGCTAGCTAGGCGTACGTTTTGTTACTACCACGATTGGAAAACCATTACTAACGCGAATACCAAAAGTATGCCCGATGTAGTTCCTGTTGTTCCTGTTGTTCCTGTTTGAGACAATATGCACCCGCCGACCCTCCAAGTCGACGAGCGGGGTTGGTCACTCCCAATAGCGCTATTCACATTTCCCCGTTGTGCAAACCCGCACATTCATGGTTCCCCCCGGGACTTCCAAAGATCGTGTAGTACACAATAGAAACCCATAGTATGACAGTAGTTACCAAATAATCGTTTTAACACATGTTTTCTCCCCCGAAAGTATAAAACCAGTTTAAAAGAGGGGCCGTAAACTCACCTTATGTTGCGTTACTCCTTAACCCGAGTAAACTCAGCTGCTATGCTAGTCCCGTAAAGCGGCAACCTAACATACGACAGTTACAAGTACTTAGACTAATAACCCGCAGGTTAATTAGTCCCTAGATGTCCAGACCATAACCAAGTTCGTTTGAAAACACCGTGACTGTTTAACCGACCCAAAGTACAAGACTCGACATCCCATTGGTGACCCGAGACTCCCCGTGTTATGTTTACGCTCCAAAACATACAATAACGCAAGTACACTTAACATACGTTAACGCACAACAAGTTATAGCACATAGTTCACGTATCACCGGAATACATCCAAATATATGTTACCAAGTTATTAGACATGTTACGGGGTTCCTAGCATGTTACTACATGTTAAATCGGGTCTCGGAATGCTAATTTACACTTACAGCAGCAGTACATGCGATTAGGAAAAGTCAACTAGCAATTAGGTTGGTCAACTAGCAATTAGAAACCCTACTCGCCTCTATTATAGGCGATTAGGAGCTACTCCCCTGAACTTACTAGCAATTAGGGCTATTCACATGAACTTATAGGCAATTAGGGCTATTCACATGAACTTATAGGCAATTAGGGCTAATCACCTGATCTTACACAAGAGTAGGCCTCTACTCGCCTATATTATGGGCGATTAGCACCCTACTCGCCTATAACATAGGCGATTAGGAATGCTACTCGCCTGTAAACTTGCTGTTCCGGTTTTTCGCGCGTTTAACGCTCCAAATCAGATCCAGAACGTGTGTAACCACCCAATATCATCCCAAACACTATCCTAAACATGTTTAACCCAAAATCCTTCGTTTAACCTCGTATAATCAGTCCTGCATGCAACCAAGTAATCCAAACACCATTCACATAGCATGCAACATCATACTAACACGCGTAATCATAACCCTAATAACCATTTACTGAGATTTCTAGCATCATAATATCAATATCAATTCTGACCTAGCATAATAACACATCAATCCATCATCATGAATCATAAAAACCCTAGCTTTCTAATCATACACACTCATAATGCATGCATATTAGTTATAATCCGATTAACAACCCTTATTGACGATTTTCAGAAAGCTTTTTCGTTTAAGAACAGGTCTGGACCATTAGGGATTGATTAAAAACGTTTATAAAGAGTTATGGATGGAAATCAAACCTTAGGATTATGAAAATATGATGATTCAAGCTTGAAACCTTGAGTTTTGATCAAAAATCGCCTTCCAGAGGTTGTTTATGTGTTGGGGCGGGTTATGGGACGACTAGGGTTGGTATAATGAAGTTTAGGAGGTTAAGTATGGTATTTATAGTCGTTTTTAGTCGTCCAGCCCGTTACTAGCGAGTATGCAGCAGTTTCAGGCGATTAGGAATCCTAATCGCCTGATTGTTCAGGCAATTGGGGCCTACTCGCCCTTAGCTATACACGAGTAGCCTCCTACTCGCCTCTAATGTTCCCTACTCGCCTCCCCTATAGGTGATTAGGCTTCCTAATCGCCTATAGGGGTTGGTTTTGTGCGTTTTGCGCGTTAAACCCCGTTTTAACATATGTTAATGCATATTCACGTACCGACAAGTCACATAATGATTGTAAACACATAACACAAGTAAATACACATATTTACACTCGTTCACCAATTCCCGGGACTCGAGACTCGTACGTTCCGTATGCCCTGACGATCCTACAAATCGTCACCGTTTGTACACTTGGTTAAGGACCGACATCTAACGAACCTCTAGACCAACATCCAATGATCTTCTAGACTAACCAATAGTTCCCGAACCATAACCCGACTTAACTAACCCAGTTAAGTACAATATACGCGTGACTCGCTAAGGTAGACTTTCATCTAAACAACGCTGTTAACCAGAATTTGCCGGGTGTCACATCATCCCCACGTTAAAAGAATTTTCGTCCCGAAAATTGCACAAGCACCAAAAGAACAAAAGAAATAACGAAGGAACAAACAAAAAGATAGAAACCAAAAGAGAGATTTACCCGAGTTGTCACATCATCCCCACGTTAAAAGGAATCTCGACCCGAGATTCATTCAACTGCCGAAGAGACATGTCTCGACTCGAATGCTTCCTTAGGAAAGAGATGAGGATACTTAGACTTCATCTGATCCTCCCGTTCCCACGTATACTCCGGTCCCCGGTTCGAGTTCCACCGAACCTTAACGATACGAATCTTGCTGTGACGCAGGCTACGAATCTTGTAATCAAGGATCTCCACAGGTTCTTCCACAATCCGAAGACGATCATCAACCTTGATCTCTTCTAGTGGAACGATGAGAGACTCGTCAGCCAGACACTTCTTCAAGTTTGACACGTGAAAGACGTTATGTACGTTACCGAGCTCCGTCGGTAAATCAAGACGATATGCCACCGGCCCAATCCGTTCCAGGATCGTAAATGGGCCGACATACCGCGGATTGAGTTTGCCACGCTTCCCAAAGCGTATGACGCCCTTCCACGGCGAGACTTTTAGAAGTACCTTGTCATTGACTTGGAATTCCAGTGGTTTGCGACGCTGATCAGCATAACTCTTTTGCCGGTCCCGTGCCGCCGCCAACCGATTTCGAATCTGTACGATCTTTTCCGAAGTTTCGTACACTAGTTCAGGCCCAGTGAGTTGACTCTCACCCACTTCAGCCCAACAAAGAGGAGAACGGCATTTCCGTCCGTACAGTGCTTCGAACGGAGCAGCCTTGATGCTCGTGTGATAACTGTTATTATACGAGAATTCTACTAACGGCAGATGAGCTTCCCAACCCTTTCCAAAATCGATCACACATGCCCGCAACATGTCTTCTAAAGTTTGAATCGTGCGTTCACTCTGACCGTCAGTCTGTGGATGATAAGCCGTACTCATGTCCAGTTGGGTACCCAAAGCCTTATGCAAAGACTTCCAGAAGTGAGAAGTAAAATGGGAGTCACGATCCGAGATAATAGAAACTGGTACCCCGTGCTTAGAAACAACTTCTTTCAAGTAAAGACGAGCCAAACGATCCATGGTGTCGGTCTCCTTAATAGCAAGAAAATGAGCTGATTTCGTCAACCGATCGACAATCACCCATATCTTGTCGTTCCCGCTTGGTGATTTAGGAAGTTGTGTGACAAAATCCATAGTAATCCGTTCCCATTTCCATTCCGGAATTTCAGGTTGTTGCAAGAGACCCGACGGTTTCTGGTATTCCACCTTGACCTTAGCACAGGTCAAGCATTTGCTCACGTATGAGGCTATGTCCGACCTCATGTTTGGCCACCAGTAAAGCACCTTCAGATCTTGGTACATCTTATCCGAACCAGGATGAATAGAATACCGGGACTTATGAGCCTCATCAAGGACAAGCTCCCGTAGTCCCCCGAACAAAGGAACCCATATGCGTTCTGCGAAATAGTGCAGGCCATCAGGCCTTCGCTCTAGGTGCTTGTCGGCACCGTGCATAGTTTCAGCTTTAAGGTTTTCCTCCTTCAAAGCTTCTAACTGGGCAGAACGGAGTTGGTCAGGTAGTGACGAATGAATGGTGAGCTGCAACGCCCGAACGCGACGAGGTTTAGTAGATTCCTTCCTGCTCAAGGCGTCTGCTACAACATTCGCCTTGCCAGGATGGTACTTTATGGCACAATCATAGTCGTTCAAAAGTTCAATCCAACGACGCTGCCGTATGTTCAAATGTTGTTGGTCGAAAATGTGTTGGAGACTCTTGTGATCGGTGTAGATGGTGCATTTGGTACCGTACAAGTAATGTCTCCAAATTTTCAACGCGAATACCACGGCACCCAACTCCAAGTCATGAGTTGTGTAGTTCTTCTCGTGCACTTTGAGTTGACGAGAAGCATACGCAATCACTTTCTCGCGTTGCATCAACACGCAACCGAGTCCATGAATGGAAGCATCACAGTAGACAACGAAATCATCAGGACCCTCAGGTAAAGACAAAATAGGAGCAGAACACAGTTTAGACTTCAGTTCTTCAAACGCTGACTCTTGTGGTTCACCCCAGTCGAACTTCCTATCCTTCTGCGTGAGAGTGGTGAGGGGTTGAGCAATCTTCGAGAACCCCTGAATGAAACGACGATAGTAGCCCGCAAGGCCTAGGAATTGTCGCACCTCAGTTGGCGTCTTTGGTGCTCCCCAGTCCTTGATCGCTTCGATTTTTGCTGGATCGACATGAATCCCTAGTTCATTAACCACATGTCCTAGGAATTGAACTTCGCGTAACCAAAAGTCACACTTTGAGAACTTGGCGTAAAGTTGTTCCCGTCGCAAGAGTTCCAAAACTAACCGTAGATGTTCCCCGTGTTCGGTCTCGTTCTTGGAGTAGATCAGAATGTCATCAATAAACACAATGACGAACTTGTCCAAATATGGTTTACAGACGCGGTTCATCAAGTCCATGAAAACCGCCGGTGCGTTCGTGAGACCGAAAGGCATGACCAAGAATTCGAAATGGCCATAACGTGTTCGAAAAGCAGTCTTTGCAACGTCAGCCTCCCTGACGCGCAGCTGGTGATAACCGGACCTCAAATCGATCTTGGAATAATAACTAGAACCCTGAAGCTGGTCGAATAGATCATCAATACGTGGAAGAGGATAACGGTTCTTAATGGTCAATTTGTTCAGTTCTCTGTAGTCCACACACAATCGGAAACTTCCATCCTTCTTCTTAACAAATAAAATCGGGGCTCCCCAAGGGGAAGAACTTGGCCGGATGAAACCCTTGTCCAAGAGTTCCTGTAACTGGCTAGACAATTCCTGCATCTCGGGAGGTGCAAGACGGTAGGGGGCCCGAGCAATAGGAGCAGCCCCTGGTACAAGATCAATACCGAACTCGACTTGACGATGAGGAGGAAGACCAGATAAATCATCGGGAAAAACATCAGGAAACTCGCGTACTACCGGGATGTCGTCGATCTTCTTCTCATCAACAGAGGAAACAGATAAAAGCGCCAAGACAGCTGGATAACCCTTTCGAAGACACTTAAGGGCTTTCATGCTAGAGATGATGTTTAGCGGAACACCACCCTTGATACCGTACACAGAAAGAAATTCTCCATCAGGGAGAGGAATCCGAATAACCTTATCGTAACAGACGATCTCCGCGCGATACAAAGATAACCAATCCATTCCTACCACAACGTCAAAACTACCCAAAGGTACCGGCATAAGGTCGATGGGGAACGATAAACCCGACAACTCTAATTGACACTCCCGAAGAACACTAGTGGCTTCAATCGTTTTACCGTCGGCCAACTCAATAACATACTTGGTTTCTAATGGTACGGGTACTACATCTAGCAGTCGACTAACATCCATGGATACAAAACTCTTGTCGGCACCAGAATCAAATAACACGCTAACAGAACGATTATTGAGAAGAAACGTACCGGTGACTGTGTCAGGGTCCTGCCTAGCCTCAGCAGCTCCAATGACGAAGGCACGTGCATTTCTGCCGCCGCCCCCGTTGTTCCCATTTCCGTTATTCCCACCCTGCTTCAGCTTTGGGCAATCCTTCTTGTAATGCCCAGTGTCACCACAGTTGTAGCATCCTTGTTTCCCTGTAGTCCCCTGAGTAGTCGGAGCTGAGCTGTTAGTCGGAGCCTGAGTCGATGGAAGTGTAGCCCGACAATCCTTAGCATAGTGGCCTGTTCGCTGGCAGCGGTGACAACGGTTACTGTCGCAGTTTCCTTGATGATGGCGTCCACACTTGTTGCATTTGGGCAGTTTTCCCGCATAACCACCCTGCTTGTTACCCGAAGAAGATGAACCCCCATTATCAAACCTTTTACCCTGCTGTGCTGACCCAGATCCTTTCCCGTCGTTTTCCCACTTGCGCTTGTTGTTCTCTGGGGCCTTAACAGTTGAACCCTTCGCAGGCAAAATCCCCTCATTCACCTTTAAGTTGGTCATCCTATGGGCCGATCGAACTACCTCTGCATACGTAGGATGATTTCCAGCAGCCACTAACCCTGCAATTTCCGGTACTAACCCTGAGACATAGTGTTCAATCCTACGATATTCTGGCACGTGCAGATCGGGACACAGCACGGCCAACTCATTCCGTCTCACAGTATACTTCTCGATTTCCGACCCAGTCATCTTGAGGTTCCACACCTCATGCTCCAGCTTCTGTACCTCTTCCCTCGGACAATACTCACGCTTCAGCAACTGCACAAAGTTCTCCCATGGCATAGCATATGCCTCCCCAGTACCCATGTTCTGGGTGATGCCATTCCACCAAGTCAATGCCACGTCCTGAAATAACGCAGCCGAATACTTTACCCGATCTTCTGGGAGACAGTTACACATCAGAAATACCGACTCCACTTTCTCCAACCACCTAAGCAAGCTAACCGCACCCTCAGTGCCAGAGAATTCCTGGGGCTTACAGTCCCGGAACATTTTGTAGGTGCACATGGGTGGGGGTGGGTCAACAGGACCACCTGAAACGAAACGTATGAGAAACCACGAAATACGTACACAAGGTTCACCAATGAGGCAAAAGGAAAATGGATAAATCAACTTACCACCACCGTTGTGCCCTAACTGAAAGGCAGCTTGGAGCAAGTTGTTCAGATCAGCCTGCGATAGGTTAATACCTCCACCACGACCACCAGCACCACCGCGACCACCACCACGTCCACCATTGCGACCACCTCCACGTCCTCCACGCACTCCAGACATGATTCTGGCAGAAAGAACGAGAAAATTTAGTTTCGCAGTTAAAGATAACCACTAATGTTCACGAGATCAAAGCTAGATCCAATCCAGGACTATCCCCTCAAACCCAGAGCTCACTAGGGCTTCCATGCATTTCGTTTTATGATTTTGTGTGCACCCAAAATGATAAAACGCTCTACATGGTCCTCCAAGTGTTCTCCTAGTTCAAAGTTCAAATCACCGAACATAGACTCTTAGCTACACACCGTAATACTACGGTAGTTCATGACAAGTGCTTCTATTGGAGTGCAAAGGGAGATGTCCGAGCCTTGGACAAATCTCAAGAGCACACGAGTTACCCCAATAGACTACACTGCCTAGAAAACAAGTAACCCAACCTAAGATAGAACGGATGATGTAACGTAGAAAGACCAACGATTTAGAGACACCCCGACAAGACCATACGTATACCACTATAACGTTTAGTACCATGTGATCGTCTAGTGTGTGCGACTCGGCTATAGACTAGACTCTACATGCAGTCCTAGTTCACTATAACCATTGGCTCTGATACCAATCTGTCACACCCTCAAAATCCACTTGCGGAGTTTTACCGCGAGGCGCATGACAAACCAGGATCCAAACCAACGATCACAATAAACAATTCTAAATGAATATAAATGCAATTTCAAAACATAGTTTAAAATCCCCGTTTACAGCGGAAGCTTATTCAAAACAATTATTCAATAATAAACCAATGTTCAATGTTTGTAAATCATGCAACTCTAGCTAGACGCCGTGCAGACGCGTGCGCCCTAGTTCCATTCGTGCTACCTTAGCGACCTGAGAAAACATGTAAACGTTTACGTCAGCACAAAAATGCTGGTGAGTTTACAGGTTTTGTATCCAAGTACCAAGTCCACCTGTCCATACTATAATAATCGAAAACCAGTATACGCTAGCTAGGCGTACGTTTTGTTACTACCACGATTGGAAAACCATTACTAACGCGAATACCAAAAGTATGCCCGATGTAGTTCCTGTTGTTCCTGTTGTTCCTGTTTGAGACAATATGCACCCGCCGACCCTCCAAGTCGACGAGCGGGGTTGGTCACTCCCAATAGCGCTATTCACATTTCCCCGTTGTGCAAACCCGCACATTCATGGTTCCCCCCGGGACTTCCAAAGATCGTGTAGTACACAATAGAAACCCATAGTATGACAGTAGTTACCAAATAATCGTTTTAACACATGTTTTCTCCCCCGAAAGTATAAAACCAGTTTAAAAGAGGGGCCGTAAACTCACCTTATGTTGCGTTACTCCTTAACCCGAGTAAACTCAGCTGCTATGCTAGTCCCGTAAAGCGGCGACCTAACATACGACAGTTACAAGTACTTAGACTAATAACCCGCAGGTTAATTAGTCCCTAGATGTCCAGACCATAACCAAGTTCGTTTGAAAACACCGTGACTGTTTAACCGACCCAAAGTACAAGACTCGACATCCCATTGGTGACCCGAGACTCCCCGTGTTATGTTTACGCTCCAAAACATACAATAACGCAAGTACACTTAACATACGTTAACGCACAACAAGTTATAGCACATAGTTCACGTATCACCGGAATACATCCAAATATATGTTACCAAGTTATTAGACATGTTACGGGGTTCCTAGCATGTTACTACATGTTAAATCGGGTCTCGGAATGCTAATTTACACTTACAGCAGCAGTACATGCGATTAGGAAAAGTCAACTAGCAATTAGGTTGGTCAACTAGCAATTAGAAACCCTACTCGCCTCTATTATAGGCGATTAGGAGCTACTCCCCTGAACTTACTAGCAATTAGGGCTATTCACATGAACTTATAGGCAATTAGGGCTATTCACATGAACTTATAGGCAATTAGGGCTAATCACCTGATCTTACACAAGAGTAGGCCTCTACTCGCCTATATTATGGGCGATTAGCACCCTACTCGCCTATAACATAGGCGATTAGGAATGCTACTCGCCTGTAAACTTGCTGTTCCGGTTTTTCGCGCGTTTAACGCTCCAAATCAGATCCAGAACGTGTGTAACCACCCAATATCATCCCAAACACTATCCTAAACATGTTTAACCCAAAATCCTTCGTTTAACCTCGTATAATCAGTCCTGCATGCAACCAAGTAATCCAAACACCATTCACATAGCATGCAACATCATACTAACACGCGTAATCATAACCCTAATAACCATTTACTGAGATTTCTAGCATCATAATATCAATATCAATTCTGACCTAGCATAATAACACATCAATCCATCATCATGAATCATAAAAACCCTAGCTTTCTAATCATACACACTCATAATGCATGCATATTAGTTATAATCCGATTAACAACCCTTATTGACGATTTTCAGAAAGCTTTTTCGTTTAAGAACAGGTCTGGACCATTAGGGATTGATTAAAAACGTTTATAAAGAGTTATGGATGGAAATCAAACCTTAGGATTATGAAAATATGATGATTCAAGCTTGAAACCTTGAGTTTTGATCAAAAATCGCCTTCCAGAGGTTGTTTATGTGTTGGGGCGGGTTATGGGACGACTAGGGTTGGTATAATGAAGTTTAGGAGGTTAAGTATGGTATTTATAGTCGTTTTTAGTCGTCCAGCCCGTTACTAGCGAGTATGCAGCAGTTTCAGGCGATTAGGAATCCTAATCGCCTGATTGTTCAGGCAATTGGGGCCTACTCGCCCTTAGCTATACACGAGTAGCCTCCTACTCGCCTCTAATGTTCCCTACTCGCCTCCCCTATAGGTGATTAGGCTTCCTAATCGCCTATAGGGGTTGGTTTTGTGCGTTTTGCGCGTTAAACCCCGTTTTAACATATGTTAATGCATATTCACGTACCGACAAGTCACATAATGATTGTAAACACATAACACAAGTAAATACACATATTTACACTCGTTCACCAATTCCCGGGACTCGAGACTCGTACGTTCCGTATGCCCTGACGATCCTACAAATCGTCACCGTTTGTACACTTGGTTAAGGACCGACATCTAACGAACCTCTAGACCAACATCCAATGATCTTCTAGACTAACCAATAGTTCCCGAACCATAACCCGACTTAACTAACCCAGTTAAGTACAATATACGCGTGACTCGCTAAGGTAGACTTTCATCTAAACAACGCTGTTAACCAGAATTTGCCGGGTGTCACATCATCCCCACGTTAAAAGAATTTTCGTCCCGAAAATTGCACAAGCACCAAAAGAACAAAAGAAATAACGAAGGAACAAACAAAAAGATAGAAACCAAAAGAGAGATTTACCCGAGTTGTCACATCATCCCCACGTTAAAAGGAATCTCGACCCGAGATTCATTCAACTGCCGAAGAGACATGTCTCGACTCGAATGCTTCCTTAGGAAAGAGATGAGGATACTTAGACTTCATCTGATCCTCCCGTTCCCACGTATACTCCGGTCCCCGGTTCGAGTTCCACCGAACCTTAACGATACGAATCTTGCTGTGACGCAGGCTACGAATCTTGTAATCAAGGATCTCCACAGGTTCTTCCACAATCCGAAGACGATCATCAACCTTGATCTCTTCTAGTGGAACGATGAGAGACTCGTCAGCCAGACACTTCTTCAAGTTTGACACGTGAAAGACGTTATGTACGTTACCGAGCTCCGTCGGTAAATCAAGACGATATGCCACCGGCCCAATCCGTTCCAGGATCGTAAATGGGCCGACATACCGCGGATTTCTATGTTGCATTATGTCTTGAACATAACATTTTGCTAAGGTGAGTTTTACATAGCCCCTTTTCTATTTATCACCATTTTTGGGGTGAAACATGTTACAACATTATTTATTCAATTCAATCATCAATGTGTCTATGTGTATTTCTATGTTGCATTATGTCTTGAACATGACTAGGGTAAGCACAATTCTAGCATAAACATTCATCAGCCAAACGGTATACATTGATAGATCTATTGGACTGACAATCCCACCCGGATACGTACCTCCTACAAAGGTAGCGTGGGTGTTTGTTACTGCAATATAAACGAGTGAACCATGAGCGTATGGGATGTACCACAATACAACAGTCACAATGGTTGATTATGCACTCGATTTACTTCTAGTATGTTTTCACATATGGACTAGATTGCCATGACACATGAATTGCACAACAATTTTATTCGATTATCAAAACCTATGTAATTCTCACCAACTTTTGTTGACCCAAAATATTTTCAACTTAACATGTTTCAGGTTCTACTTGTTTGAAGATTCGAATAAATGCTTGAAGATATGTGCATAGTTTTATTCAATTTGATGTACGAATTCTTGTAGAACAATTGTATGTAATTTATTTAAATCATTTAATGAAATTTATTATTCACCATGAGCTACTGAACAATCATCAATACGTGACATCCCGATGTTTCCGCCATCGGTTGGGGTGTTACAATACATATTACACATGTGTAAAACATAAAATATATAGCACATGACAAACAAATCATAACCAACACAACATTAACATGTATTATGTACGTTTAACAAATGAAACATAGAATGTACTACACAAATTTATAAAACAAATATGTACTTGTTCCTGTTCGCTCGCTGAAAAAAACAATGAATTAAACCCTAGCCGCTCTAAATCACAGAGATTGTTTAAAAAAAAGATAAAAACACACTCGACAATCGATTAATAGCAGATTGTAGATGAAATACGAAATAAAATGGTGTAGATGAAACAAAATAGTTGATAATAATGTACCTGATGTTCATAATCGTTGATTATTGAATAGATTTGTTGTATAAACCCTAGGTGGTCTTTGGGTATTGAGAGAGAAACAAAAGAGAGGATGATGATACGTATTTTGGATGTTTGATTTTGGGGGTTTTGTTTGCATAGTATGTTATTTTACTATATTGCCCTTTTTCATCTAATCTTATGGTTCCATCTTTATTTAATCCCCAATTAATCTTAGCCCTTAATTGATCATGATCAATGGATGAAAGTGGTTCTTAGTGTTCTCACAGATTTCCTTGTTCTCAAGATAACCCTCCCCTTAATGTATATACATATAATCTATATCTATATCTATATCTATATATCTATATTCTATATATATATATATATATTGCAAAGGGATTAATTCTACATGTCATACTCTTATGCAATCTCTCCTTTGAGAGATGCCACATAGGATGTGATGTGGCAACTTTAAACCAATTAAAAAAAAAGAAATAAATATGATTTAACATAATCTAAAAATATTTAACCTAATCTATTAAATATCTAATCTACTAAATCTAAATATTAAAATTTTATTATTTTATCTCTCGTATTTCCTCCCATAACTTTTAAACGTTAATATCTTTTATATACGAGATTTTTTAACGAAAAAAATTACACCAAATTAACGAGCGTTTTATTATCTTTCCAACGAGTACCATAGTGCTATATAAAAATCGGAGAAAAAAATGACTATTTTTTATAACCCGACAAGTATTGTGTCGGGTTTGGGATTAATTTAAGAAAATTGTGGGTTTGGGTCGGGTCTGGGATTAGGTGATACCCAACCCGTTTACCCGAAACAACATACCCAAATACCCGAACTACATACCCGATCATATACCCATGAATTTTTTAACGTATCACATAACCCTTAGACTAATGCGTTCGATATTTCATTAATTAACTTTTTTTTTCTTATTTCATGTTAGTTCTTTTTAGAATGATCGATTACAAACTTCTGCATACCCCGGCTATATTTGAATATGATAATTTATGGCAAAGATTTGTTTAAAATAATAATAATAATAATAATAATATATTTTATTATGTTATATTAGATATTTCAACCCGGGACGCTCCCGGGATAAAAACTAGTACTCTGTATTTCGTTAAGCCTCCAGCTACGACAACTACGATAATCGCTAGTGATGCATGATGGGGATCCTAAGTGGTCCCAAACTGAGCCAACGACCTTTCTTTCTGCATTACAATTATGACTCATCAACATGTCTATCGTTGGGTTCAATCTCGACATATATCTATTGAATTAACAAAACATACCTCTTACACAACATAGCAAAAACTATCAAGGATTAGGCAATTTATAGAAATTTTGACAACATAACGACTTTAAAATTCAACGTTTTGCATTATTTGATGCACATATCGTGACTATTGTCCAAGAGTGGCAATGCATACTAATATTAACATTACGACTTAACAAATAAAAGTAGCTTAGAAAACTTATTCACTCTAGCCGCCTTTAGACTAACGTCCTTTAGATGACCAGTAGGCGGTGACCCCCATTCTTGCTTTGAAGGTTTCTTGTGTTTGTGAAGTGGATCCCTCTCATGTACCCATGAAGGTTTGGGGGCATGTCCCTATGCCTCAATCTAGAAAATCATTTTAATTTGTAACTTACCAAGCAAATATATATATATATAGACCAATCATTAACTCATGGTCTTCTAGAGTTCTAGTGATGTTGTGTTGACATTAAGTGACCCTCCAATGTGTCAAGAGGACACCCCCTTATAGGTGCCTAACCCTATAGGTGGTACCGTCACTAGCAATGATCTATAAAAACATGTAAATTTGTTAGTTATTTAGAAAGACACACACACATATATATATATATATATCTATATAGGGGAGGTTATTTTGAGAACGCTAAATATTGTGAGAACCGTGAGAACAAGTAAGAAAATCAATCAAAATCAATTTTTTTTTAATACAAACCTCATTATAATCAAAATACAACATTAATAAATTAATTTTCTTTTCAAATAATTCATCTTTTCTTGCAAAAACACTTTCAAATTAACTTTTTTACACATGTGTAAATGAAACAGTTTACACATGTATAAACAGTAAATTTACACATGTGTAAAAACAATTTATTTTCGTATACGTTTGAATTTTTACGCGTAAATTATGTTTTTGAGATTGTATTTTAGTAATAAAGATAAGTGTAAAAAGAAGTTTTGAATTTGAATGGTTTTAGATGCCGTTCTCACGGTTCACACGAAATATAGGTGTTCTCAAATTAACTTCCCTCTATATATGCACACATACACACATAGGGGATGGTTTAATTAAAAACTCATTGTTAGGAAGAGAACTTAAGAACTCTATATTACCTATATGTAAGAGCATTCACATCCCCTCCATCATTTTATACTCTATAATATAACAAAAAATCATATTTTTCAAAATTTATCTTTCATTTTAAAAAACCTTCCACATCCCCTCCACCATATTTACCTTTATGTTACTCACAAACACTTATTTTATAATATTCCTCGTTAAAATACACTCACAATAATTTGATGGGAGTGAATAGTAGCTTTTTATATATAAAAAGCTAGAAGATGGTTTTTTTATAATATAAAGATGGGGTATAAAATGGTAGAGGGGATGTAGGATGTTTTTAGTAAGTTTTTTTAAATTTTAGATATGGGGGAAGGTTTGATGGAAGGGATGTGAATGCTCTAATATATCATATGTTGTATATTACACATATGTAATATACATAATATATTATATGTTGCACATATGCAATATATCATATATTACACATACGTAATATATCATATGTTACACATGTGCAATATATATTACATATGCGCAACATATGATATATTGTAAATACGATATATATACTACACATATGCAATATATGATATAATGCACATATGTAATATAAAGTTTTTCAAGTTCTCTCAATAAAATGAGTTTTCTTATGATTAATCCCCTATATACATATACATATACATATACATATACATATACATATACATATACATATACATATACATATACATATACATATACATATACATATACATATACATATATACATATATGTAAGACCAATTCCAACAACTTATCGTATGTTACCATTATTGTATGGCACTGGTAGAATCCAGGTGGCCGATGTATATGGAAGACACCCCCTTCAAATGTGCTCATTGGATAGGCCATATACCTGCCATAGACGTGGATGTATAATCGGGTGTGCTTCACACCTGTTACAAATATGGCATACTAGTTTTTATCCCGGGAGTGTCCCGGGTTGAAATATCTAATATGACATAATAAAATATATTATTATTATTATTATTATTATTATTATTATTATTATTATTTTAAACAAATCTCTGCCATAAGTTATCAATGGTAGAAGCAAAGCTTCTAGGAACACCTAAGGGGAGGTCATGGGTTCAAGTCCCACAAGGAGTGAAATTTGCCGTTCAAAAAAAAAAAGTTATCATATTCAAATATAAAAAAAAACGAATCTCTGCGCCGGGAATAAATCTAGTGCCATTACAAATGAATTCGGAAGTTTGTAATCGATCATTCTAAAAAGAACTAACATTAAATAAGAAAAAAAAAGTTAATTATTGAAATATCGAACGCATTAGTCTAAGGGTTATGTGATGCGTTAAAAAATTCATGGGTATATGATCGGGTATATAGTTCGGGTATTTGGGTATGTTGTTTCGGGTAATTGGGTCGGGTATCACCTAATCCCAGACCCGACCCGAACCCACAATTTTTTTTAAACTAATCCCAAACCCGACACAATACCTGTCGGGTTACAAAAAATAGTCATTTTTTTCTCCGTTTTTTATATAGCACTATGGTACTCGTTGGAAAGATAATAAAACGCTCGTTAATTTGGTGAAATTTTTTTCTTTAAAAAATCTTGTATATAAAAGATATTAACGTTTAAAAGTTATGGGAGGAAACATGAGAGAAAAAATAATAAAGTTTTAATATTTAGATTTAGTAGATTAGGTATTTAATAGATTAGCTTAAAAATTATAATAGATTAGGTTAAATCATATTTATTCTTTTCTTTTAGTTGGTTTACACTTGCCACATCACATCCTATGTGGCATCTCTCAAAGGAGAGATTGCATAAGAGTATGACATGTAGGATTAATCCCTTTGCAATATATATATATATATATATATATATATATATATATATATATATATATATATATATACTAGCTGATTACTCCGGGAGGGTCCCGGGGTTGAAAAATGTAATTTGACGTGATAACATATTGCAAATGGGTCAATTTAACTAACCACAAAATCTCTCAATCATTGCATGTTCTTAGTATTCTAATCAGTAATAACTCATATTCTATAACTTAAAACCTAATCAGTAATCATCTAAAGAATCACTTATATAAAGCAATTGACTTTTTCCAATGTGATGGACGGAGTAATGGGAGCACCAGTGCATCTTGAAACACGCTCCAATAACGACTATTTGATGTTTGAAACTAAAGAGATCTGCATGGCTAAAAGATACTCTTGTCCATATTAAGCTACACTCTTTTCCACCAATAACACGTTTGGACGGTGAGCTTCTATTCTTGAAACAATCCTCAAGGTTCGTTTATCTCGCCTTCATTTCCCAACCGTTGATCTATTCAAACATTTATTGATTTCAAGTTCTAGATTGTTCATTATTTTTATTAATTCTTATGCCTGAATCTAGTAAATAATAATAATAATAACAATCTGAAAGGGACCTGATCAACCTTGCCGAAGATCTTGGCTACTACATAAAAAAGAGGAGGAGCGGCGGCGGAGAGTGGTGGTGGAGGTGGCGGCGACTGGAGAGGAAGAGGAGGGGGAGAGAGAGGTGAGGTGAAAGTTTTGTTTTAGGGTTTGTGATGAGGGGAGATAATAGAGAGAAGAGAAAGATGGAAGAGATAAAAAATGAAGAGAAGAAGGATTATGGTTAAAAAAAGATTTAATATAATAAAACGAAAAATTTTAAAAAAACAAATTCTTGCACCTCATTATGCCACGTGGCACAATCAAAAGAGGGTTGGGACCACTATTGAATGTCACGTCAGCAAACCGGTCACAGGTGGTCGAAACCATATATACCAAAAAAATTCTATACAAATACTATATAATAGGAAGTTCTGAGCAAAAATTTCAGGAGTCCCTTATATGTCGCTACCCCCAACCCCCCCCCCCCCCCCACCAGTGGCGAAACCGGCACATATTAGATTTTTAATAGCATACAAAACCATAATAAGAAATTATAAATGATATTATTTAATAGTTAAACGTAAAATTCCAGATTTCACTTGATATACCCAGAAGCTAAATCAACATGTCATAAAAAAAGTAAACAAATTCATGGTGTTAGGCCTGTCTCATTTTAAAGACGGACATAAAATTTCAGCAAATAATTGGTACAAAAAAACAGTGTATATGGTTCACGACGAAAACCATCAACTTTATTGATCTCGTTGCACAAAAGATTGGAGGTTACGACCAAAAAACCAAATTATCGATAAAGGCTCTCAGACCTAAGATTCTCAGCAATCTCAGTTTCCCATCGATCACTGTTTTCAAGAAGCTTCTCCTTATCATACAGGAGTTCCTGCAAGAATCAGGATATGTCAAGATAATGTTAATACTCTATATATATTTCATACATGTTTTTTAGGTTGAACATTTTGTATATATGAAATATACACACATGTGTGTGTGGAGGATGGTGGCCACATAAGGATTTAGCTGTTTTCATTGAGGATTCTCATATGGTAAAACTATTTAACAGGCTAACCAAGTAAGTATTTGGTTTCGTTTAAAACAAATCTTATTAAAAGCATGTCATAGTATTGTGAAGTCACAAAAACACCACAGTTTCTTCTTATACATAGAATAAAAGTTGGATTAAAAAAGTTGCAAGAAAATTTTGTATTCACAATCAGGCATATTTTTGCCTTAATTTGGTATTAGACGTAGCCAAATGCATACTTTACACACTTGGTGTAACATCGCAAAATTTTCCCCAAAATTTTAATACATAAAAGCCCTTATATATATATATATATATATATATATATATATAGGATTTGGTTCAAATGAGAACCTTTTCCCAAATTGAGAACTAGAGAACCATTCTGGACCACACATTTCTCTAAGGCAAAAAATTTTTTTTTTTTTTTTTTTTTTTTTTTTTTTTTTTTTTTTTGCAAAAATCGCTGCTTTATATGTAAGGAAAAATTTTTTTTTTATTTTTTTTGTATTTTTTTTTCAGTATACACATGTGTATAATTGCATTATACACATATGTATAATGCTATATACACATATGTATAACTGAAATATACACATATGTATAGCTGAAAAATACACATATGTATAGCTGAAAAATGCTATATACACATATGTATAATTGCTATATACACATATGTATAATTGTCATATACACATATGTATAAATGAAAAAAAAATTCAAAAAAAATAAAAAAAAAATTTTCCTTGCATAAAAATGTGCGATTAAAGCAAAAAAAAAAAAAAATATATTTTTTTTTTGCCTTTATATGAAATGTGTGGCTCAGAATGGTTCTCTCAGTTCTCAAATAGGGGTTGGTTCTCTTAGGATCTCTACCCTATATATATATATATATATATATATATATATATATATATATATTACACCTTTATCATTAATATTATACAAATGTGCCTAAGTCTTTATTTATCCTAACTCACAACTTATATACATACATAAATGTATATAAATAATAATAATAATAATATGATTCTAAATTCTTTTTTTTCACATACAAGATTTTTTTTTTTAAATAAAGCCTTGAGTCAAATAGTCAAAGTCCTAGTCAAAGTCTTAGTCAAACAGTCAAAGTCTTAGTCAAATAGTCAATTCTTCATAAAACCTTACTTTATGGTGTTGACCAATTTTAATGGCTAATTGACTCCAAAACTAGTATAAAAACCCACCTATGACCCATTATACTTTGCACCTCTAAATCGATTGTTTCAATCCGATTAAACTTTCCCTCATACCTTTCTTCTATAGTCTATTACTTCTACAATTGAAGCTTTGATTATAAGCTCTTGTAATTGGCGAATTGGAAGCTTGATATTCTTTCTTTTTCGTTTTCTTCAATTTTGACTAGCTACGTTGTTGAGTCTTTGGGATTCGCCTCGCATACATTCACAACACATTATTCTATTTTTTTTACGAGACATAACATTTTGCTAAGGTGAGTTTTACATAGCCCCTTTTCTATTTATCCCCATTTTTGGGGTGAAACATGTTACAACATTATTTATGCAATTCAATCATCAATGTGTCTATGTGTATTTCTATGTTGCATTATGTCTTGAACATGACTAGGGTAAGCACAATTCTAGCATAAACATTCATCAGCCGACGGTATACATTGATAGATCTATTGGACTGACAATCCCACCCGGATACGTGCCTCCTACAAAGGTTGCGTGGGTGTTTGTTACTGCAATATAAACGAGTGAACCATGAGCGTATGGGATGTACCACAATACAACAGTCACAATGGTTGATTATGCACTCGATTTACTTCTAGTATGTTTTCACATATGGACTAGATTGCCATGACACATGAATTGCACAACAATTTTATTCGATTATCAAAACCTATGTAATTCTCACCAACTTTTGTTGACCCAAAATATTTTCAACTTAACATGTTTCAGGTTCTAATTGCTTGAAGATTTGAATTGATGCTTGAAGATGTTTGCATAGTTTTATTCAATTTGATGTACAAGTTCTTAGAACAATTGTATGTAACTTATTTAATGAAATTTATTATTCACCATGAGCTACAGAACAATCATCAATACGTGACATCCCGATGTTTCCGCCATCGGTTGGGGTGTTACAGATTGGTATCAGAGCCATGGTTATAGGGAATTAGGTTATTAGAAAAATAATCTAGTCTATAACCATAGGATTTAACCAGTACATGCTTCTTTTACTTGCTATTCTCTATCTCCCTCCTACTTCTTATCCCTACTTTCATCCTTACAAGAAGGCTGCTCTCCATCAGTGAATCTACTCTTAGACTAATAGGATAAAATCCTCAGGTTTAACCTGAACCCCCTTGAGATCTCGTCGAAGTTCTAGATTTTAATAACGAACACGTGCAATCTGGAAGGGTGAACGCCTGTATTCTGAGTCTTCTGTCTAGGCTGGCATTGCGCATATATCCCAATCAGACGAGGGACCCGGATGCCTACCTGGGAATTCTCGGGATGAGTGTTCACTTATAGGCTAAAGCATGTCTTCATATGTTATTAAAATCTGGAATCTTTGATAAGTCAACGTTTTCGTTTATTCGTTTTAATTAATGAATAAATGATTACATTCCTTATATCACCTCATTCATTTCATGCCACATTGAACCTTCATTGTGTCCCTTACAGATCATGTCTCCACGTCGCAGCACTCGCAATAACAGTGGTGGAAACCAAGAGGAAAGTAACAACAACAACAAAAAACAACAAAGGTGTTGATGCCCAACTGGCTGCGATTATTTCCCAACAAATGGCACAACAAATCACAACTCTGGTTTCTAACTTGTTGGCTCAAGTCATCCAAATGAATGGGAACGGCCATGGAAATGGCGTTGGAAATCACGAAAAGAACAGGACCTTAGGCAAGAAAACAAGTATTGTGGCCGCGGTAACTACCGAGAACCAGAAGCGCAAGACCAGGGATCCTAATGTAAACCTCACTACACAAGCTTCTAACAAGAAACCCTATACAAGAAACTTTCCATTGTGTAACACATGCAATCGACATCACCCCACTGTTTCAATGTGTCGCCTGTGCACCAATTGTGGTAGGTATGGCCATCTGGTCAACACATGTCGTGAGACCCCAAACCCTAATACCAACCAACCAACCAACCCTGCTCAGGTTGCTAATCTTGATCGTCCTGGTAAATACAACTATGGTCAATGCTATGAATGTGGAAACCCAAATCATTTCCGTAACCGATGCCCTAAACTAAATCGAGATCAAGACCCTCCAGCTACTTAACAGCAAACCCCACCATTTGAATGATGTCTACTTTTTAATTCTATGTATTGACACTTTTTGATTCAAGTAATAAATTCAAGTATTATCATAACATCTAAGTGCATGCTTGTTTGAATATGAACTAATTTCTATATCTATAATCATACTTGCTTACTTGTACAACAATTAGTTGACTACCAAACAACCTACTCAACGATTGGTAGAGGTCATCATGTCTTTCCAACAGTCGGGAGAGGCCCTACAACCTGCTCAACGACTGGTGGAGACTATCGAACCTGCTCAACAATCGGTAGAGTCATAAAAGGACGCAAAACCCTAATGTAAGGTAAATTGATAATTACGGTCCGGAACGTAATCATAAATTTACAGGTACGTTAAGGTAGTGAGAAATTTTATCAAGGTTTTCGGTAGTCGACCAATTGTATACCTGGTGTTTTTCTTTTAACTTCGGGACGAAGTTCCTAAAAGTAGGGGAGACTGTAACATCGCAAAATTTTCCCCAAAATTTTAATACATAAAAAGCCCTTATATATATATATATATATATATATTTTATTACACCTTTATCATTAATATTATACAAAAGTGCCTAAGTCTTTATTTATCCTAACTCACAACTTATATACATACATAAATGTATATAAATAATAATAATAATAATAATAATATGATTCTAAATTCTTTTTTTTTCACATACAAGATTTTTTTTTTTAAATAAAGCCTTGAGTCAAATAGTCAAAGTCCTAGTCAAAGTCTTAGTCAAACAGTCAAAGTCTTAGTCAAATAGTCAATTCTTCATAAAACCTTACTTTATGGTGTTGACCAATTTTAATGGCTAATTGACTCCAAAACTAGTATAAAAACCCACCTATGACCCATTATACTTTGCACCTCTAAATCGATTGTTTCAATCCGATTAAACTTTCCCTCATACCTTTCTTCTATAGTCTATTACTTCTACAATTGAAGCTTTGATTATAAGCTCTTGTAATTGGCGAATTGGAAGCTTGATATTCTTTCTTTTTCGTTTTCTTCAATTTGGACTAGCTACGTTGTTGAGTCTTTGGGATTCGCCTCGCATACATTCACAACACATTATTCTATTTTTTTACGAGACATAACATTTTGCTAAGGTGAGTTTTACATAGCCCCTTTTCTATTTATCACCATTTTTGGGGTGAAACATGTTACAACATTATTTATGCAATTCAATCATTAATGTGTCTATGTGTATTTCTATGTTGCATTATGTCTTGAACATGACTAGGGTAAGCACAATTCTAGCATAAACATTCATCAGCCGACGGTATACATTGATAGATCTATTGGACTGACAATCCCACCCGGATACGTGCCTCCTACAAAGGTTGCGTGGGTGTTTGTTACTGCAATATAAACGAGTGAACCATGAGCGTATGGGATGTACCACAATACAACAGTCACAATGGTTGATTATGCACTCGATTTACTTCTAGTATGTTTTCACATATGGACTAGATTGCCATGACACATGAATTGCACAACAATTTTATTCGATTATCAAAACCTATGTAATTCTCACCAACTTTTGTTGACCCAAAATATTTTCAACTTAACATGTTTCAGGTTCTAATTGCTTGAAGATTTGAATTGATGCTTGAAGATGTTTGCATAGTTTTATTCAATTTGATGTACAAGTTCTTAGAACAATTGTATGTAACTTATTTAAATTATTTAATGAAATTTATTATTCACCATGAGCTACTGAACAATCATCAATACGTGACATCCCGATGTTTCCGCCATCGGTTGGGGTGTTACACTTGGGTAGACTTTTAAGTACTTTAAATACATAGGTGGCGACGTGGCGTCAACATATATTATCTCTTCTAAAGTTTTTAATATCTTGGTTACCGTTTCAAATCACTAAAATACTATATCTACTCATAACAGTTTGTTTCACTGAATAACGAACAGAAAAGAACATTATGATTAAGAACCATCAATGAACATAATGTTCTCTTTCATTCATTAACTGAAATAGGTAGTTATAACTTATAAGTTACTAATTTATAAAGCTACTATGTAATGGGTGTGTTTTTAGTGTTCGACTATTCGTAAATAGATTTTTCGAAATCCAGAAGGATCTAAGATATAATGATCTATAGAAAATTGTCTAATTTATAACAATACGATGAAAGATTTAATAACCTCGTGGGTTTCGGTAGCAAACTCAAAGTTAGGGCCTTCCACAATTGCATCAACAGGGCATGCTTCTTGGTAGAATCCACAGTATATGCACTTTGTCATATCAATGTCATACCTGCCATACAAATCCATCCAAGAACATGATCAAGAAGATGAAGGGTTGAAAAAGAGCGCAAAAATACTTTCATTATAAAACACACAGCAGAGGGTGACCCTAATCCCGTATCACAAAATTTAACCAAAAGTACAAATTCACTCTTATCTAATATTTGGACTTTGCTTGTGCTTTTGAAAGTCATTTTGGACGGAGATTCAAGTAATTGTGTGTTTTTAAACCACTGGAAGAAAAAAATCCAAAAGTTTAAAATGAACCAACTTCCAACGCTTTAGTAGTTTAGACGCTTCAATTTCCAAAAATTATATCACCCCGAGATCATGTCAATGTAGTTCTTCAAATACGGTACCAAGCTTTTCCGATTATAAAAACTAGGGGGCGATAAAGTTTCTTTTAACAGTTTAGAGCTATAAGGAATGTAAAACAAATGGGCTTGTTTTGGTTTTTCTGTTAAGAATCTTTTGCTTGATTTCATTTGCAGCATAAACCATCCCTCGGATGCATATATTCCCTTCATAATCGACTCTGGCTAGTGGAATATCGGTTTTTCACCTTCTTTGTAGACGTAAACTTTGAGTGTTTTTTTCCATTAATTCATAACTCCTGCATTAAACAGCAATGAAAATGCAAACTGATCCATATCTCTATATTTCGATTACCAGCAGGCAAATAAGTAAATTTAGCATCGGGAACCGAGTATAAAAGATATATAGCAGCCAAAACCAGAGCTATATATGTTCAGTTGTTAACTAAATGCTAAAATACACTTTAATGTGGAAAAATTATGTAAAAACATCAATAAGATTAGTAGCTTGTAGTGATGGAGATGTGTCATTTAATTTGTCATAAGGCAGGAAAGTTGCGATTAATATCACAGAACCTCATGCCAATATCATATGTTAATGAAATCTTTATGGGACAAACAGAACAGTATCCTATGGTCTAATATCATCATACAGGTTCTACAAATGCAAGTTTCCAATCCCATATTGGCCTTTTGAACTACATGTAAAGGTCAAACACATGAAATACAATGTGCTTACCTCCTAAATATTGAAATATTACGGAACACGGAAGGATAAAGGTTGTGATCATCTTTATTAAAAGAAGCATTCTCAATTTTCCGCTTTGCATTCAGTAATTCTTGATCCGCTCTTAAAGTCCATTGTGGTTTCTATATAAACACAAGTAGAATCGTGTAAAAAAGCTAAAACGGCAAAAATCAGCATTAAAAGTTAAAGAAAATAATGTTAAAAAGTATATTTGATACCATGGAATGAAGAAGCACGGTTCCTCTGCTGCTGCTTCCTGTGATGGTTATGCTGAAGTTGACGCTTCCTCTGTCCGAATTGTTACTCATGTCTGTTTCTTAATCTGTTTTTTATATATTCAACAAAAGTTATGGATACTTTGATTTTTTATTATATGTTTATTGAATGTTGGTATACGATGATATATTCCTTTAAATTAACTAAAAGCATCTGTTCATATGAAAATTTGCAAATGCATCTAGAAGTTTTTGACATCAATAGTTTAATTTTCTCTCTAAACACATTATATAAAAGTGGAAACAATTGCATTATATCAGAAAAATTAAAGAAAAATGTGATAAAAACTAAAATCATTACCTTAAGGGAGATGGAGGAGATGCAAAACCATCACCATTTGTCGCAGATTGCATTAATTTTCTACTAAATCCTATAATACGATTGCAATCGTAAACATACAGCAATAAAGGCACAGTATCTAACTATTTATATAAGTCATTCGAAATAAAACAACTTTGATAAATTTATAAACTTACCAATTGATAATAATAGAAACAGAATAACTACAATGGTGAAAGCTTTGTGTGAAGATAATGAAGACATTTTCATAAGCTCCTTAATTCTAGATTGATCAGCTATCAGTGTATGAGTTGATGGTTCAACTGTTAAAGCTTACATCAAAGAAACAATATAGTTAACACAAAACCCCACCCATTATATAAAACCCAAAATATAAAAACAAGGAATTGCTTAGCTGTTTTAGACAAATTGTGACTTAAAACCGAAATCAAGAGAATAAGAAGTGATTGAAACTATGCAAGTTTAAACACACCAAATTAGGCATATAAACCAAATACTTATACGTGCTGTCACAGGACCTACAAAACACACAATCAATCAACCGAAATACTGCAGAAAATATAAATTAAAGATATCATGAGTTACGACATCATAACGAACGTATAAAAAAAGTCAAAGAGACTTGGTTTGACGACGTGGCGGTTGTTTAGTATAATTCCTCTGACACTTATCGACAACAAAGCCTGTAGCATAGGTCGAACGTGCGGATTCAGTGTCAAAGGCTCGAGAGGAAGTGGTACGGAGCACAACAACCGCAGGAACAACCTTTTGCAGGGCCTTCCTCCAGTCTTCAGCGGTTGCGTGGTTGTTGTTAAAAAGAAGGATCGATTTCAATAGATAGCTCCGAGTGTAATATCTCCGATGAGTCTTCCATCTCCGGTGATGTGATGAGGAGTTTTAAGAAGCTTCGTTGCTTTAGTTCCAGTTCTCCAGTCAGGTAGATCGATTAGGTTGAGAGAGAGGATTAGGGTTTGAGGTGAGAAGAGAGGATTAGGGTTTGAGGTGACAAGATAGATCATAGGTAGGAGATCCGTGATTAGAATAGGGTTTTTTATTTTATTTTAATAATAAAAAACAAAAAAAAATTCAAAAAGGTTAAATTCTTCACCTCATTATGCCATGTGGCACTCTTAAGGGAAGGTTGAGGCCTCCATTGCACGCCACGTCAGCATATACATTTTCTTTTATATATATAGATAGATATAGATAAACGAAAAATTACAATAACTTAAGGGTCATGACATGAGGCCTTGAATGTCGATGTGATCTCCTGGATAACATGATGGTCTAAAAAGCTAGGAGAAAAATAAGATAAATACATACACCAAATAGAATATCTATCTATATATATAAAAGAAAATGTATATGCTGACGTGGCGTGTAATGGAGGCCTCAACCTCCCTTTGAGAGTGCCACGTGGCATTATAATTGAAAGATTTTAGTGTTTTTGAACTATTTTCTTTTTTAATTAAAAAAAAAAGATAAACATAAAACCCTAAATTAAATTGAGTTATTTTAGAAAAAAAAATTTAAAAATAAATTTAAAATTTTCACTCTCATGTATCCTCCCATAATTTTTAAACGTTTATATATTTTATACACGGGATTTTTTAAAGAAAGAAATTACACTAAATTAACGAGCGTTTTATTATCTTTCCAACGAGTACCATAGTCCTATATAAAAAACGGAGAAAAATCGACTATTTTTTGTGGGGTTTCGTTCATACAGGAAAAAAACAAACAAAGTGTTCATGTTATTCATTAATCATGTTTTTTCTTTTAAACCAGGTTCTTATCTACGATATTGAAAATCAGCTCAATCGCCATGTTATCATTGGAATTTTACTAGGTATACTTCATCAAGAGAAGTTAGGAGAAAGAATCGCGCAACACTGCAACACATGGTGTCACCTTATAGCAAGGTTATTTTTTTATTTAATTAATTACAAGAGTAATGATTATTACTATTAGTATTAGTATTATTAGAATGGTTATATTTTTCAACCACAGGACGCTCCCGGAAAGAATTGATAGTTGCTGACGTGGCGTTCAATGGTGGCCTCAACCATCTCTTGATTATGCCACGTGGCATAATGAGATGCAATGATTACAACTTCCAACTTAAGTGTTTGTTTAGTTGATTAGGTTAGGAATTATAAGAGCCATTAGAATGTGAGAAATTAGAGAGATGTGATGAGTTTTTTAATAGTTGCAGCTTACATAAGTGATTCTTTAGATGATTACTGATTAGGTTTTAGATTAGGAGATATGAGTTATTACTGATTAGAATACTATGAACATGCAATGATTGAGAGATTTTGTGCTTAGTTAACTTGAGCCATTTGCAATAGGTTATCACGTAAAATTAGATTTTTCAACCCCGGAACCCTCCCGGGGTAATCAGCTAGTTATATTATAAGTTCATACAACCTAAACTAATCTACATCCCACAAGCCTATGCTTGTTGCTTGCCCGTCAACTAGATTACGAGGCGCATGCTTTGTAGTCTTGTACCATTGAGATAAAAGTTACTTCACAAATCTAGAGATTTGAGATATCTATAAGAGTTCAAATAGTTGTGTCTTAAGATATATGCAATATTTTCTTGAACTTTACACAGCTATGTAACTCACATAGTCGTCTATTTTAGTTAAGAAATTATTCCCACCTTTCAACAAATAAATGGCACAAACATATATTTGTGTTTATTTTTTTTAGGCAAACTAAATTTTAATTGAACCGAGCTAAACACAACAACACATAACAATACCCTTTAAGCCGAATTGTTGCACTTGGTATGAATATTCTGAAAATAAAGTTCCACAATTTGTCATAATGATCCCCATGTTTATTTTAACTTTAAGTTAACTTTATCATATTAACCATTTTAACTTAATTCACTTTTGACACCAATGTGAAAATTTCAACATTTTTGACCAATTTGACCATTTAATCAATTCATACCTAATTATACTTACATCTCCAATCAATTATGTTAAATCACACCACGTTCATAAAGTAACATTCAAAGATAAATAAAGTGGGATCTTAGTCAACCAACTATTAGCATACCTATATACATTTCATTACACGTAAGTATTCATGTGACTCAAAACAAACGAGATAAATATGTTACTTTACATTAGAATTGAAAACCCGTACTTGAAGTTGAATTCTAACTTTTTTTTAACCAAACCTTTGATGATATTCTATATAGAGATGCAATTAACACACCTATATGCATTTCTTAAATCAACACTTTTTACCATCAACATTTAATAGGCATTATTACTTGCAATAGTTCATATAATTTCATTAGTATCATCTAGAGCATATGACTACTTATAACATTCCAATTCTGACTCAATATTAGAACTTTCTCAAGCCTTACGGTGTGTTTCCGAGTTTATCTACGGGGAGAAAAGAAAGAAAATGAAAGAAAAGAAAAGTTTAGTTGTGTTCTAGAGTTTTTTTTCTTTTTCTTTTTTTTTAAGGAAGGAAATGAAAGGATTGAAATAAATGTGGGTTCCAAAGAATTTTTTTTTTTTTTTTTTTTTTGAAGGGAAAAGAAGGAAAAACGGGGCAAAACTTTATCCTTCCAAATTAGAAAAAAAATGAAAGGGAAAAGAAATGAAAGGAAAACTCTATTTCTTTTCTTTTTCCTCCTTAAGTGAACTCGGAAACATAGCGACATAGCGTTAATGATACACTGAGACCTAAACATTATATAACCATTAATTACACACACATATGTAAAATCACAACTTTTATTACCTAAAGAGTATATTGGATTTAAGTAATTCAAACTATCAGCTATTGGCCGTCACTAGTCTCAATTTTAAAAATCATTATTAAAGGTCCCAACTTTTAACCCGTTTTCCAAATCAGCAAAAACTAACGAGTTAACTTTTAGTTAGTATGATACTGTCGAAGGAAAATAAGTTAAATGGTGGGACTATCAACAATGATTTTTGATGTTGTGATTGGTGAAGGCGAATAAGTGATAGTTGAGGTTATCTAAATTCAATATTCCATTAACTAAAACAATAAAACTGTAGTTAGCCAAATTGACCCTCTAATTACTCAAAATTATGTTCAATTTGAAAGTGACCTACTATACCAAATTTCTTAAATTTCCAATACAGATTCAGCCCTTCCAAACACTTTAAACTCTAATGTTGTTATTAAACTTGTTAATATAATACTTTTACGTTTTAGACACCACATTCTCAAATTTTAATTGTAGTTGTTCTTTTCACGCCTCAAGTAATTTTAACTACTCACGTATTACAATGTTGTTATATTTCTAAATGTAGTAAACCCAGCAAGTTTTAAAAATCATTTGTAGCATTTCTAAGATAAAGACAACGCCTGAATCTTGAGAACGCTAAACATCACGAGATCCGTAGAAACAAATAGGAAAACCAATCAAAATCAATTTTTTTCAATACAAACCTAATTAAAATTAAGATATAATAGTAAAAAATGGATTTTATTTCTAAAATTATTCATCTTTACTTGCAAAAACACTATAAAATTAACTTTTTATACATGTGTAAATGAAACAGTTTACAAATGTATAAACAGTAAATTTACATATGTGTAAAAACAATTTATTTTCGTATATGTTTAAATTTTTACGCGTTAATTGTATTCTTGAGATTGTATTTTAATAATAAAGATCGATAAGTGTAGTTTTTTTTTTTTTTGAATTTGAATGGTTTTAGATAGCGTTCTCACGGTTCGCACGAAATATATGTGTTCTCAAATTAACCTTCCCAGATATATATACACGCACACACATACACATACACACACATATATATGGGAAAAAAATAAAAATCTAAATTCTAAGACTCTGTATACAATAATTTAATTAAAAAGTTAGTGTCATGTCATTACCATATTGCTGGTAAGACTCTCACTAACTACGCCATTAATAGTGTTTGACGCCCCATTTTCTTAAAGCATCGCATTCCAACTGGTCACTTTCCCTTTACGCTCGTTAACCCCCCTAACATCGTTTGAAAGCGGTGCTTAGTTCCCTAATTATGATGAGGTGGCAAGCGGCATCAAGCCAATATACTTAAGGGTTGTTTGGTTGATTAAGTGCTGAATTATTAAGAGGTCTGAATGGTTAAGTGCTGAATCATTAAGTTGGACATATTAATGGTTAGTATTCTTCTTCCACATTGGTAGGAGAGCCTCATTAAGGTTCAACCTAGTTCAGTGCTTAATGGTTCAACATCTCAAATCTTAATGATTCAGCCTTAACCATTCCATTTAGAAGCTTAAACAAACGCGCTGAATGCTAAATTATTCAGCGCTGAATAGTTCAGAATCTCATTAAGAGGCTTATCAAACAACCCCTTAGCCCACCTAAGAAATTATAGTATATTTTGATGGATTTTAATTAACCTGATAAATAACCTTCTATGAAGTTCTAAACAATTATCCATCCATAGTGGTGGAGTGGTGGAGTGGCTTTTGTTTCACCTATATGATCAAAGGTTTAATTCCCACTTCCATCATTTATGGTTTGGTATCCGGGTGAAGATCGAATACGGGTGGCGCCGGTTCAAATCTGACGGCCGGCGAGGTTTTACCGAATTCTATAACACTGTCGTGCCTTCGGGCGGGTGGGGCTCGGGTTTCTACGCATCGGGAGAAGGCGGAGGTTGCTGGAGGCCGAGTAGTCGATTCTTGGACACGGCACCCCATAAGGGTGGTTGCCACACAGTTGTTCACCGATAAAAAAAAGTTCTAAACAATTCCATTACTCGGTCATGTCTTAATAATGTTCAAGAAGTATCACTTACATCTAAACATTAATTTCTTTTTTCTCGAGACTTTTAAGTTGCAATTATATTACATATGACCCCTCAACGTGCTTCTTTTCAACTTTTACACAATTTCCCCTAAAAATCCATTTCTTTAAACATTAAAACATTCAACATTTACAATTTTAAATAGGCCTGTAAACGAACCGAACGAACACGAACACAGGCGTGTTCGTGTTTGTTCATTTAACTTTAACCGAACACGAACACGAACACATAATCGAACACATTTTTGTGTTCGTGTTCGTTAATTAAGAAATTTGTCGTGTTCGTGTTCGTTTATGTTCGTTCATTTAAAACCTAAACGAACAGTTCATGAACATAAACGAACACAAATGATCAATATAAACGAACACAAACGAACATAAACAAACACAAACAAGTTAATAATGATTCATCACAATTCAACCAAGTCTAATACATAACAATGCAACCAAAACCAAATGATGGGGATGAGAAATACGGCGTCGTTGTGGTCTGTGGAGACGGGGATGAGGGAGACGACGGTGCTGAAGAGTAGAGACGGGGTTGTGGAGGCTGGAGACGGGGCTGTGGAGGTGGTCGGCCGGAAGTAGAAGAATGTATGGTTGTGGAGTGTGGATAGCGTCTGATAAGTGATATGGTTATGATGTTAGGGTTAGGGTTAAGTTTTTAGAACATATGAATTAAGATACTTAACAAAAGGAAATAAATAATAATAATAAAGTTAAGTTTAATTAAACAAACATAAACGAACAAAAATAAACGAACATAAATGAACATAAATGAATGAACATAAACGAACATAAATGAATAAACATAAACGAACGGTCATGAACATAAATGAATGAACAAAACACGTGTTCATGTTCGTTCGTTTAATTAAACGAACAAAAAATTGTGTTCGTGTTCGTTTATTTATTTAAATAAACGAACTTCCCGCCGAACAGTTCATGAACGTTCGGTTCATTTACAGTCGTAATTTTAAACATCAAGTATAAAATACAATTGTAAAGAAATAATTTCAAATTTTTAACTTCATTTTATTTTTAATATAACTTACATAGCATTTCTATGATGTTACACAATGTTACCAACCACATGCCGTATTCACTAAGTTGCTGACAAGGGCGACCACTGACACTATCGTAGCACAATCAAATAATTTAGATTTTAGAAACAAAATAGGAATCAATAGATAAAAACATAGAAATAAAACGAAGGAGTAACAATTAAAAAATAACAAAGGACATGCATATGAAGCAAATATATTATGTATAACACACTTATATAGTATTTGTAACATTTTGTGCAATGTTGGTTGTACCCTATGTTATACGGGTTGTACCCATATGTGGACAAAATTGGTTTTGGTATGTTTATTTTATTTAATAGCAATGCTTACGCTCCTACTCTACAGTCCCGTGTCAACGCACGGGTCTAGATCGACTTAGTTATTGTTTTTATATTTTACATTTTGAGTGTGTGGTTAAACATTGTTTGTCTACCTTCGTTTGGTTTATTGTTTTCGTTTTTCCTTTATTTTTTAATACGAGTTTTTTTTTCCAGTGTTGATCACTGACGATGATATGATATTGGTGCTACATGTCATGATTTTATGCTCTCCGTCGTAATGTGAGGAACTTAATACTAGCTTAGTGTTATAAAAGACAAGTGAAAAAAGGACACTTTTTTTTAAATAAAACATTAAAGAGAAAAGGAATACATGTCGTGACAAATTCATATATTTTTCAGAATCTTAGGGGTTGTTTGGTTGATTAAGTGCTGAATTATTAAAAGGTCTGAATGTTTAAGATGTCTGAATGGTTAAGTGTTGAATCATTAAGTTGAATCTCTTAATGACTAGTATTCTTGTCCCACATTGGTATGAGAGTCCCATTAGAGTATCCGGAGTGGGGGCGGGAGGGGGGGGTAACACCGCCATCGATGGCGTGGAGGGGGCAGGAGGCTGGGGGCGGGGGCATTTGGTGGGGACACGTAACAGGGTCTGATTGGTGGGGAGGAGGATTTTACTGTTGAAAAAAAAAAATTTAAATATAACCGTTATAATCAAACGGTCAAAAAAAAAAATTATAAATTACCCCCATTTCACTACAAAACACCCACTTTAACTTATTTATTCACAATTTTTATACACTTCTTAAACCATTTTTATACAATTCTTCATATATTTTTCATACTATTCATCATTCTTCAACAAAAAATGAACCCATGCAACCGAGGCTTTGACCCGAACAACCCATACGCGTACGTCCCAAACCCGAATACACCACCGGTTCGTCCGATCCCAAACCGTCCACCCATTCCTTCACCTTGTCCCGACTACGCGGGTTATGCGGGTTTCATTAGTGGGCAAATTTATCTTAATTTCCCATTCAATGATTCTCCCGTTCCTTCACAACTTCGTTTAACGCAAACCGTACTCGAAACACAACCCCAAAATGTTGCGGGATCATCTTCAGGTAAACCCCCCCCCCCCCCCTGCAAAAAGAAGTCACAGGAGGAAGACGCCGGAGGAGAAAGCATTAGCCGCCGCTAACCGCCAATTCCTTAAGTGGACACCTGAAGAAGAGCTTGCGATAACGAAAGCGTGGATAAGCGAGTCGGAAAAAGAGCAAGGTATTTCTAATAAATTTTTTAACATGATTTTTTTTTCTAATATTGCTAATATTTAATTTTTTGTAGGAACTAGTCGCCACAAAAACGACTTTTGGGTCGACATAAACACCGCGTTCCATGGGTTGATGGAAAGAGAGTTCTATCGAGCAAACGATAGTCTCTCGTCCAAGTGGACAGAGATAAACAGAGCAATGAATGTGTTTCACCCGCATTATTATTACGCAAGAAAAAATCCAAAAAGCGGTGAAACAGACACCGACAGCCTCAGCCGGTCGCTAGCAGCGTATCGTAATGAAACCGGTGTCGAATTCAAGTATCTTCATTGTTGGGAAGTCACGAAGCACCATTCAAAATGGGCGTACGTCCCCACTGCAACCAACTCCGCAAAAAGGTCAAAAATAAATTCGTCAAGAAACCGTTCAATTGATCCTGAAAACGTAGAAGCCGTTAGTTTGGATGAAGACGAGTTCGAAGAGGAATTGAGTCGCCCACCCGGTCGAAATAAGTAAAAAAAGAGGTCGCAAAAATCTACTGCTTCGGGTTCGGGTTCTGGATCAACCGGCGCCTACAGCGCTGACTTGCAAGATTTAACTTCCACCATGATTCAGTTCAATACGATTCAAGAAAAAAATGCTCGAGGAGAAAAAAAACATTCGCGAAACGTTTGAAAAAAAGTTGAGTATGAAAGAGAGAAAGTTGAGTATCAAAGAACAGCGCGAAAAACGCGAAGATATGAAATTTATCGCCATGAACATCGATCATCTTTACGGGCTAGAGTTAGAGATGACGCTACAAATGAAGCGTGACCTTATGGAAAAATATAATATTAACTAATTTGTTAGTTTTTAGTTTTTTTTTTATTTCGGTTTTTTTTATTTTTTTATGTTTTTTTATAATTTTCTAGGTTTTTAATTTTTGTATTTTTCTAGGTTTTTATTAATTAAAAATGTTATTTTAATTACTTAAAAAAAGAAAAAGAAAAAAGAAATGCCACATGTCACTTCCCCCCTCTTCCCCCCTTCCACTCCCCACAATTCCCCCCCCCCCCCCCCCCACAAAGGGTCCCACAAGTGCCACATGGCACTTCATCCCCCTCTTTCCTCCCACCACTCCGAGTAGTCTTAAGGTTCAGTCTAGTTCAGTGCTTAATGATTTAGTGTTTAATGGTTCAGCAATATCTCAAATCTTAATGATTCAGCATTAACTATTCCATTCAGAAGCTGAAACAAACGCGCTGAATGCTGAATTATTTAGCACTGAATGGTTCAGAGCCTCATTAAGAGGCTTACCAAACAACCCCTTAATGTTTAGCTTCTAGTATGTAACACCCCAACCGATGGCGGAAACATCGGGATGTCACGTAGTGATGATTGTTCAGTAGCTCATGGTGAATAATAATTTCATTAACTGATTTAAATAAATTACATACAATTGTTCTACAAGGGTTCATACATCAAATTGAATAAAACTATGCACATATCTTCAAGCAAATCTTCAAACAAGTAGAACCTGAAACATGTTAAGTTGAAAATATTTTGGGTCAACAAAAGTTGGTGAGAATACATAGGTTTTTGAAAATAATTGATAACAATAGTTTGTACAACGTTCAAAGTTGTATGATGATAGAATATGATACCGACATGTAACAATGCGTCTTTGTACAACCAAACCTTGTGTCGACTGCTGACTAACTCGCAAGTTAGTTAAATGTTATTACTGTTATCGATCATCCCTAAGTCTACGCGGGGGATGGGTTTGTCAGACCTATAGCGCTATAATCTAAACAGGCGGCTTGATCATTGTTAATGATTGTACTGTGTCTTTTTGTTACAGTCAAATGATAGGATGATGTTGTAATTGAATCACAAGTAAATATGAGTAAATGATAGTATAAAATATTTGAACATGTTTCACCCCAAAAATAGTGAAAATAGAGTAAAGGGGCTATGTAAACTCACCTTGGTAAAATGTTATATCTGTTGAGAAATTTGGATAATTGTGTTGACCAAATGTATCAAGTATCACCCTAAAATGAGGTAATAAATATGTCTAAGTCTATCAAGTCTACAAATGTATAAGTTTCTAGGGCTTCGAATTGGGGATAATTGCTCGTTTGATTATTATTAAAAATATTCGCCAATTGAGGGAAATTTAGTAAATAAATAACTAAAAATCTTTTTATAAATGTTAAATCTAGGATGGTCATAAGAATGTGTTTAAAGTATAAAAATAATTTTTATAAAATTATTTCTTTTAAAATATATTTTTAAATCTATTTATTACAAATTGCCAAAATGTAACATTAATTTTCAAAAATACAAAAATTAAAGAATTGTTATATTAAAAATCATATTTCTGTTCTAAATATTTAAAAATAAATTGTATAAAATTTTGGTGCAAAAATAATGAAAATTGAATTTATTATGATTTAATTATGATTAAAACTAACAAAAATTGATTAAAAATATAAAATAAATGATTTTTCTGAATTAAAAATCATTTCTGTAAAGTTTAACATTATATAAATTCAGAATAATTTTTGTGGAAATTTATAAAATTGTTTTGATATTTTAATGGAATTTTATAAATATAATGGAATAAACTTGATTTAATTATTATATATATTAAATAAATAAATTTTTGAAAACTAAAAATTGTAAGTTGAACTTTTTCATTAGACTAGTACAAAATAATTTTTGTAGGATTCATGGAAATCGTTTTGTTAAATAAAAAGATTTTTCATATAAACTTGATTAAATAAAAGAATTATCAAAAATACATTATCTAATATTAGATAATATTTAAATAAAATATAAACCGGGTTGTATATGTTCTCAGGGTCCAGACCAATTGGTCTGGGCTTGTGATTATAAGGCTTAGGGAACAAGAGGTCATGGGTTCGAGTCTGGTTACAACCGTTTTTCTTTATAATTATAACTTGCTTTTCTTTTCTAAAAAAAATTGATGGTTGTGGGACTCGAACCTAAGTAGCCACCCGGTCCGAAGCTTTAGCACAGCCAAGGGAACCATCTGGGCTACAAGCTTTGATGGTGTTTATTCTTTTCTGAAAAATCTTTTATGTGATTAATACTTTATGTTTTCTTCCCCAGTCAGTTTCATCGAAACCCTAGTCCCCAAAGTTTCAAAACAACTGTAAATTCACAACAGACCTTGAACGAAATATTAGGGCTTTTAAAGTACACAAAAATCCGATTAAAACCATATATAAAAAGCTACTTACTTGGGGTTTACGATGGTGGAATTGATCAAACGCTATGCGGCCTAAAACACCTAATCGCCCACTGATCTTGATAGTTTTTGAGGAGTATTATTGGGGGGTTTTAACTTTCGGTGGTTTCTGATTGTGGGTACGTTTTCTTATTGAGTTCTAGAGCCCTAATTATAAGGATTTTATCTTGGGTTTAAGGAAAGGTTAACAATGAATTTAATTGATTCAATCAATCATTAAGGGTTGTAATTGCGACAATCATGGGCACAATGACACGGAAACGGGCTGTCAATCAGATCTGCGCGAAATTACTTTGATTGAAGTTGCCATATCGAGCTCCATTTGAATCGCAGTTGACTTTTGAAAGTCAACTGTGATGAACTAGAAAGGGTTAAATATAACTGAGTTAGAATGTATTCACAAGGAGATGGGTAGAGCAGCTGGTTTGGTGTTCATTTGACACGGCCATGGGCTCGGGTTCGAACCCCGGCCCATGCAAACATTTTTTTGACAGTTATTACTCATATATATATATATAATATAACCTTATAGTATGATACTAGGGGTCAAAATGCGTCACGAAATATTTTTATAGGGCACGATCTTGATAAAAGTTCGGCGTTTTATTAAGAAATGATGTAACGTATATAGTATTTAACGCGAAATGTTACAGTCTCCCCTACTTTTAGGAACTTCGTCCCGAAGTTAAGAGAAAACCAGGGTTACAATTGGCCAACTACCGAAAACCTTGATAAAATTTCACACTACCTTAACGTACCTGTAAATTCATGATTACGTTCCGGACCGTAATTACCAATTTACCTTACATTAGGGTTTTGTGTCCTTTTATGACTTTACCGATTGTTAAGCAGGTCTGATAGTCTCTGCCAGTCGTTCAGGTGGTAGGGCCTCTCCCGACTGTTGGAATGACATGATGACCTCTACCAATCGTTAAGCTGGTTGTTTGGTAGTTAACTAATTGTTGTACAAGCAAGTATGATTATAGATATAGCAATTAGTTCACATTCAGACAAACATGCACACAGATGTTATGATAATACTTGAATTTTATTACTTGAATTGAATAACGTCAATACATAGAATAAAAGCAACCAATAGTCAAATGGTGAGTCTCGCGGTTAGGTAGCTGGAGGGTCTTGATCTCTGTTTAGTTTAGGGCATCGGTTACGGAAGTGATTTGGGTCTCCACATTCATAGCATTGACCATAGTTGTATTGATTAGGGTTAGCAGCTTGAGCAGGGTTGGTGTGTTGGTTGGCATTTGGATTTGGGGTCTCACGACACGTGTTGACCAGATGGCCATACCTTCCACAATTGGTGCACAAGCGACACGCTGAAGCAGTGGGATGATGTCGGTTGCACGTATTACATAAAGGATGGTTTCCTGTATAAGGTTTCTTCTTAGAAGCTTGTGGAGTGAGGCTTGCATCAGGATCCCTGGTCTTACGTTTCTGGTTCTCAGTGGTTATTGCGGCTACAATACTTGTTTTATTGCCTTTCCGAACTAAGGTCCCGTTCTTTACGTGATTATCAGTTAAGGTAGCTGCTAAACGTTTGGCTTCCTCCAAGGTGGCAGGATTCCTTCCCCACACCGTATCCTGGATTTGCATGGGCAGACCACCGATGTACTTCTCGATGGCTACCGGCAGGGGAGTGACTTTGTGAGGCAGCAATAAGCTAAGCTCATGAAAGCGGGTGTTGTAGGCAAGGTTTTCCCCACTATCTTGAGCTAAGGTGTGGAACTCATCCTCAAGCTTCTTAACTTCATTGCGAGGACAAAACTCTTCCTTCATGACCTCCTTGACTTGGTCCCATGTCATAGCAAGAGCAACTTCGGCCCCACGAGTACGCTTTTCTTCATTCCACCAAGTGAGTGCTCGTTTGTGAAGAACACTCATGGCATAACGGACCTTAAAGTTGTCGGGGCACTCACTGTTGATGAAGGTATTCTCAATACCCTCAAACCATTGGAGGAGTCCTGTAGCTCCTTCTTCACCACTAAACTTTGGAGGGTTACAAGAGTTGAAATGCTTAAGGGTGCAGGCTGGGGGTCCATTACCATTGCCATTGCCGTTCCCGTTCCCGTTCCCGTTGCCGTGACCATTCCCGTTGCCGTTCAGTTGGATGACCTGAGCGAGTAAGTTGGGAACCAGAGTTGCGATTTGCTGCGCCATTTGTTGAGAAATGATCGCAGCCAGTTGAGCATCGACACCATTGTTGTTGTGGTTAGGAACTTGGTCATGGTTATGGTTGTCACCACCTTCTTCGTGGTTCTCATCATTGCTGTTGCGAGTGCTGCGACGTGGAGGCATGATCTGTAATAGACACAATGAAATGAATGAGATTATATAAGGAGTGTAATCATTTATTCATTAATTAAAACGAATAAACGAAAACGTTGACTTATCAAAGATTCTCAATTCTAATAACATATGAAGACATGCTTTAGCCTATAAGTGAACACTCATCCCGAGAATTCCCAGGTAGGCATCAGGGTCCCTCGTCTGATTGCAATGCCAGCCTAGACAGAAGACTCAGAATACAGGCGTTCACCCTTCCAGATTGCACGTGTTCGTTATTAAAATCTAGAACTTTGACGAGATCTCAAGGTGGTTCAGGTTAAACCTGAGGATTTTGCCTTATTAGTCTAAGAGTGAATCCAGTGATGGAGAGCAACCTTCTTGTAGGGATGAGAGTAGGGATATGAAGTAGGAGGGAGATAGAGAATAGCAAACAAAAGAAGCAAGTACTGGTTAAATCCTATGGTTATAGACTAGATTATTTCTCTAATAACCTAATTCCCTATAACCATGGCTCTGATACCAATCTGTAACACCCCAACCGATGGCGGAAACATCGGGATGTCACGTAGTGATGATTGTTCAGTAGCTCATGGTGAATAATAATTTCATTAACTGATTTAAATAAATTACATACAATTGTTCTACAAGGGTTCATACATCAAATTGAATAAAACTATGCACATATCTTCAAGCAAATCTTCAAACAAGTAGAACCTGAAACATGTTAAGTTGAAAATAATTTGGGTCAACAAAAGTTGGTGAGAATACATAGGTTTTTGAAAATAATTGATAACAATAGTTTGTACAACGTTCAAAGTTGTATGATGATAGAATATGATACCGGCATGTAACAATGCGTCTTTGTACAACCAAACCTTGTGTCGACTGCTGACTAACTCGCAAGTTAGTTAAATGTTATTACTGTTATCGATCATCCCTAAGTCTACGCGGGGGATGGGTTTGTCAGACCTATAGCGCTATAATCTAAACAGGCGGCTTGATCATTGTTAATGATTGTACTGTGTCTTTTTGTTACAGTCAAATGATAGGATGATGTTGTAATTGAATCACAAGTAAATATGAGTAAATGATAGTATAAAATATTTGAACATGTTTCACCCCAAAAATAGTGAAAATAGAGTAAAGGGGCTATGTAAACTCACCTTGGTAAAATGTTATATCTGTTGAGAAATTTGGATAATTGTGTTGACCAAATGTATCAAGTATCACCCTAAAATGAGGTAATAAATATGTCTAAGTCTATCAAGTCTACAAATGTATAAGTTTCTAGGGCTTCGAATTGGGGATAATTGCTCGTTTGATTATTATTAAAAATATTCGCCAATTGAGGGAAATTTAGTAAATAAATAACTAAAAATCTTTTTATAAATGTTAAATCTAGGATGGTCATAAGAATGTGTTTAAAGTATAAAAATAATTTTTATAAAATTATTTCTTTTAAAATATATTTTTAAATCTATTTATTACAAATTGCCAAAATGTAACTTTAATTTTCAAAAATACAAAAATTAAAGAATTGTTATATTAAAAATCATATTTCTGTTCTAAATATTTAAAAATAAATTGTATAAAATTTTGGTGCAAAAATAATGAAAATTGAATTTATTATGATTTAATTATGATTAAAACTAACAAAAATTGATTAAAAATATAAAATAAATGATTTTTCTGAATTAAAAATCATTTCTGTAAAGTTTAACATTATATAAATTCAGAATAATTTTTGTGGAAATTTATAAAATTGTTTTGATATTTTAATGGAATTTTATAAATATAATGGAATAAACTTGATTTAATTATTATATATATTAAATAAATAAATTTTTGAAAACTAAAAATTGTAAGTTGAACTTTTTCATTAGACTAGTACAAAATAATTTTTGTAGGATTCATGGAAATCGTTTTGTTAAATAAAAAGATTTTTCATATAAACTTGATTAAATAAAAGAATTATCAAAAATACATTATCTAATATTAGATAATATTTAAATAAAATATAAACCGGGTTGTATATGTTCTCAGGGTCCAGACCAATTGGTCTGGGCTTGTGATTATAAGGCTTAGGGAACAAGAGGTCACGGGTTCGAGTCTGGTTACAACCGTTTTTCTTTATAATTATAACTTGCTTTTCTTTTCTAAAAAAAATTGATGGCTGTGGGACTCGAACCTAAGTAGCCACCCGGTCCGAAGCTTTAGCACAGCCAAGGGAACCATCTGGGCTACAAGCTCTGATGGTGTTTATTCTTTTCTGAAAAATCTTTTATGTGATTAATACTTTATGTTTTCTTCCCCAGTCAGTTTCATCGAAACCCTAGTCCCCAAAGTTTCAAAACAACTGTAAATTCACAACAGACCTTGAACGAAATATTAGGGCTTTTAAAGTACACAAAAATCCGATTAAAACCATATATAAAAAGCTACTTACTTGGGGTTTACGATGGTGGAATTGATCAAACGCTATGCGGCCTAAAACACCTAATCGCCCACTGATCTTGATAGTTTTTGAGGAGTATTATTGGGGGGTTTTAACTTTCGGTGGTTTCTGATTGTGGGTACGTTTTCTTATTGAGTTCTAGAGCCCTAATTATAAGGATTTTATCTTGGGTTTAAGGAAAGGTTAACAATGAATTTAATTGATTCAATCAATCATTAAGGGTTGTAATTGCGACAATCATGGGCACAATGACACGGAAACGGGCTGTCAATCAGATCTGCGCGAAATTACTTTGATTGAAGTTGCCATATCGAGCTCCATTTGAATCGCAGTTGACTTTTGAAAGTCAACTGTGATGAACTAGAAAGGGTTAAATATAACTGAGTTAGAATGTATTCACAAGGAGATGGGTAGAGCAGCTGGTTTGGTGTTCATTTGACACGGCCATGGGCTCGGGTTCGAACCCCGGCCCATGCAAACATTTTTTTGACAGTTATTACTCATATATATATATAAGATAACCTTATAGTATGATACTAGGGGTCAAAATGCGTCACGAAATATTTTTATAGGGCACGATCTTGATAAAAGTTCGGCGTTTTATTAAGAAATGATGTAACGTATATAGTATTTAACGCGAAATGTTACATAGTAGACTAACGTTTGACAAAACATTATTAATCCGACCCCTATTTTTGGCTACAAAACTAAATTTTTTAAGGCTAAAAGTCCTTTTAAAAAGGGTCATAATAGTAATGATACACCCTTAAAATTATTTACACGCTCTCCTATATGTCGTGTAAAGGGTTATACCTTATACGTGATGTATAGGTGGGTGTACAAACTCCTACGCATTATTAATGCCCATCAGTTACTCGTCTCGTCATACGTGGTGTATAGGTCTGACAAGTGAAGTACAAGGGGACCCAACATTTGTCATTGTTAGATCCATATAGGCCGAGTATGACCCTATACGCGGTGTATAGAGGAGGATAATGTATAGATATAAGTTAGAGGTGTGCCAAATAGTTAACGAGAATCATAAACTTTTTAATTAATGAGGTGTTGATTTGTCATATAAAAACAAAGTTTCAATTATTTTTCATATTGTTGCTATATGCCATAGTTGACGTGTGACATCCAAAAATGTGGACGTTGTGACTTGTGATATAACCACAATAAATACGTAACGCACCTTTCACATTATAAAATAAAAATTATACATATATATGTTTAAAAAAAGTTTTAAAACTATTCAATATATATGCTACTAGCTGATTACCCCGGAAGGGTTCCGGGGTTGAAAAATCTAATTTTACGTGATAACCTATTGCAAATGGCTCAAGTTAACTAACCACAAAATCTCTCAATCATTGCATGTTCATAGTATTCTAATCAGTAATAACTCATATTCCCTAATCTAAAACCTAATCAGTAATCATGTAAAGAATCACTTATGTAAGCCGCGACTATTCAAAAACTCATCACATCTCTCTAATTTCTCACATTCTAATGACTCTTATAGTTCCTAACCTAATCAACTAAACAAACACTTAAGTTGGAAGTTGTAACCATTGCATTTCATTATGCCACGTTGCATAATCAAGAGATGGTTGAGACCACCATTGAACACCACGTCAGCAACTATCAATTCTTCCCGGGAGCGTCCCAGAGTTGAAAAATATAACCATTCTAATAATACTAATACTAATAGTAATAATTATTACTCTTGTAATTAAATAAATAAAAAAATAACCTTGCTATAAGGTGATACCATGTGTTGCAGTGTTGCGCGATTTTTTCTCCTAGCTTCTCTTGATGAAGTATACCTAGTAAAATTCCAATGATAACATGGCGATTGGGCTGATTTTCAACATCGTAGATAAGAACCTAGTTTAAAAGAAAAAACATAATTAATGAATAACATGAATATTTTGTGTGTTTTTTTCCTGTATGAACGAAACCCCACAAAAAATAGTCGATTTTTTCTCTATTTTTTATATAGCACTATGGTACTCGTTGGAAAGATAATAAAACGCTCGTTAATTTGGTGTAATTTTTTTCTTTAAAAAATCCCGTATATAAAAGATATAAACGTTTAAAAATTATAGGAGAAAACATGAAAGATAAAATTTTAAATTTATTTTTAAATTCTTTTTTTCCTAAAATAACTCAATTTAATTAAAAAAGAAAATAATTCAAAAACATTAAAATCTTTCAATTATGATGCCACGTGGCAGTTTCATGTAAAAGTTGAAGGCACCATTGCACGCCACGTCAGCAATGTTCAATTCTTTTATATATATTAATAGATAACTATGGAAGATTTTCAGTCAAAATTATTTAATAATCTTATTTAAAAAAAATAATAATCTAAATAAAGGTTTATATGCTCCAATTATGAATTAAAATTACATAATTTTAGACATAACACGAAAATAATCAAGTTTTGTGTTACTTGGGATGTCATATCTAACCTACTAATAAAACGTGTCGTATTTAGGTTGATTTGTTTAGCTCGTTAGCTAAACCAGGTAACCGATTTTTTTTAAAACCCACCAGCTAGTTAACAAGTTTACAACTCGATTAGTATCCGTCAATCCATTTGACATCTTTATAAGTTAAACAAGTTGTGTTTGGGTTGCTCGATTTTAATGTGGGTCACAAATAAAGTGCTTGTCTTTGTTCAGATTAAACAATTCATCCGGCTAACCCGCCAGTCTGGTACGATCAACGCCCCTAATCAAAACACACAACATATCGACTCACTAACCCATTTTATTAAAGCCTACCAACCCATTTAACAAATCTACAACTTAGATTAGCACCCACCAAACCAGTTAACACATTTAGACAAATACGTTAAACAAGTCGTATTCAGCTTTCACGATTTTACCTCATGTCTCACCTAATATCATTGACACAAATAAAACTACACGTCTTTATTCATATTAAACACTTTAACATTTTAACCTACTAACCCGTCAACCAAACACGATTAACATCAACAAACACAATTATTTATAAAAAAAAATAAACAAATAAAAAAATAACAAACATTCCAATTTGCACAAAACATTCAAGATTTAAAAAACCTTGCAATCACTCATTCATTCATTCATTCCTCTTCTTATGGTCTCCACATTTTCTTACCCTTCTTCAAGGGGGTAAGCTAAACAGCCATCTTCTTCAATACTCCACACCAATCTATAGCACCCCAGATCTTCTTCATCAATCACCATTACCCATAAAGCTTCCATCTTTCTTCTTTCTTGATCACCAAAAAAAAAAAAATTTAAAAAAGACAACTAATATCATCATCAGCACTGAATTTCCTTAAAAGGGTATTGTATATGGGCTAAAAAGATCCTAAATTTACAATCTTTATTTATTAATTGGTAAATATATGATTATGGTAATCATGGGTTATTGATGTTTGATATTAATTTGGACTAAACTCTTTTTTTTTTTTTAAACCTTTTTGTTGTAGGAGTTTTGATTGATCTGTGGAAGATTGATGTTTTTTGATTGAATTTGAGGATATCCATTTGTTATTTGTTTGTGGTGAGATTATTTTTGTTAAAATTGATGACTTTGTGTAATTGTGTGTGTTGTTCTAGATTAATATGTGTTGTGGTGGGTATGCAGATAAGGTGTTTGATGAAAGTTGTGAATGAATATGTTTTTTTGTTTATAATTATTATTTTTGTGTTTTGTTGTGTATTGTTTTGATGAGATCTGTTTTATTGTGTATGAGTTTGATGAGGAATTATTGAGTTTGATGTTTTGATTGTGTAGGGTGGAAATGGAGAATGGGAAGCTGTTTATAGGTGGGATATCATGGGATACAAATGAAGAAAGTTTGAAGGAGTATTTTCAGACTTATGGTGAAGTGATTGAGGCTATGATTATGAAGGATAGGATCACGGGTCGGGCTCGTGGGTTTGGTTTTGTTGTGTTTGCTGATCCTGCTGTTGCTGAAAGAGTTGTGAACGAAAAACATATGATTGATGGTAGAACTGTAAGTTATGTAATCTTGTTTTATCTTTGACATTAGTGATCATAGTCTGCCAAACACTCGAGGTACCGGATGATCATTGAAACACCAACACTTTTGATTACAATTATTATTGAGACCTGTAAACGAACTGACTGAACACAAATGGGGCTTGTTTAACTTTAGCCAAACAAATGACCAAACACAAACATTTAAACGAATGAGTTTTTTTCCCCATCTTTTTTCGTTATAAAAATGAACATGCGCGTGTTATTAGTGGTCATAAATACATGTAAATGAACGAACGTGAGTTTAGAAAATGAATGTGTTCTTGTTCGTTTGTTCAATTTGTTAGTTGAGTGCCTATGGCTCAGCTATGAGTGGGATTATACTGGGTACGTTTGTTTGTTAGTTCAGCGTAAAAAAACAAACATAATAAAAAGTTTAGGAACAAGAACTACATGTATTCACTTTTGTTTATTAAATAACTAACATAAACAACGAGCTACCGTTGAACGCTTAACGTTCGGTTTGTTTACATGCCTAGTTTTATTTGATAATCCCACATAACACACCCTACAACTTTTTTTTTGAAATTTGATTTACAGGTAGAAGCAAAGAAGGCTGTTCCAAGGGATGATCAGCAGATTCTCAGCAGGAACAGTGGCAGCGTTCAGGGCTCGCCAGGTCCCATTCGCACAAAAAAGATCTTCGTTGGCGGTTTGGCATCTTCTGTCACTGAAAATGATTTCAAGAACTATTTTGACCAGTTTGGAACGATAACCGATGTGGTGGTGATGTATGATCACAACACACAGAGGCCTAGAGGATTTGGATTCATCACCTATGATTCCGAAGAATCCGTTGATAAAGCATTGCTTCAAACGTTCCACGAACTCAATGGTAAAATGGTCGAAGTCAAACGTGCCGTTCCAAAAGAGTCTTCCAGTTCTCCTAGTCCTAACCGGAACCAGATAAGCGGATTTAACTATGGTTTAAGTAGAGCTAGTAGTTTCCTTAACTATGGTTTAGGTCAGGGGTATATTAGTCCAACTTATGGACCAAGAATGGATGGTAGATTTAGCCCGGTTTCTGTTGGTCGATCCGGTTATCCACCGTTTAGTCCGTCTAGTTATAATATGGGATTGAGTTCGGATTCGGTTTTAGGTATAAACTATGGTGGAATGGGAAATGGAAGTTATAGCTCTAATATTGGATACACGCGTGCGATCAGTCCAGCGTATAATTTAGCTTCAAATAGGCATGTTGATCCATTTGGGTACGGGTTGGGAGGAGGCGCTGCTGGAAATAGTTCTGTTTTGAAGCCGACTAATCATAACATGTGGGCGAATGGGAGCCAAAATTTGAGCAACATTTTGGGTACTGGAAATGTGTCCGGCAGGATGGGAGCAATTTGGGGTAATGATTCCAATGGTGTTCAAGGTGGCGGTAATACTAGTTTCATTGGCAGCAATCTCAACTATGTGAAAGAAGAGAATACTTTTGGGTATAGGAGTAATGGGAATAACATTACAAGCGCGGCTTTTCCATATGGTGTGATTGATGATGGTGAAGTTGGTGGTGATAGCATTTTTGGTGGTGGTAGTGGCGGTGAAGGTGGTGGTTCATTTTTTGCGGCCCCCACTTGGCGGGCATCGTCTCCTGAGCTTGAAATATCTGATTTGTTTGGATATAATCTTGGAACCGGAGCTTCTGATGGTATACCGAAAGACTCAGTTGGTTATGTTGGTTATAGCGTCACAAATAGATCAAATGGAGGTATATAAATATATCTATGCACATACCATCCTTGAACGATTTTATATTATAGTTCATGCATTAAACATGTTAAATAAACACGGATGTTTCTCAAATGTTTTATCTGGTTTCAGGTATCGCGACGTAGCAAGATTGCTATATGGAGATATGAACACTAATGAGGATAAAGAAAGATTGAAGGTTTTTGTGAATTCATTTAATACACCTCACGAAAAAAAGGTACATCGCGTATTTTTGGTTAGATCTAGTCGAAGCGCGCATTATATAAATATATAGCACACATTACATGATTTGGTTTTTATATAGGCTTTTTGAACTATGAGTTCATATGAGATGTGAATCTTGAATTGCAGATAAAGGTTGTGTTATTAGTTATATGGTGACTGAAGATATATGGAAAAGAAGAAAGAAATGAATTGATATTTGTTGGTTTTTTAACCTTTTTTTTATGTGAATCCTATAAAAGTTATAGTTTTTGTTTGGTATGTGGTCTTTGAATCCATATTTATCTTGGATTTTTGTTGTTTATTTGGTTGTTTCAAATGTTTGGTGGGAAATAGTCTTATTGGATTCTAAATTTGGATTAATGAAATTAGTCCATATTTAGTATATCTTGTTTATTTATATTCAAGGATGGATTTTTATGCTTGTTTTTATTGCAAGTGGTGGCATCTTTATTTATCACCCTAAAATTTTAAACATGTTAACTAATTAAGGGAGTAGTCTATAAACTATCAAACCAATCAAACCATATAAACCAAAGAAAAAAATAGGTTTGGTTTTTGGTTTTACAAAACCATAATTAGGTGTTTGGGTAAATTGTTTTTGTCAAAACTGGCTGAAACACACCAACTCTTATTTTCAATAAAAAGTTATCTTTGAAAAAAATATGATATTTGCAACGTGGTGTTTTAAGACATGAGATATTTTTAAAGTTTAATTTATTTTTATTTTTTGATATTTTGTAACTCCATTATTTACAAAGAGGTCCCTTATCTTTTTAGTTCTCACAAAAATATAATAAGTTGTCAAAAACATAACAATGAAGAATAGTTGACCCTTATCCAAACAAAATTTATTAATACAAGCATTTCAATCTTTTTTTTTGTTGTCCATTTCTTCAAATAGATAGTAGGTGCTTGCCCACTATTTATGTTTTTTTTTTAACGGCCAACGGTACCACCCATAACGAAGCCCTGCACCCTTCAGGTTCGGTCCCCGGGCCCCCCTAAGGTCCAGCCCCTCATTTTAGAATAACCCTACTCTGAGTGGGATTCAAACCTGTGACCTCCCAGGGCAGGAACCTCACAAAGTGGATAAATCTTCCCACCTCCATTGCAACGACTAGGCTACAACATCATTGGCTCCCACTATTTATGTCATATTCCAAAATGAGGGGTTCATTCATATTTATTATAAGAACATTTCACAATTATTTTTCGTTCTATCAATAAATAATTTAGAACATTTTAAAAATTATTATTTTGTTTTTTTGTAGCTCCTATTTTACAAGTAAGACTAAATGTTCTTTCAATTTGGCATCTTGATTCTAGTTTTGGCATAAATAGTATTCGTTAAATTATATAAATAATAGGCACTATAGGGATGAAAACAGATCAAGCGGGATTATATTAACACACATAGAGTAAAGATCCGGTACAAATAACTTTTTTGGTAAGAACTGTGAGAATCAAAGGAGGGTATTTTTTTTTATTTTTTTTTTCAATTTTTTTTTTCCCATATTGTTAAACAAGTATTATAGTATTGAAAACTAAAAAAAAAAAAAAAAAAAAAAAATTGGTGTAGAGTAATTACGTGTAGAGTAATTACATAATTACTCTAGTGTAAACTAATGTATTTACCTTAATGACGTAATTACACTAAAAAATTTTTTTTTTTTTAAATTTTTTTTTGTATTATTCATCTAGAAAGAATGTTTAAGCACATGGGAAAAAAAAATTCTAAAAAAAAAAAAAAAATTTTTTTTACCCCCTTTGATTCTCACATTTCTTAAAAAAAACTATATGTATTTGATCTTTACTCAACACACATAATCATACCGAGTTATTTTGTTAATATTTATATTCATATCTATTCAATTTCATTGATATCTTATATATGTATCTATATCTATCTCTATATGTCGATATCTGATACGTGCTTAGTTGTCCACGTCATCCCATGCACCATGGGTTACTACTTGCTCATCCATTATCTCTAGTTTTAGTGGGTTTCATGGTTACCTTCTCTTTATGTTAGTTCTTTTATTCTATGTTTTGGTTGTAAGCCTAAAAAAGGCTCTTTACGTTTAAGTAGGAAATACAATGAAAATTTGATGCGAACTGGCAGTCATTATCTTCATCTAGTTATTGAAGCCTAACCCACTCAACGGGTCTATATCGAAAACTAATCATGCCGATGATCTCTAGCCCAGCTGGTTTGATGTGGGAGGGTTTACCTCTTTAGAGGGTTCCCGCCCGAGGTTGGTCGCAGGTTCAATTTTCGTCCATCGAAAAATTATACTCATTATTAAGGTTGAAAGGGCCCGGCGTATGGGAGGACTCGAACCTATGACCCGAAGGTTATTAGGAATAGGATTTAACCATTGAACTACGCCTAAAAAAATAAAAAGAAAAGAGACTAAGCATCCCAAATTAGTCTTCTATCAATATTCATATTCATATTCATATTTATATCCTACTAGTAAATACCAACTTCAAATAAAATTGAAACATAACATAGATTGTTACAAATTTAACTGTAGGGATCTTTACACAGTTATAATCGTATCCTTTATCATAATTTGATATTCATTGCTGCATTAATGAGTTCATTTCAACTTATAAGAACCTTATTTACGAAAATGTATTTTTTTTTAAAGTGAACAAAGTTTTAGTAGTAAGAAAAATTAAGCAAACTATTATAATAGAGTTTTAATAATATGACCCGCAAAGCAAAAATAACCTTATAATTTGGTTCTATATCCACCAATAATGCATTAAATCGGGTTATCGTGTCCAGTGATAATTGTTAAGGCATATGATTCTGATCGATGTATTTTAGATACACTTATTTAAATATTAATTATTTATTAAATGCATCAATAAAACTTTAAAATATACATGCTTATAATAATAATAGGGCTCCTTTTGTGGGCTGTAGCCTGTAATTGGTCCAAAGAAAGTAAAAAAAGAAATTAAAGTTAAAGTCTACATTGCAAGGGAATTCATATGGCAATCGCCCCCCCCAAAAAAAAAAAAAAAAAAAAAGAAAAAGAAAAAAAAAGTTTTTGTGGCAATATGGCAAAATACAAAAGTTTGGTTACCAAAACTATAAATTCATATCCAATAAAGATAAGCTTATAACAACCACACATAACCATATATCTTCCTATCTTCTCTACACAAACATTTTAAACATTCAAACAACACAAAACTTACAAAAAAACAACCAACATGAAGACCTTAACTCTAACTCACTTCAATCTCATAACCAAACTCCCTCCAAGATTCAACCTATCAACCAAACCCATAATGTTTTACTCACAAAAACTCAAACCCACTTCCAAAACCATCAAACCAAACCAAACAACTCATCTTTTTATCCATAAACAAACCAACCCATTATTATTCATATCACAAAAGCTTAACAACTTGCATAGTTCTAATGACCATTCAAGAACCATGTTGCTAGGAGCTCTTACTGTTGGGCTTGTGATGTTTGTTATGGGCTTTGATGATGAACATAAGGCATTGGCATTTGGGCCAGAAGGCCCATTGGTTGAAGAGTTTTGGGATAATATGAGGAGATACGGGCTTTATGCTTTGAGTGTGAGTACTGGTGTGTTGTATGCTGTTTTTCAGCCTCTTTATGAGTTGTTGAAGAATCCCATATCAGCTGTGCTTGTTTTGGTTATTGTTGGTGGTGGCTTCTATCTTGTGTCTCAAGTTGTTTCTGCTATGGTTGGGATTACTGATTTTAGTTATGAACTTAATTACTAGCCACAGTTTGGTTTGTTGTATTTCGGCTTTTTTCGCCTATAGCAAAATACTATAGTTGTTTATTTTTGTAGCTTATGTCTTACCTTTTAAATAACAATTTAATACAACACACGTTTGACAACGGATCGATTTGTCAAATCGCGGTATTATTCCAATGGGCGGATACAGTTAGAGTCAAGGGATACGTCTGTTATCCCTTGGTTATCTGGCGAAGTGGAAAAAAAATTGTTTTTTAAGGTAAATTTATAAAATGTTACCCCTAAAACAAATTTTTTGTTACCCGTTAAAATAATTTTTATAAAATGTTACCCCTTGTTTTATTTTCTAGATCCGAGACTAGCTAGTCAATGCATGCATTTTGGGCCCAACTGTCGCGCATGGTAAACTGCCCACGATGCCTGATAAACAAGCCGATGTCTTGCCAATGCCCTACATCGTCTCAACACGCTACTTAACGCCTAGTAAAGTAACCACGGGCCTTGGTAATTGGCATGAATACCATAGTTTTTGATCTTGTTCTTCTTTTGTTAACAATGGGATATGTTACATAGTGCTCCTGCATACCTATTGACTTATTTTGTAACTTATGTCTTTTGCTATAACAATTAGATACAACCCGAGTTTAACAATTGATCCATGTGTTAAATCGCGGTTTCATTTCAATCAGGGCCGTCTCCGAGAATGCTAAAAAAAATTTGGGCCTCGGGCGAAAAAAATTTTGGGCCCAAAATTTTGTAAAGAGGAATGAATGTAAAAAAAAAAACAAAACTAAATATAGTGTTAGAGCCAAGGCTTGAACTTGAGACCTTTACATTAAATTTGCATGGTTTTTCCAACTCCACTAACAAGGCTTTTATATATAAAACACAAATATATATCCTAAATATAGAATTTAATATATATATTTATATTTTTAAAAAGAGTTCGGGCCCGTTTGTGGGTCGGGCCCTGAGCCGGTGACCACCCGGCCCATGCTCAGGGCCGGCCCTGATTTCAATCTCGCTAGTCAATGCCTGCATTTTGGGCCCAACGTAAACTGTCCACGATGCCTTATAAACCGCCCAGTGCCTTTCCAAATGACCTAAATCGTCCTAGCGCACCTCCTAGTTCTTAGTCATCACAATGCCTTGCAAACATGCATGATGCGGTTTTGGCACCTTATTCCGGCTTCTGGTTCATTCCACATCCCCTGTCCTTATGACCCACTTGAAACTCTTGATTTTGTGGCAATGCTCAACAAAGCAGCCACGCCGTCCTACTCTAATATTTTGGCTATTTGAGGAATGATGTTCACTTTCATTCGGGTTTGCTAGATAGACGGTCCAAAGTTTTAGGAGTTACAGCTCCTTAAGGATTTTGATACCCAAATTCCCATTATAAAGATTGTGAATATAGTTATGTTTGTACAATAACATGTTAGAGAAAGTTAACCTTGTATATGTTCCATATTTTGTCCCCAATCATATGTTCCAACCTTTGTCATATAGTAAAACACCTCATTGGTACAAAACCATCCTTTTTCTTCAAACTTGTTCAACAACGTATTGAAGAGCGCTTACGGGTTGTATATATGTGATCTTGATCACACAATGGCAGATCATGATACGAAGGATTCGCTACTAAAGAAACTAAAAATACACGAAGACCGACCTCTTACAACAAACCATATTAGTTTGAAACAAATGTCACTTATCCTGGCTGCATACCTAGCCACAGGCACAGTCTGTTTTTCATTAATCCAAGATCAAATTAGCGGCGAGAAGACCAACAAGATCCTGGACGCGGTCTATTTCTGCGTGATCACAATGACTGCTGCAGGATACGGCGATGTGGGACCAGAAACCAGACTGGCAAAGTCTTTAGCTTGTGTGTTTGTGTTTACAGGCTTGGCTCTTGGAGCCTTTGTTCTTAGCAAAGCTGCAGATTACATTGTTGAAAGACAGGAAATATTGTTTGTAAAAGCAATGCATATGCACGAAATCAACGGTCCAAACGACATACTCAAAGAAGGCGAAACGAATAAAGCCAAGTACAAGTTTGTTACTAATTTTACACTTATTCTTTTCCTCATGACTCTTGGAACATTGTTCTTGTCTCTTGTTGAGAAGTTAAGCTACTTTGAAGCCTTTTATTGTGTTTGTGCCACAATCACGACTCTCGGGTATGGGGATAAGAGCTTTTCGACCCAAGCAGGGCGTTTGTTTGCTGTTTTTTGGATCTTGGTGACTACTGTGTCTTTGGCACAACTGTTTGTGTATTTGGTTGAGCTATGGACTGAAAACAGACGGCGAGCGCTTGTGCATTGGGTGCTAAACCGGAAACTGACGATCCAAGATCTTGAAAAAGCCGATCTTGATGATGACAAAGTTGTTAGGTACTTCGTTGACAGTTTCTGACACGACCTGAAACAATACACAGAAACAATCAAGTTTTGGGTTGTCACATCTAACCCGTTCAATAAACGGGCGTGTTTGGGTTGACCCATTTATTAAACGGGTCACGTCAGGTCATTAAACGGGTTGTGTTCAGGTTGACCCATTTAATTACACGGGTCACATGTAAGATTACATGTTTAATCTGTTATATTTAAATAAAAAGGTCGACCCGTCAACCCGTTTAACACCTTTATATACAACCCGCCAACCTAATCCAACAAGCTTACAACTTGATTACTACCGTTTAACATGTTTGGATAATTCGGTTAAAGTGTTAAACGGGTTAACGGAGTTAAAGTAGTAAAGTAGCAAAAAAAATATGTTCTTTGACTACTTTACTACTTTAACTCTGTTACGGGTCATATTCAAGTTACACGATTTTAAGTGCTTCCAAGTTAAGCTGATGTTTTTGACACAAATAAATATATGGGTCATGTTCAAGTTGAACAATTCAACCAGCTAACCCGAAACATGTCAACCCGTCACGATTGATCAACACCGGATACTAATCAACACATATCTTTGTGGTTCTATGGTCTATTTGTTCATGCAGTGCTGCAGAATATGTTTTGTATAAGCTGAGAGAGATGGGGAAGGTAAGCAATGAAGATATTGCAGTTGTATATGAAGGATTTAAGAGTCTTGATGTTGATCATTCAGGAACATTGACATTGAATGATATAAAGATCATTGAGTCCTTTGAACCAAAATGTTGACATATGTGTATCATACTTGATCATGGAAATGATAGAACCATGTGTGTGATTGTTTGTTAATTAAAATAATAGGATTATTAATTAAAGCCCTAACCCGATGGATATTCCGAAAACATTTAGAACGGGTATTTGGGTATGAGACTGGTTATGAAATTTGTTTTAAAAATTGGGGTAAATTCACGTGTACTACTACTATTTTACGGGTTTGGGACGAGTATGAGATTAAGTGGTATAGGCCCGATTAGCCGAACATGTTTACATGTATATAAAAAATGATAATAAATGGTATGTTGAAGTTGGAAGAAGACTGAGGTTATAAAAATTAAAAAAAAAAAAAGAAAAAAAAATTAGTTAAGCATTTGATTGTTCATATCTTTTCTGAATTAACTATAAAATCAGTTTTGGGGTAATGGGTTTCAGCAGATAGTTTTAAGTCACATAACTGATACCCATGATACCCTTGACATCCATACTTCATATGTGACAAACTTTTTGTTTTATGTTTTTTTTTTTAGTTTAAATCATATTATGTTTTCATTTTATGATTTCTTATATAAATTTGAATACACCTATACAACCTCTTTGTTTTCATATACTTTTCAGATTTAGTATAAATATTTAACACAAACTAAATTGTATACAATATTATTGTACATATTTTTCCATTATTTAATTATAAGATTGTAGTGTTTTGGGATTGGAACGCTTCATGGGCTGGACCACGACCAGCGATGGTAGGCTAAAATACAGTATTACTCAAGTCTTCTTGACTATCTCAAATATGTAAATTAATTGAACCGAACTGAACAAAGCTTAATGTACGTCTGTTCGTTTAGCATTGAACCTGTTAACGAGTAGTTAACAAATACTAACCGAATGAAATTTCATGTCCATGTTCTTTCACTAAGGAAATGAATCTGCTTGTGTTCACCCGTACACAAAGGAACATATATTGTGTCCACCTGTGGCTAGGGGGGTTGTGCCCTAAGGTCCTGGCTGAGTTCATTGCCTCGGCCCAGCTTACTCCTTAGCTAAAGCCTGACAACAAAATTAGGTCTATTGGTGTTGGGGCCATTTGGAGGAGATTGGTGTCGAAAGTCGCTATACATAAAGTAGGCAAAGAGATGGCTATCTATCTTGGGGATTTTTAATTTGGGGTTGGGGTCCCTAATGGGGCGGAAGCAGTCCTGCATAGCGCAAACAGGTTCTTGAACATATTCCATTCAGATAGTTCCTTGGCTATGCTCAGTAACGATTTCTCTAATGCCTTTAACATGGTTGACTGTACGACACTACTCAGGGAAGTTACTTATCGGTGCCCGTGGTTGAAATTCCTATATGTCCAACCCGCCAGGTTATAAGTGAGTGATACTAATATTAGCGCTACTACAGGGGTTCAGCAAAGGGATCCCCTAGGGTCCCTCCTTTTTGCACTGGCCCTTCATCCGCTTGTCCTCAGGGCGTAAGACGTCTGCTCCCTCCTCCTCCATGCTTGGTATTTGGACGATGGAACAATTATAGGTAAGACGGAGGAAGTAGCGAGGGCGTTGGATATTATCCGCTCTGAAGGGATGCCTTTGGGGCTCATGCTTAATGTGCGTTAAATTGAAATCTTTTGGCCGTCATGTAATGGCTCGAAGACAACGTCAGGCTTATTCCCTAGTGAGATTGGTAGGCCCCGGGGGGGGGGGGGGGTTGTTAGTCGGGATGCAGATTATATATGTTCTTTGGCATTAAAAAGAGCTTTGCGCGCGGTTGAGCTTATGGGACACTTGCCGAAACTGAGGGACCCCCCTAGTGAGCTTCTCTTACTACGCTCGTGCATGGGGGTTGCTAAATTAGTGTTCGGACCCCAAACATGTCAGCCATAGTTTGTCAAAAGAGGTTGTGTCTATCTTTAATGCAGGCCTGCGGGGGGGGGGGGGGGGGGGGCTGTGGAGGGGCGTATTTTGGGGACCTCCAGTGGAGGTTAGCATCCTTGCCTATGCAACATGGGAATTTGGGGTTTTCCTCGGCAGAGGATGTGTCAGCATATGCCTTTGTAGCGTCTAGGCCCCATGTCACACCCCGCCTAGGCGGAAACACGGGATGTAACCACGAAAGGTTTTCAAGCACAAGATATGAACAAACATTCATATTTATTTATTTATAAAGGTACCAAATGTGTTTTTCAACAACCAATTTCACAAGATACATTTTAAAACCGTTAGCGGGGTCAAAAGTTTTGATGACACGATACGTGGTAGTCGTGAATGATTGCCCAATCGTAACCCAAGTTCCATCCATGATTTAGTTACCTGAAAAACATGCATAAAAACTTTGTCAACAAAATGTTGGTGAGTTCACAGGTTTTGTAAACCAAATGTAAAGTTTAATGAAATCCTTGAATGACCCATCATTGTCTAGCCAAGAACAATGATGATAAACCATCATGAGTCCATAACCAAGCCTCGACGAGTGGTGCCTCGCACATTGCACAATAAAGGCAATGAATCGTCATAAAAGAAATGCAAGCACTCTCATATCGTATAAATCCGGTTAGAGCAACTAACCAAGAGTGGGGGTGTCAACCCAATAGATCTATTCAAGCGTTTCTAGGCTATATCCATAACTAGTCATGTATACACAAAGCCTTTCTTATGTGTGTACTCGTGTATGTATATGCACGCATATTTATGCATCTATGTACTTGTATTTCAATACATGACCATAGATGTCCATGTCTATGAGGTGTACACTTATACACACATACCCATATATGTATGTACGTGAGTACATTCATACACATCAATATCTATGTCCATGGTTTGCTATACACTTACATACGTACTATATATACATACACATATACATGGTAGGGAACACACACATAGATCTTGCCTTGTACATACATTTACATACCCTACACATTATTGTTAAAACATAATATTATCTTAGTTCAAAACTACTAGGCATCTATGTATATATATACCCATGCATACAAACACACTTGAAAGAAATGCCACTACATTCATGTTACATATACACGCATACATATACCTTAGAGATAACATACTTGTTTTCTATATTAGGTTCATGTTTTTAGTGAGGTTAATCATGTTGGGTGAATACTAGTATGTTTCAAGTTGTAAGATAAATGTAAGAACAATCTTATAGTTAGTAGTTCATACCTCTAGTGTGTCTTGAACTTAGAGGATGGCTTGGGAACATTAGAGAGTGTCAGGTGAGTGTGTGTTGAGAGTAGTGTTGTGTTGAAGGTGCAAGTGTTTAGTGGAGCCTTGGGGTCCTATTTATAGAGGGAGAGCGAGAGATCGAAAGAGAGAGATGTGAGAAGGAGAGAAAGCAGCCGAGAAAGAGAGGAAAGGGAGAGGAAAGAGAGGTTGAGGCTTGCTATGTTGGGTAAGTCAACTATCCTCAAACCTTGTGTTACATAGAATCCTTCCATGTTTAGTTAACAATCTTCTTATGTCTCATATCTCCCTAGCATATCCAAGGTCTAAATCACACTTTGGAGGGTCACTAATCTCATGATCATGTTGGTTAGATGCTAAGCATATGTGACATTACATGAAGTCAACTATGGAAGCAAATCAACACATGCCAAAATAGATTTTGACTTGGATTAAAGAAAGGATTAGAGAGGGTACTAGGGGGGGGGGACGGTTATGGGAAGGAAACAAGAAAGGGGTTGTAAGTTATTTTGGGTAATGATCTTCCCTAGTTCTTGGTGAATTAAGGAATCCTACTATGTTTGGTTAATGATCCTACTTTGTCCCAAATCTTGCAAGCAAATCAAGGGTCTTAATCACATCTTAAGGTTGACTAAATACTATGATGATGTTGGGCAAGACTTGATCTAATGTGACAATACATTGTGGATTCTAGAGATTATATATAACATGTGATAAATTAGTTTAAAAAAATAATGGACATGGGGGGGGGGGGGGGTATAATGGGCCGAAAACAAGAACAAGAAAAGAGGAGTGGACACTTAACTAATGTAGTAAACCCAACATTATGAATCTAAGATGTTTAAGGAATCTTGCTATATATGGTTAAGCCACCAAATCTATATTAATTTGTCTTAGAAAGAATAAGAGGATTTGACACTTCATTGATGATGTTCCAATGTGTAACATCGCGAAATTTTCCCCAAATTTTAATAATTAAAAACCCTTAATATATTTTTTTTCTTTACATATTTACCACTTTTATCATTAATTTTTACAAATAGGCATGTCTTTATTTAACTCACAAGTTATGTGTAAATATTTATATATATATATATATATTTAGTAATAATAATAATAATAATAATAATAATAATAACAAAAATAATCTGATTGTTTTTGTAGAATATTGTCTTTTTCCAAACCCAATCCATATCATTTCAACCAATTCCTTTCCTTGTTTCCAATCCCTTCGACTTGACCAAGAGTCAAATTATTTGACTTCTAAACTCACTTATGGTAACAATTGAATATGACAGATCATGACCCACACATTCTGCCTTGCTTCAAGCTCATTAATCCACTAATCACTCATCCATTTACCTTGATAAACAACATAAAACCATAACATCCCTGCCCTCTCTCTCTCTCGCACACTCTCCCTCATCTTCCCCACAAGACTGCCGCAGCCCCTCCCCACTCTAGACCACCGCTGCGCACCACCAATCAGTCCACAACCACCAGCCACCGCCCACTTCCTCTCCTCCCTCTCTAACCCTGCAGCCACCAACAACAACCACCCCATCCCCTTCATCAACCACCGAGCCACAAACCCCTTTAATCTCTTCACTCTCTTTCATCTCTTCACTCTCTCCCTCTCCCTTTGTTTGCAGCACCGGCCGGCCACCACCATCCCCGGTGGTGGCGGCGTGAAGGTCTTAGACGCGAAGCTCTATCACCACCTCAAACCACGACCCTTTTCTTTACCTTTTCTTTTGTTTATTTCCCCCTTCGCACAGCTCCGACGACCCTGTTCGGGTTTGAGCATCATCAAATTAGCCCCAATGATGACGGGTTTGCATCGATGGTTGATCTATGGTCAATGGTGACAGCAAGACGAAACCATTTATGGTTTCGGGTGATGGGTTATTGGTCAACGTAGGTAACTACGACGGTGGTGATACTTGGCGGCGCTGGTAATGGGGATGGCCATAGGGGTTGTGGTCGCAGTTTCGAATCTTGTTGGTTTTCTTTTGGGTCAGATCTATTCCGTTTGGTACTGGTCTGGTTACAGCTCGATTTCATCTCGCGTCCCTTTTCCTTTTGAGTTGCTTCTCTTCGGATTGCCAAGACGTGAGTCAACGGGTCAACCTTCGGTCAAACATCTCAGTCAGGTCAACATTAGTCAACAGGTCAGCCATGGTCAAACCAGTTGACACGCGGTACGGGACGGGTTACGTGCTGGTTCGCGAGCTCAAATATCGGGAAGGTTTAAGCGCACGCCGTATTATTTCTTTTACTTGTTTTGAGGAAATTCGTATATGTGTTGATATATATTTTAATTAAAAGTGTAAAACGAAGCGAATCGACTTGCGACTAAAAATTTCCTTATTAACTTGAATATATATTACTTGTCAAATATAGTTTCTCGCTTATTATGGGCCTTTATATCTTGAGCCATTTATCGCGTAAAAAGATTTAGTTAAATTGTATAGCGCATTGAGAATATGGGCGATTGATTTTTGTGAAAATTTAGACAACTTGAGTTGTCTGGTTTCTTGCAAAAACAGGGGAAACTCTGCCAAATTTTTTTAGAAAAATGTAAGAAACGGATTGGTCTTTCAAGTTTGTATTTACGTCTAAAAGAAATTAAGTTTTTTTACAAATAAATTCTAACCTTCAAGTCTTACGTCGTCAAAAATAGAAATATTTATATTTATTAATAAGTTCATAATATGATTCAATCTGCAAAACGAGCTAACATTCAAGTCGAGTTACTCAAATATTATTTTCATTGTCCAAAATGTTTCTTTAGCAATAATTTCAAGACACGACTTTGAATACTATAATAAAGTAGTTATTTTAATAAATTAATAATACGCATATACTTTCGTGATTCCAAACCAAGTTATTGTCGGTTCGTTAAGTCATGCACACTTCAAGACGCGCATTCGTTCAATGCGAGTCTAGGTAGTTTAATAAACTATCTTTACAATTAAGAAACGAATCAAGCTTACTTGCATTAGAATTTAAGACGTCCTTTACTTGTTATAGGGCACAAGAGTTCAATTAATCCAAGTTCAGACTTGTTGCTAATTGCTAATATTTACACAACGAACTTCAGGTGAGTTTTACATAGCCCCTTTTCTATTTATCACCGTTTTTGGGGTGAAACATGTTACAACATTATATATGCAATTCAATCATCAATGTGTCTATGTGTTTTTCTATGTTGCATTATGTCTTGAACATGACTAGGGTAAGCACAATTCTAGCATAATCATTAACATTGATCAGCCGACGGTATACATTGATAGATCTATTGGATTGACAATCCCACCCGGATACGTGCCTCCTACAAAGGTAGCGTGGGTGTTTGTTATCGCATAACATATTCGAGTGAACTATGAGCGTATGAGATGTACCACATTATAACAGTCACAAGGGTTGATTATGCACTCGATTTACTTCTAGTATGTTTTCACATATGGACTAGACTTGCCATGACACATGAATTGTACAACATTTTTATGCAATTATCAAAACCTATGTAATTCTCACCAACTTTTGTTGACCCAAAATATTTTCAAACTTAACATGTTTCAGGTTATGGCTTGCTTGAAGATTAGAGTTATTGCTTGAAGATGCGTAGCTAGTATTTTTCATTTTGATGTACAAATTCTTAGAACAATTGTATGTAATTTATTTAAATCATTTATTGAAACTTATTATTTACCATGAGCTACTGAACAATCATCAATACGTGACATCCCGATGTTTCCGCCATCGGTTGGGGTGTTACACAATGTCTAGTAAGAACAAAACATTAATCAAAGTGGTGGTGATCATTTTTGGTTAGGAAACTTTTATAAATCCTAGTGTTGATCACTTGTTTCACCAAATATAGTTAAGTTTATAATCAAAACTAGATAGTTTATTTATATTGGAACAAAAGGATATGTAAGAGCTAGTTATTAATGTGTCTACTAGCCTCTGGTATGCATGTACACATATACATATGTGTAGGTACGTTAGTTGAATAAATACCAGGATTTATATGTAAATTCCATGATGCTTCCCATTGTATTATTAAATAAATGGGCATCTATACATGATTCTGGAAAATAACTCGTAATCGTTTAAATTTATGTCACCAAGATTCGTTGATATGGGAGAAATCATACTCGTTCAGACATTGCTAGACTTTCTCGGGGGACTTATGCATATAAAATGATGTGAATAATGCATGGAAAATTAAACATTGATTAGAAAGTATACGGATTTTGACCTGGCTAAGTGGAGGGTGTCACACCCCAGTCGTGGGGATTGCAGGACCACATCTTGCGAAGTGCTGGGGTGGTGGGGGATGGACTCTGACTACATCCTCGCACTTGGTAATATTAAAACAGCTCTTTTGGAACTTGATCTACGTGGTTATACCGATAAGGAGACCGCCTCCAAGAAATCTCAACAAACCTTGGCGAGTGCTCTTTATACTAAACATGTGCAGACTATGGAGGGGCATTTTGATATGACCCCACGACAATGGGCAGTGCTTGTATGTCTTCAAGGGGCATATGCTCAAGATTTTTTTACTGTCATTCCCATTGAAGGCCTTGGCTGTTAGTCGGGCTGATTCCCTAGTGAGATTGGTAGGCCTGAGAGGGGGGAAGGGCTGTTAGTCGGGATGCAAATTATATATGTTCTTTGGCATCAAAAAGAGCTTTGGGCGCGGTTGAGCTTATGGGACACTTGCCGAAACTGAGGGACCTCGCCCCCCAAGTGAGCTTCTCTTACTACGCTCGTGCATGGGGGGGGGGGAGCTAAATTAGTGTTCGGACCCTAGACATGTCAGCCATAGTTTGTCAAAGAGGTTGTGTCTATCTATAATGCAGGCCTGCGGGGGGCGATTGAAAGCATTGTTGTTTGTGGAGGGGCGTATTTTGGGGACCTATAGTGGAGGTTAGCATCCTTGCCTATGCGACATGGGAGTTTGGGGTTTTCCTCGACAGAGGATGTGTCAGCATATGCCTTTGTAGCGTCTAGGCCCCAGTCGTGAGGATGTGTCAGTTTTTGTTGAAAGGTTGAAACCCTAGAAACCCTAGATCCTTAATTGAACCCAAAATCATGTGATTTTTCCAAGTTTTTCATCATTCGAGGGTTAGGTTTTCATTTCCGCACCTTTCTGCACAAGTTTCATCCTTGAATTCGAACAATTAGAGTGTTTATGGGCTGATTTGCAGAAAATATTGAAGATGAACACGTTTTTCTGCAAAAGGTCGAATGAAAGATGTTGATTCGACCCTTCGAGAGGTCGAACGAGTGTTTTAGAGGTCGAACCAACTAGTTACAGAGGCCGAAACAGTTTGATCATGTTCATTCGACCTCACGACAGGTCGAACGAGAGATCTCAGTTTTAGTCATGCTTAAATGAACCTCGTTCGAACTAACCATTGTTCATTCGACCTTACAAAGGGGTCGAATGAAACTTTATTCCTTGGTTCGAACCCTCGACGTATAGAATGGAAAATTGATATTTTTAGGGGTAAAAAATTTAGAAAGGCAGTTTTTGAAGATTTCGGGAGAAAATTTTGATGCTAGACATGGATATTGTTGAAGAGAAATGAAGTTGTAATATGGATTTCTGATCAGTTGTTTATGATGATGAAACGTTATATTGTGGGGTAGTCAAGAGAATCAACAATATGATGATCCGATTTAGATGACTAGTATGGGCCAAATCAGATATATTTTTATTCCGCAAGTTGAGAATAGTCAACCCAGTTCCAGTGTGATTGAAGGAACTTGTTCAAACAAAGTTGTTATTTACAAGAGAATCAAGACTGAGATCTCAATGTGCTGAAAGTAATGAGGGATCCCAGTAGGAGTCATGTGGCACGTAGATCCAACGAAAGTTTCAAGGTTATAGTCCTGAAGAATTTCAAGAGCTATTGGTGGTTATTGTTAGGCCCCGTCGAAAACTTCAGTTTCTGAAGCATTTCAAGTCCGCAATGGTACCGGTAGTTCCCGCTGAAAACTTCTGGATGCTTGATCCACTCATCTACGGCTAGTATTCTCAATCAGGAAGCTTGAAACATCAGCAACCTGTCAAACAGATGAAATTACTCAAGAACATGTTGATTATCATTATCTTACGGGATCTCAGAGAAACATTGTGAAGCATCAGTCAAGGGGGAAAGTCTTGATGCACCGACGTGCCTGATACTTCAACAATACTGACTGAAGATGCAAGTTGTGTTTAGCATTCACCAGCAACGTCCAAGGGGGAGATTGTTGATGCACTTTATGTGGACGTCACTGTTAAATAGACTAGGGTTGAGTCGTGTATTGTATTACATGGATTGTGGTGATCCATAAGGGCATTTTATGGATCTGATGCATTTGTTTAAGGTAGACCTGGTTGGTTGGAACCATCATGAGGTCGAACCAGATATAGAAAGGTCGAACCAGTTCATTCGACCCTTACAGGAAATCGAATGAGCTGGGCCTATAAATAGCAATCTCATGTGTTGATTTTGAGAGTAGATTGTGAGTTTGTGCTTATAATGCTCTCAAGGGGGAGGTCATGCCCGACCTCCCCCGGCCCCGAGATAGATGTGTAACATCGCGAAATTTTCCCAAATTTGTATACGTAAAAGCCCTTATTTCTATTACATTTTTTTATCGTTAATATTGTATAAATATGCCAAAGTCCTTATTTTTTTCCTAACTCACCACGTACATGTATATATATATAAATATATATAATAATAATAATAATAATAACAATAATAAATATAACAAAAATTAGATTTTTATTCTTGACCAAACCCAACCCAATAACCAACACACACAAATCCTGCCCAGCCCATGTGCGGCCCAAACCACCAGGCCCAACCCTTCTCCTTCCCACCTGTTTAAAAAAAAATGGTGCTTGGGCCGGGACTCGAACCCGCGCCCAAGCCGGTTCCTTTTACACACAACAATTTAACCAGCTGATCTAGCCAGGGATCTTGTTATAATCTTGACCCTTTATAATTATATCACGACTATAAACCATCTCAGTTGACTTGGAAAGTCAACTGAGATCGAAGACTTACCAAAATCACACCACCATTACTCGTAATTAACCTGTAAATGGCATCACAACGCAATTACCGGCCTTCATTGAGTCAGCACACGACCAATTTTCCATCAATTCTTACCAATTACGTGCTTTGACGCGTCAAACATTAACAACTTGGTCAAAACTTGCCAATTCGAACACCAAGCCATTTCCCTATAAATTGAAGACCCTCTAACCTGCTACACTCGCCGAACATCTCAATTCAATCTCCAATTTTCCTATTTAAGCTGTTGTTCGAGTGTTTCAATCGCAGTTTGACTTTCTAGCCTTGACCGAGCAATCTGGTGATATTTGGCATTGTTTGGGCAACACCATTATTCAATCTTTTCAAGAAGTATAACATTTTGCTAAGGTGAGTTTTACATAGCCCCTTTTCTATTTATCACCATTTTTGGGGTGAAACATGTTACAACATCATTTATGCAATTCAATCATCAATGTGTCTATGTGTTTTTCTATGTTGCATTATGTCTTGAACATGACTAGGGTAAGCACAATTCTAGCATAATCATTAACTCCGTACAAGCCGACGGTATACATTGATAGATCTATTGGACTGACAATCCCACCCGGATACGTGCCTCCTACAAAGGTAGCGTGGGTGTTTGTTACTGCAATATAAACGAGTGAACCATGAGCGTATGGAATGTACCACAATACAACAGTCACAAGGGTTAATTATGCACTCGATTTACTTCTAGTATGTTTTCACATATGGACTAGATTGCCATGACACATGAATTGCACAACAATTTTACTCGATTATCAAAACCTATGTAATTCTCACCAACTTTTGTTGACCCAAAATATTTTCAACTTAACATGTTTCAGGTTCTACTTGCTTGAAGATTTGATTTGATGCTTGAAGATGTTTGTATAGTTTTATTCAGTTTGATGTACAAATTCTTAGAACAATTGCATGTAACTTATTTAAATTATTTAATGAAATTTATTATTCACCATGAGCTACTGAACAATCATCAATACGTGACACCCCGATGTTTCCGCCATCGGTTGGGGTGTTACAAGATGTTTATTCTACTGAAGACAGTGTCTGTAACTGTTTCTGATGTAATACGAATCTGTGATGACATTGTTTTCATCTATTTCTGTTTCGTCTCAAATCTTCCGTTTAAAACCGAGTTGTATTCGCGTAATCGATCCATGGGTTCGGTTCTAAACCGAAATTTCACATTCACGAACATAATTGAATGAACACAATCTCCATTCATATTGTTCATTTAATTTATCGAATAAAATTTGTTGGTGATGTTTGTTCATATATTAAATGAATCAACGTATCCCGCTGAAGTTTTAATTACACCATTTTTAATGGCTAATTTCCTCCCCCATTTTTTACACCCCTTATTTCATCTCCTTTTAAATACGTCATTTTTTGCCCCTTATGAGGCTTAAACTCCTAACTTTTCATTTGAAATCCCAAAACCTTTACCACCACATCACAAGATGTAAATGATAGTTTTAGTTCACTAATTTGTCTGGTTCTGAACTTGTAGAGAAGCTGAAATTACCAACACTTAAACATCCAATCCCTTATAGACTTAAATGGTTGAGCTAGCGGAGTATGGGCGGTGATTCCATACCTTACATTGGTAATAGAATGGATGGGGGAATGGAATGGACGAGGTAATGGAATGGATTATTACCATTCCATGTCTTGTTTAGTTGCCATGTGGGAATGAAACCTAATATTACATTGTGTTGTTGGATAGGCAGGAAAAGACAAAGGAATAAAATCAGTGGTGAGTGGCGGTGGTGGATGGTGGTTAGTGGCGGTGATGGTGGGTGGTGATATGTGGCGGTAGCTATGGTGTTAGGTGGCGGCGGCGGCACCAATGGAAGTTGGAGTTGGATGGCCGTGATGGTGGGTTGGCGACGATGGTGAGTTGTAACACCCCAACCAATGGCGGAAACATCGGGATGTCACATATTGATGATTGTTTCAGTAGCTCATGGTAAATAATAAATTTCAATAATTGATTTAATTACATTACATACAATTGTTCTACAATAATTTGTACATCAAAATGAATAATACTAAATACACATCTTCAAGCATTAACTATAATCTTCAAGCAAGCTATAACCTGAAACATGTTAAGTTTGAAAATATTTTTGGTCAACAAAAGTTGGTGAGAATTACATAGGTTTGAATAAAAATGTTGTACAATTCGAGTGTCATGTCAAGTCTAGTCCATACGTGAAAACAAAACAATCGGGTAAATCGAGTGCATAATCAAACCTTGTGACTAGAATATTGTGGTCCATCCCATACGCTCATGGTTTACTCGATTATGTTATAAATTCGATAACAATCACCCACGCTACTTATGTAGGAGGTACACGTATCCGGGTGGGATTGTCAGTCCAATAGATCTATCATTGTATACCGTCGGCTGATCAATGTTAATGATTATGCTAGAATATTGTGCTTACCCTAGTAATGTTTAAGACATAATGCAACATAGAATAACACATAGACACTTGTGATTGAATTGTAAATTGAATGTTGTAACATGTTTCACCCCAAAAAAAATAGTGAATGGAAAAGGGGCTATGTAAACTCACCTTAGGTGCATAATGAGTTCGTGCGTTTTATTGAGCGTGCAAACACTTAGTAATAATGCCTTGGAAAACTCGGAACTAGCTAGAGGAGATAATGATGAATGAAAACTTTAGTATGTGGGAGATGGGATAATAATGTTTTTTTTATTGAATGTTATAAAGAGTTGAATGGTAGGCTATTGTATTTATAGTGTAGAAATTGGAGTTGTAATTAGGGACTATTTTGACTAGGCTAGAATTTAGGAACAACTTTGACTTGACTAGAAGACCATATTTACTAACACTTTGACTTGACTAGGAGACCATATTTACTAACACTTTGACTTGACTTGACTAGACTAAGAGACTACGTTTGACTTTTCAGGTTTGACTAAGGGACCTTGAAAGGGTTTAAGTTTAATTGGTTTTAATTAACATCACAAAACACCAAATGGTGTAGTGGTTTGTGTGGTGTGGTTAAGGTTTAGCCCGCCAGGGACTCGGGTTCAAATCCTGGCTCAGGCAAACATTTTTTTTAACGTTTTTAAATCAGAATTTTTAATAAAATCCAATTTAATATTGATTATAAGTCATTATTTAAACAAAAAAAATTAATAAAATGGATGGGAAAGATAATGTAAACATGAATCGGATGAATAAACGAGAGAGTTCTATATATATATAAAAAAAATTGTGTGATGTTACATGAGTGGTGGCGGTGGGTGGTGTTTGGTGCGGTGATGGTAGGTGGTGGTGTGTGGCGGTAGCGTGGTGGTGGGTAGCAATGACGGTGGTGGGTGGTGGAGTGGTGGTAGGTGGAGGTGGATGGCGGTGATGGTGGGTGGGCGACGGTGGTGAGTAGTGACAGTGGTGGGTGGAGGCGGCGGTAGTGGTGGGTAGAGGAAACTATGGTGAGTGACGGTGGCAGGTGGTGGTGGGTGGTAGGCGACGGAGTTGGTGGTAGGCGACGGAGTTGGTGGTGGGAGACGGTGGTGGGTGGTGATGGCGGTGGTGGGTGGTTGTGGTAGCGGTGGTAGGTGGTGACGATGGTGGTGGTGGTGGGTGGTGGCTTATGGTGTTGTTAATGAAGGGTGAATGAGGGATGAAATGAAAAACAAAACATGGGGGGTGGATGGAATGGTTTTGAGGGAATGAAATGCCTTGCGAAATGGATGATTCCATTCCTTTGACCAACCAAACACACTATTTTTTATTACCTCGTAATGGTCCATTTCATTCCCCCTTCCATTCCATCATACCAAACGCTACCTAGAGGTGTACAAAAAAACCGGAAAAAAAACTGTTTTTTAACCAATTTTTTTAAACTGATTTTTTCGGTTGTCCACCCTCCAAAGAAAACCGGTTTTAAAACTGATTAAAAAATGATTTTTAAAGAAAAAAAATTGTTTTTATTGAAAAAACGGTTTAAAAATTGATCCCAACCGGTTTAAAGAAAAACGATTTGTACACATCTACCTGACACGTACCACAACACGAAAATAAAAATGTTTTGGGTTTGTTGGTCAACTTGAACACAATCAGTTAAATAAACGGGTTCACCTTTCTAATTATTTTAGAAAAATTTCAAAATTAGATATTTTTATTTTTTGTTTCTAGAGATATACGTGTTCCTCTTGAACTCTTCACCATCTTTTCATTTTCAACTAGGGCTGTAAACAAACCAAACGAACACGAATAAGGCGTTATTCATGTTCGTTTGTTAAGGAAATAACATGTTCACAAACTGTTCATGAACACTTACCGAACGGGATTTTCTAGTCGTATTCGTTTATTAAGGAAATGAACTTGTTCATGTTCGGTTGTGTTTATATGTTAAATTTAGGTGTCGGATAAAAGGGAACATAAACAAACACAAATAAACGTAAACAAACACAAACAAACATTAATGAACAAAACCAAGCACAAATCAACACATAGTAAATTCCGAATAAAATCAACATTTTTTTATCACAAACATTGTCCGCCCAAAATATACTAATCCAATAATCCAAATATACTTGACATAATCTTGATCACATAATGTCTCATAAAAACACAAATTTATCATATTAAACTTGAAATCCTCATTTTTTTAACGGTTAACTTCATTAAAAAACAGACGCGCCTCAATCAAGGACCGCCAAAAAAAATCCTTACACCACTACATCATATACAATGGGTAAACGTTCCAATCCTTCCACTCTATGGTTTTAAATTTAGACCGACTACGAAGCCACGAAAAGGACAAAGACTTTATAGTCGCAAAAACCTCATGAACTTTCGGAGTCACCCCTTCAAAAGCCTGGACATTTCTCGCTCTCCAGACTGCCCAACATGTAGTCATAACAATACCTCGGATAATCTTCTTTGCCTACTTCGAACCATGTACCGAATCTGAAAGAATCAGCAAATCTTTTACATCAGAAGCATTAATAGGAGTCAACCTGCACCACCTTTCGATGAAAAGCCAAACCCCGTATGTGAACCCACAGCCAATATACGTATGTCTAGAATTCTTGACTTTGGAATTTCAAAGGACACAAGAATCGTCTTGTATGTTGATTCTCTTTTGAACTAAAGCTACTCGAGTCGGAATCCGGTCCATCTCTACCCTCCACATATGTAAATTAACCTTTAACGGTACCTTCGACTCCATTTCATAAAGTGAATTCTGTGAATGTCTATCTTTACGTAGCATCAGCTTGAACTTTGAAACCCTGAACTCGCCTGCTTCTTCGAAAACCATATTCATTTATCGCATGAATCTGTGAGAGAGCTATCCTCAATCATCTTGGTAAGATCCCACCATTCCAAAAGTTCTTCTACTGTTCTAGGACCTCTTCGCCATTTCAAATGTAAGAGTGCCATCTCCACTTTTGATCCTATCACTGACCATACAACATTTGTTCTGCTCCAATGCATACAGTCTTGGCCACCGAGTTTTGAGTATAGTTTCACCGAACCACAGATCGTGCGAAAAGGCAATAACCGACCCGTTTCCTATCTTACCTTGAATCCTAATCCTATCCAGGTTATTAACGATGGATTTCTAACATCCCGCAATTGCCGTCTTTATCGGAAGGAAATTCCAATTGCCCCTGCCCCCATGCACTACTAAAACAAGCCGATGCCATAAACTGTTCAGGTCAATCATAAATCGCCATGCCCACTTTGTGAGCAAAGCCTAGATTGACATCTGTTAAGTTTGAAATTCCCAATCCACCAACCTCCTTGGTAGTCGTCACTATATCCCAAGATACCCAATGAACTCTCATGTTTTCATTAGTAGAGGAACTCTCATGTTTTCATTAGTAGAGGCCCATAATTGTTTTCTTCATAATCCCTCAATTTGTTCAATAACCGCAACAGGAGCCTTATATAAAGATAAATAATACACTGGTAGGCTAGAGAGAACCGATTTTATCAAAGTTAAACGCCCACCCATTGATAGAGAGTTTGCCTTCCACTTAGATAACTGTGATTTAACCGTTTCAATAGCCGCATTCCAATGACAAAGGCGGTTCATGTTAGCTCCAACTTTAATTCCAAGGTAATCAAATGGGAAAGCACTGACCTTACAACCAAGAACACTTGCCATTCTGCTCACCTCGTCTTCATTGACGCCAATCCCAAAAATGCGGGACTTATTTATATTGATCTTCAACCTTAAACATCGATGAAAAATGCGTAGTAACCTGGCCATCTTTTCAATATTTTCGACCGACCATTCTCTTACTTTTAATGTGACATGCATATAGTAAATGGGAGATAGTCGGACCCGTGTTCATTACCTTGATACCTTTGAACTCCCCTTCCTCGCATAAGACCTTTCTCACATTGAAACTCGTAGGTAGGAGACCTATTAGCCAGTACTGGAGATCTGGCTGATTCCAAAATACCTTTCACCTAAACGCCCCTTCTACCCGCAAAACCCATTTGATCCAACATCGATAAAAAAAATCCCTAGTTTACATTGTTATAAGCCTTTACAAAATCAATTTTAAGCATGAAGGCTTTTTCCCATATTTTTTCAACCAAACATACACCTCATTCATCATAAGTGGACCATCCAAAATAAATTTACCTTTAGGAAAAGCATACTGTGTTTTTGAAATCACTAACCCCATGATCTTCTTAACTCTAGCCGCAAGTACTTTCAAGATTACCTTACTAATAATCCTCGTTTAGTCTACCAAAAATAATAGTTAATCAAAATAGGTAAAGTAATATTAATATGTGATACACTAATATATACTAAATAATCCACGAAAATTTGAAGTACTTAAGTTAAAAATAAAAAATTAAAAACCCTAATGAATTATATAACACAAATAAACATAAACATAAACAAACACGTTTCTGAACGTTCAAGAACATAAATGAACGTACGTCACGTACGTGACTTCAGTTTATGTTCGTTTGTTTAACTAAACGAACGGAATTTATTATTTGTGTTCATTCATTTATTAAATGAATGAACATAATTGAACTTCCCACGAAATAGTTCACGATTTGTTCATTGAACGTTTGGTTTGTTTACAGTCCTATTTCCAACAATTTATTTCATTAAATTCTTTTTTTTTTGAACGGCAAGTGGTGCAACCGGTGGAGCTCCGGCTAACACCCTGGGCCAGCCTGTACTGATTACCCATTCCACCTGGATTGGGGATCTCCCCAGGTGGAACCCCCACATGTGATAAATATGGCTCCGACAAAAATCAAACCCTCAACCTCCACATGAACTCCACTCTTACTCATTTTCAACAGACTCCTTTTAATTTCGAACTAATTGTATATAACCAAGTTTGTTGATTGGGAATGCAAAATTAGAAAACAAAAATAATAAAAAGACACCAATAAAAAAATGCCATTTGAATTTATAAATTGTAAGAATGCAACTACTATAAATAAATATTAAAAACTAATTTACCATATTCTAAAGACACACATGAAACCCAACGAAGGTATTAAGTTGGTCATTCTTGATCATGCCAAAGGGAGCCAACCAACAAGACAACAAAGGTTCATCATTATTTTTGTTTTTTTTGCCTGTTATATATTTAGATTTGTGTTTGTCTTACTGGATTCATCATGGGAAAATATTTTAATTTTAATGTGGGAATTAAAGAATTAAACGATCTGAGTTGAAGATTCTTCCTGCTTCTAGGAACATAATTCTGTTCGGTCTTTGTATGCTGTTAGATCCTAACACACTTTTAAATATATATATATATATATCAAGCAATTAATGTCTCTTTCCATACCATATGGCAACCACACATGAAGAAGTCTTAGAATGAAAATTGTACCATATATTTTTTTCAACGGCTACTTTTAATTCTTTGTATTTGGCAACTACACTTTTTAAATTGGAGAGCCTTCTTGCCTCGCCTCACTTTAGTCAGACTATGTTGTTTTAATGGGGCACACACTGGCTTCAAAGTTTGGCTTTGGCGTTCCTGTCGGGAAAACCATACTGCCAGCTGCCACTTGACAGCCGTTGTGCCGCCACAAGAGCATAACTCTCTAACGTAACACACGATGGGAAGAAAACCCGGGTGGGCTCGGGATTCGAATTGACAACTTCACAAGGCGTAGCTCAAATCCTTCATTGCCGTAATCCACCGAAATTGAAAAAAATTGGGATTGATCTTCGATCTCCAGTGGAAAACCCAAGCCTTCCTACCATTAGGCCACAAATGGGGATTTTGCACCATACATATCATTTACAACATAATTTCTCTTAAGCTCTTACCATAAATGAATTAATTAACTTTGAATAGTTGGTAAAAAAACAATTGACCGGGAAACCTTTACATACGTATTCTAGTCAGGGGCGGATTTTGTATATGTTGAGCGTTAGTGCGTGCTACCCCTCAACATTTTTGATGAAGTATATTTTTAGAGTACTTTTTCGTTTTATGTGTCGCTATTCTTAAAAAAAAAAATAAAAAACTTTTAGATCACGCTACTTATAAACTTTTCTTCTAAATCTGCGATTTCCATTGTATTAGTATTTTGTTTTTATTTGTTCTTGTCTAATTATTAATACAGTTATTAATCTATAACAAAAGTACATTGTGTTACATAAAATATTAAGAAGTTTCTGTGCTACAATGATCAGGATTAAGGAGAGTTCCTCGAAATGTAAGTACGTAGTACAGGTTTTTTTGTCGCTGCTTTCTATGTAAAGAAACTACATACAATACAGCTGGCGCATGTTTAGGTGTTTTTAATTTAATTATTAGTGTATAGTTCATGTTTTTCTGCACCTAAAATAATTTTACAAGATTAAAATATTTTGTTTGTTTTTTCTGATAAATTATACCATGAATGACAAAGGCGGGTCTCACAACTATGGCAATATTTATGGATAAGATCATCTAACAAGCCACTGAGTACGTGGATCACCTACGTTCATTATCTTTCTATTGTGGTTAATACATGAACTATACATGGATGTAGTGTAGGTTTCTAACTGATTCAAATACTTGCAAGCAATTTAAAAAGCAAGGTGACTGCAAAGAATTTTTTGTATTTATAGGTGAATTTGAAAATGGAAGAGCGCTTTAGAGTGTTTCATGCAAAAAATTGTGTTTATGGGTAGTTCGCTGATTGAATCAGCGAACTCCAACAGATTTTGTTGAAGTTCGCTGATTCAATCAACTATCTTCAATATAATTCACCTATAAACACAATTTTTAAGCGTTTTTGAACAAAATCTGTTGAAGATTGCAGATTTAATCAGCGAACTATCCATAAACACAAATTTTTTTTTTTTTGCATGAAACACTCAAAAGCACTCTTCTATTTTTAAATTTGCCTATAAATGCAAAAAATTCGACTACAATATATACATTGTCATGATATTGCTTTTGAAGTTTTCAAATGAGTATATATCAAAACCGTTCTTGTGTGTCACACCCCGCCCAGGCTGGGGCACTTACAGTGACCAGTTGGCGTAATTTTAAAGCGGAAACGTAATCTCATTACATAACTTAAGTATTTATTACAAGCCTGAACGATCCAAGTACATCCAGTTAAACGAAGCTCAACTATAATATGATAAAACATCTAGAGTCATCCCACGCTCAGCTAGAAACTCCCAGTCCTTACATCATCTACCTGTGATACATGCTCGAGTAATAAAAATACGTCAGCACACAGCTGGTGAGCCACATAAACTGACTCATCAGTAAAACACCCCATAAACAATTTTATTGATCAAGTATGAGCTCCTTGCACGTCACCATAATCATATATCCGGCCTAAGCATTATATATTCACACATACAACGTAAACACAACCCATATAGCTGTACGTGTATGTCTACGCATGGAAAATATAATGATCATTATAATATATAACACACTGGATGCCACACACCTATGGTTCGATGCATATACATGATCAATCACTATAAAAGCAATTTTATGAGCAAGTATCAGGTTTTGAAAATAGTTTAAGTAACTCACCTTTTATCTGTTGCTTTAACAGTTAACCACGCTAATACGACCAGATATTATCTCAGAGTCCTGATACAATTATATAACCCTAGGTCAGGTAATGGTATGCCTAATTGATTATTATTATGGTTGGGTATTGGTTAACGCTGCCTTACTTAAACATGGGTGACCAGTCTATGCCTAACTAAGGCCAGATCATCCAATACCTATCCCTCATAATAATCTTAGTACCTAAAATAATAATATTACTACTACTAATAATATGTAATACGAATCATAGTAATTAGTTAACGTAGAAAGTATACCTGATTAATATTTATGGCGAGTTAGTACGTCTCCTTATCCGTGCTCCAAAATTTAATTATTACTATCACTTCAAAGGGAGACTAATAGCGAACGTTCAGGAATGTTTCTGCTAGTATTTTTTATGGCAACTCAAATGGACTATGTGAGACTTATATTTATACTCAGAACATTTCCTTTCCTTAACTCAAAAGAAATTTGTTCATATTATATATAAAGATCCTTTAACCGACTCACAGTCGCATTGGTTTTGTAAAACCGATTTACATTACTTCATCTTGAAGTTAGGACACCCAGAGACACTTCACTTTAGTCACATTATATTATTATCTTACTATGAATTAATAACTATATTTATATTACACGTATCTGTAAATATATAAACATTTTAGTTTAGTTATATTAATAATACATCTTAATACACATTTATACTTTAATCACTTAGATTTAGTTTTATTATTATTTTTAGTTATTTCACTCGTTTATCTCGAATAACTTTCAACATATACCGTTTTACTAAATTCCGAATATCATGCTAAGACGAGCTAATTTTTATCTACGCACCAACCTAAGTTTCATTCAAAACTAAGTAGGGTGCAAATATAAGACAATATATTATATTATTACTAAACGGTCTCTTATAATACTAGTTATTCGTCAGGATCTCATATTTCAAATAACCATGCTATCCGTCACTTGTACGCGAACTAATTTTAAATACATAAATATCCATCTCACCTGTTATTGGTTCGTTTTAACAGTTAATAACTCGTTTCATTAGCTAATAAATATGAACCAACACCTTTTATTTATATAACGAAAAACGGGATGTTACATTGTGGTTTGGCCAAATTTGCCACTCCAGTCAAATCTTTTAAAAATTGCTTGAATAGTCTCTGACTTTTGAGAAAATAGGCCAAAACAGTCCAACGACTTAACCCAGTTAAGTTTTTGACGTTAAGTCAGGGGCATTTTCGTTAACTCACGTATAAAATCATCTTCTTCCCCATTGTCTTCTTCCCTAATCAGACCCACCACCTACCACCATCTTCACCTTTCACCACCACCACCACTACCCACCATTCCTCTGTTCTTCCCTCTCAACCTTTATTAACAAACAATATAAACCAATACCAAATCAATTCCCAACCATTCCTCTGTTCTACCTACCGAGTCATTCAAAAGAGAAAATCAAATCGCAATAAAAACCCTAGAAATCAAGTTCATATCCCCAATTTTTTTAGATTTTTCTCTTCTTCAAATCAATGGTGGGTAGTGGTGGTGGTGGTGAAAGGTGAAGATGGTGGTGGGGGGTGGGTCTGATTAGGGAAGAAGAATGGGGAATAAGACAATTTTTTAAGTGACTTGACCAAATTGCCCCTGACTTTACGTCAAAAAGTTAACTAGGTTAAGTCATGGGACTGTTTTGGCCTATTTTCTCAAAAAGTCAGGGACTGTTCAAGAAATTTTTAAAAGATTGGGCTAGAGTGGCAAATTTGACTAAACCACAAGGACGGTTTTGATAGTTTACTCTTTTCAAATAATTAATCCACCACATAAGATAAATAAAATAATAATAGATTGTATACAATTGAATGGTAAAATACCTGCTTTATAGGACTCACTTGAATAGTCCTAGTTGCGACAACAGTACCGTTGGTGGATGTAAGTTGCCAGGATGTGACTATTTTCTTGTTATTCGAAGATGGGGTTTGATTACCATAACTGACTTGATGTATTAGGGGCTTTTGGTAGCCTCTTAATAAGTCTATTAAGAGGCTACATCTGAATCACTCCGCATTAAGGGGCTATTTGACAACTTTTGAATGAGAAAGTGTTGAACCAGTATAAGGTTTGAACCATTTAGATTCAATATAATCCTTACCCATTTAGAGGCAAATGTCTGACTGATTCTGATATCTGCTCGCGAAATAAACCATCTGAATGAACTATGTCTGACTGATTCAGATATCTGTCCCATTAAGAGCTCATTAAGAGCTGAGACAAACAACCCCTAAGCGTGTTTGGTTCACTAGAAGGACACTTTTGAATCAAACAACAAACCTATTACTCATTAAGTTTTAAAACGATGCTAAATGAAAATTTTCCCATTTGCTCGTTTAGTTGTGTTATAAAAACACACCCGAAACAATGACAATTGACACAAATTAACCAACGATTAAAAGGATTATTATTGATAGCAAAATTACAGAAAATGAATTAGAAAGAAACGAATTACAAAAGAGTAACCCTAAATGATCCCCTATATCAGATTATATAGACTGAATATGATATCAACGACTACTAACCAACCTACTTTGAAAATGACACAAACAGTCCTCCAAGTTCAGGACTTTTATTACAATCAGAAAAAACATTATTATAACACTAAAGACACTTTGAGAATTTGGAAGAATCACCCCCTGAAACTTTCAGCAGCTTAGGAAACATATGTTTGGCAGTTGACTTTCACAGTTGACTCATGATTTTGACTCATTTTTCCAACAATCTCCACCTTGAGTCAACAAGCAAGATCTATGCAACTTCATTAACCATCCAAACGACAATCAAACATCATTCCTTCCACTGATTTGATAACTCATAAGCTGCATTTAGTTCAATCTCACCTTGGACCATTTTGCCCTTTTTCAAGCCTTCTGTCAAACTGAATTCTTCTGATTCTGATATACGCAAAGCTGACCCATGTTGTAGCTTATCTTCCCAACTCACAAAATCATGCATATCCTGAAATGCACAGCCTATTCTATCCGCAACTTCTATACAACCAGCACCAACAAAACTTTTGACCATTTTACCCCTGGTATCAGTTTTGTTCCAAAATAACACCACCTTATTTCCGGGCTTTCCAATCACTACCCAAGAACCAATTTTACATAATGAACCCATCTCATCATTCATTATCTTCCACCACTTGGTCACATCATCATCACCAGTCAAAATCTTAACAACTTGCACCATTGACCTGTCCCTTTCCTTAGAGAACTGTTTTTCACCAAAAAACATCACTGCTCTCCTAAGAATCTTTCCCTATAACATCACTAGACTCCACCTTAATCTGAACAGTCTCCACCTCTCCTTCTACAGGCTCCACCCCAGTCTTAAATTCCTTTAAACATAACACAAACCTGCCACATTTATCCTTGGCTTCTCAACACCTAGTCCCCATATCCTGATCCGTTTTCCACCATCAGAATATCTCAAGAACAAACACCCTCCCGTTCTTGAATCCAACTTCACCTGACTAGAATTCATATTCACCTAAAAGCCAAAATACTTTCTTACCTTTTCCAAAATTACCTTTCTTGGAAAAACATCTTCACTAATCAGAAGATCACCTCCACCTAGAGCCCAACCCATTGATTTCCCACATAAACCATCATGAACCTTAGTTTACTAAACAACCTTAGAGAACTCATCCTTGTGAGAATTTCCCATCATACAAAACTCACAAAACTTTAAATCAATCCCCTGTAACCCATTAATACCCATCCGTTTACAGTTTGCAATCAACTCTTGTCCATTAATGTGATCAACAGACTCTATATCATGAGACACAACATGACCATCAAGAACATAAACATTATTGTTTTGTCTTGTTCCTGACATCACTACCACAGATTCTTTCATAACTATGGCTTTACCATCTTTAAGAACCACATGGTACCCTTTTCTTTCAAAACATCCCAATGACAATAAGCTTCTTTTCAGATCAGGAACATACCTCACACATGAACATCAATAATTATAGCATTGTCCATCATGGATGTGACAACTCCAATCCCCTGAATCTCACAAGTCCTGCCAACACCCATCTTGACCATACCAAGATCTTCATATTTCAATTCCCTAAAATACCTTTTCACATGTGTCATCTTAAAAGAACACCCTGAATCCATAAGCCAATTTTCAGAACATAATTAATCACAAGTCACCACAAGAACATCAGAACTATCATAATCTTCTGATGAACCATCTTGTTGACTGTGATTGTACATGTTCTGTTTATCTTTTCTTTTCTTCAACTCAGGGCAATCCCTCTTCAAATGGTTCTCTGAATGACACACAAAGCATTTTCTCTTGAACCTCGACTCTCCCCTGAATCTTGAACCTTTCAGATCATCTCTACCTCTCACCTACAGTCATTCTCGACCTTCTTCCTTAGGTTCAGCCCTCCTCTTCAACTCCTTTGAATTCAGGGCTGCAAGAACCTCATCCATGGTGAGAGTTTCTCTCTCATACATCAGGGTATCTACAAAGTGTTCATAAGATTTAGGCAATGATGTTAAGAAGATTATTGCCTGATCTTCTTCATCAAGTTCCACTTCTATGTTTTCAAGATCCAACACCAACTTGTTGAATTCATCTGTGTGACCCTCCATCGTCTTCCCATAACCCATTTGAAAGGTATATAACCTCTTCTTCAAGTACAACCTATTAGCCAGTGACTTAGTCACGTACAATGACTCAAGTTTGGCCCAAATCCCCGCTGCACTTGTTTCTTTGGACACCTCCCTTAAACTCTGTCTCCTAGGCTCAAGATGATTGCTCTATGTGCCTTTTCAAGCACATCTTTCTTCTGCTTCACTGTTAAAGTTGCAGGCAAATTTGCTTCACTCAACAGGGCATCACTAACCCCCTGATGAACTAACAGAGCCCTCATCCACCCTCCAAAGACTAAAATCGTTCTTCCCATCTAACTTCTCCAACTCGAACTTCGTTGTCACCATTGAATCGACTGATTGTTCTGAATCAAGCACAACCTTGCTCTGATACCAATTGTTGTAAAAACACACCAAAAACAATCACAATTGACTCAAATTAACCAATGATTAAAAGGATTATTATAGATAGAAAAATTACAAAAAAGGAATTAGAAAAAAAACGAATTACAAAAGATTAACCCTAATGATCCCTTGTATCAGATTATTTAGACCTAATCTGATATCAACGACTTCTAACAAACCTGCTTTGAAAATGACACAAACAGTCCTCCATGTTCAGGACTTTTATTACAATTAGAAAAAACATTATTATAGCACTAAAGACACTTTGAGTATTTGACAGAATCACCCCCCTGAAACTTTCAGCAGCTTAGGAAACATATGTTTGGCAGTTGACTGATGATTTTGACTCGTTTTTCCAACAAGCTGTGTTTATAAACCTTAACCGACTACTTAAACACCACCTCCTTAACTCACCACCACTTTTTACACCATCAACCACCACAACATTGGCATACTCTTACTGTTTTAAACACTTATTGGTTCAGAGTCTCTTTCTCAGTCAGACTTCTTCCTAGTTCAACACTTAGTGACGCAAAGGTTGCCAAACAACCCCGTAGTTTGATAATGCTTAAATCTCTTGATATGTATTTGAAAAACATGATGGATAAGGAGAACCATGATAACCTAAGATGAGATGATAGTAGTCTAATTGGAGGAAATGGGCCTTTTCTTACACCTAGAAGTAAGTCAATTTGAAGGAAGCTTTGATGGCTGACCGTAACAAGATGTCATAATGCCTATTCTCCATTTGAAGAGGATGCTTTTGACTTCAACTTACCTAATTTATATTGTTTGTGGATATAACAAAACATTTGCTTTTCAGAGAACTTGTCTATGTAGTTGAAAACAACATGAACATGGGTTGAGAAATTGTGTTGATTATATCCAATGGCAATATAGGAGACGTAAAAGAGTCATGGTTCTGACATTCTCCCGTGTCAATTTTCTCTTTTAGTCACTTTTTGCTTGCATTTTAAGAAACCGGTCGGTTGAGTTATTGACGTGGTTGTCCTACGGTTAGTGGATACCATCGCAAGGGTACTAATTTGGAGGAAAACGGAGTGGAAAGTCGCCCATTTGTTGTTTTTTCCAAACTTTTCAACTTCAACTTCTCATCTTTGAGAAGTTGGCCACAATCCTTAGATTTTTAAAAAATTCATGTTGTTCAAAAATAAAGAATGCGTATGTGTTTTCAGCATGACCTTGTGGAAGCATTTACGAGGTGTTTTATTTGACAAATAACATGATGTTATACTCAATATCAGACAAGGTTTTACACAGAGGTTAGCGAAGCGTTTATCAAAAGAATTATGAACATGTATGTATTAAAAAAATCACCAAACGATTGTAAACCTAACTTCGATGATCATTTACATGCTAGCGTTTGACATTATCACTTTTATGGATGGTTGTATGTATCGTGTTTCTGTCAGCCGCCTTAAAGCTGCCAGTAAATAACGTCAACTCTGTTTTGCTGAACTACGGTTCAATATTACCTCAAATGGCCATTTGCAGATAGTATGAGAATAGAAAGCAAAGGGTGTGTGTAGGAAATTTTTGTAGAAGTAGGCAATTTTGGCGTTGCAAGAGTGTTTGTCGGGGTTGCATGGAATTTTTTTTTTTTTGAAAATGAGTAGGTCGCTACTTCGAGTAGCAACCTTTAAATTATTTTTTTCAAGATCGTGGATTCGAGTAGCGTCCTTCAATGAATGTCGCTGGTTGGTGTAGAGACACTTTAAGGTCGCTGGTCAGTTGCACGAGCTTCAACCATGGTCGCTGGTCTGTTGCATGAGTTCCACCATCTGTTCTGAAGGTCGCTTATTGGACCCAGGACCTTCATTTGAATCTATCAGCTTTTGTTTTGTTTCTATTATACACGTGAATATCTCAGTTGAATTGAATTGCATGCAACAAATTTTTTTTTTATTGGTTCGGTTATAGGGTAGTGCATGGATAGTTTCAAAGTGTGATGAGATTAATTCATAAGGTTAATAGTTTTTTTTGCAAGGTGAAATGAAATGCCTTGAAATATTGCAGGCTCAATAGTAATGTTCTAGGAGATGGATTTGAATTGGACTTGGTTATATAATATGCATAACAATTACCTTCAATCTATCCACCATCTTCACAAGACAAATTGCTTAATAACACCCAAAGTTTTTTTTCAAAGTATTTTGTTTTTCTAACGTTCAAAAGAATTAATTGTGATCACTTTCAATGAGTTACGAATTACACCCGGGTTCTCTTGTTAACAATGTGTTGTTTCTACATAATGCGCACCGTGCGTTGTGTGTTTTCAAGCATCCAGAAAATTACAAGGATAGCATAAATGTGAAACGTGGTGATAGAAGCATTTGGCAAATACTTAAGAAAAAAACCTGTAATGGAACAAGTTAAAAGTATCATAGAACAAGCCGGGTTTGGTGGGATTTTAAGCTGTGGTTATCGATACGTCGACCACGCACTAATAACTGCGTTGGTCGAGCGATAGAGGCCAGAAACCCACACATTTCATCTACCGGTAGGTGAAGCGACCATCACGTTAGAGGATTTTAAGGTGTTGTGGGGATTACCGGTAGAGGGTGCTGTGGTATCGGGTGTGGAAACTCACATGACACAAGCTGATAACATAGCCTTGTGTGAAACTTTGTTAGGTTTTACCCCTGAGCCTACTGAATTTCATGGGGAATCACTTCGTTCATCTTCTATTTGAGAGAACTAAAGAAACCATATTCTGAACTTGAAGCAACGCAAGAACAATGCATTTTTCGTGCACGTTTAATAATATTATATTTTATTGGTTGCACAATACTTCCTGATAATGCCAACAATATGATTTCATTACACTTTCTAAGACTTTTATATGATTTAGGAAGATGTTCATAGTACAATTGGGGTAGTGCAGTTTTAGCCTGTCTTTATAGAAACCTGTGTGATGCCACATCGCCCGATGTAATAAGCATTTCTTACCCGACCTTCATTTTGAAAATGTAGGCATGGGAAAGAATTCGATGCATTGCTCCCAAGCCTAACCTAGATTTCGATTACAACACGACGTTGGCAGCTCGGTAATTTACAACTTGAAACATATATTAATCGTTAGTAACATCACTGTGGAATACTTAAATGTTTTCATTGTTCAATTCTATAGGTGGCAACAGGGGGAACTCAACTTTACCGAAGCCCCGTCACACTGTTTGAGAACATATCGTTCTCAACTTTAATCGCTACGAGTGGGCCATGTAATTATATTTAATTTTTAGTAAAATAAATTTGTATTTGTTTCTTATTGCACAACTATTTTTTTTGTAGTTTAAATGGACCGTTTACAATGCTGTCATTGGAAGGCTGCCACAAATATGTAGAAGTGGTATAGAAAGCCGGAGGAGTGCTTGCCCCTTGATATATTGGGAGATTTTTAAGCATCATTATCCACAACGGGTAATGAGAAAATTCGGGATGGTGCAAAAAATCCCGACCTCTATCAGTGAGAATCCGGTTAAAAACCTAATTCATGGATCGATTAAGTGAAAACAACTCGGTTTCATACGGGAGATTCGAGACGAGACGAGACAGAAATATACGATAACAAAGTCATCACAGATTCGTATTACATCAGAAACGGTTACAGACACTGTCATCATTAGGATAAACATCTATCTCGGAGTCGGGGGAGGTCGGGCATGACCTCCCCCTTGAGAGCATTCAAAGCACAAACTCAAATCTACCAATGAAAAACACACATGAGATTGCTATTTATTGTCCAAACCAAAAATCCACATTCGCCCATTGAAGGAGGTCGAACCTGCAGATTCTGTAGGTTCGCCCCTTGCAAATGGTCGAACCAAGACTTTTAGTTTTGGTCTATATTTACAAAAGCATCAGATCCATAAAATGCCCTTATGGATCACCACAATCTCATGTAATACAATACACGACTCAACCCTAGTCTATTCGACAGTGACGTCCACATAATAGTGCATCAACAATCAGCATAGAGGTTAGTGAGCATAAAAGGTTCAAGGTACACCGGATAGGTAAAACTGAGATTGATTGGGTCAGTAAGCATGGAGAGTATGTTCGGGGATGGAACAACTGTGCCATTGATGTATTGCAAAATACATCAGTTATTTGTACATATTTTGTGTCGTTATCGAGTCAGTGTGTGTCATTTATATATATTTTCAGTTTCTATTTAGTATTTTATGTGTCATAGGAATCCAGATGGCAAAAGAGGCAAATTTATGCGTAAATGGTGCTTTACAAGATCCCGGATGAGTCACAAGTGAAAAGAGAAGATAAAAATAAATACATTTGCAAAAATCACCCCTTCATGTCACGCGACCGCCTTCCTTGCATCCCGTAGCGTGACACGAAGCTCTCCGGATTCAGAAAAAAGTCCAATCTACCCTTGCCAAGTTGAGCTAATTACCCTTGCATGCCCTAGTCAGTTTTAAGTGCTTCGTGTCACGCGACCACTTACCCAGCATCCCGTCGCGTGACACGAAGGCCATCAGGAAGCCCAAAATTGTGTTTTATCAAGCCCAAGTCGAATTTAAACACCCTAAACATCATATTATGCTTCACTCTACACTTTTGGACGAAAAAGGAGTTGCTCAAGGTGATTCCAAGGCAAGGAAAGGGCAAGGTTCGAGATTTGAAGCTAGAGGATCAACTTCCTCGGGTGTTCATCATTCGGTTTAGTCGTTTCTTAGTTTTTTCTCATTCAAATTCATGTTGATTGATATTTTGAACCTTTTGATTTCTGTTTTGATGATGTTTTGTGGCTAAAACTCTTATAGCTACCTAGACTAAGACAAATAACTATGTTTTTATTTATGTTTTCTATGGTTTTTGGAACTTGTTTTGGATTTATGATTTAGTAAAGATTTTGATTTCTCTAGATCTGGTGTATGTGCGTATCTATTATTTTTTGATTGTCACTTATTAACTCCACTTGCACTTTTGTGAATGTCTTTCATGTATGAGTGCTAGTTAGGTTGCAGACTTTGTGTAGCAACTAGTTTATGGTCAATAGTCGCGAGTTTACCATAGGAGTGATATTTGGTGGTTAGAAGATTTTAGATATTCTTACAAGTTCAATAGCTGTGAGGTGAGGGCTTGTTGGTATTTCTAGGTTGTTAGATTGCTAGGTTAGACGCTTTGTGAGAAGATCTGCCTAGTTTCCCTTTCAAATCCTGCATATCAAGTTAGATCTAGGCTTCAATAATTATCCCTTACACCTAGTGTAGTGAGGCTTTCGCGCTATGAGGTATATTGTCTAGTGGGTACTCGATTATAAGAGTTAGATAACCTGTGAGGGTTTGTACTCCAATCAGTAGTTTAACAGCACAACAATATTCTAGGGTTCCCCTTGGAAGGGTCGAGGGTGTCTAGTTTATTCTTGATGTTTACTATTTTAAGATTCCTGTTCCAATTCAGTTCCATAACCATAGAAGCTTATAAGGCATAGTTAGGAGTCTGGTCTAGGTAGTGTCTTGTCATCATTTGAATTCAGCTCAGCTTAGTTCTCGTTTTTCGTTCAGTATAGTTAACCTTAGTTAATCTTTATTTTATTGCAATTTAGTTTTTAGTAAAACCCCCCCTTTTAATTAATAAATCATTTTATTTAGTTTTAGATAAGTTTTAAAGTCTAGTTTACGTTTTCTATTAGAGTCTCGTAGGTTTGATATCCGGACTTACTTTAGCTTTTCTAGAGTCTATAGGTTTGCTTGCCTGTCAGTAGTTTAGTTTAGAGAGTCTAGAGTTTTACTAGGTGTCTAGTTTTAGGTTTAATTTAGTTATTTTTATTAAACTACTTTTAGCACATCAATACTGTTGTCAACGGTCAAATAATTACGACTCATTTCGTTGGCCCGGGTTACAGGGAATGGTATATGGACCATACTGTTGTATACGTTTCTGATATGAGGGAAGCACCCGTGCCTGCTCCTGGTTTTCAAGATGACAGGGCAAGACTTCAATTGATGGTATAATTTGTTTTCGTATTTTTTTTTAAATTGTTGACTTATTATTAATCGATCAAATTAATTCAATAAATTTTGTTTTTTTTTGTAGAGGGACCCAATGGGTGTGACATACAAATCATCCTCTCAAGTTGAAGTGGGAGATGGTCCCCAGGCCTCGGAGCATCTCCGGTTCATTCAAAATGTCGCCTATCAGACTATGCAAATGTCAGATGCACAAGGATATTTACAGTATCAGATGCATTTGCCATCAGACCCAGTCAACCGTTCAATGGCTCTTAGAGCTTAAAGGTTAAGAAGGGGACACCGTCATTGAACTCCTCCTGATGATACATTTTTATGGCAGTTTTCCTCTTGTGAACACCGAACAGGGGGGTATGACCGGTAGTGTGTACCAAAGTGTTTTTTTTAACCGAACTCAGGATACGATTGTTGAAGATTCTCCATTATATGGTCATTACTAGGGGACTTCATTATCTGGTAGCCTCTTGGTGTGCATTGCATGGTGTGTGTCCCCAGTACTTATAGACAAATAACAGTACGACCCACTTTGTTTTTTACTAATAACAAATGCTTACACCATCACGTGATGTATGAATTATGATTGTTATTATTATGCTACGTCTTGATGGTTAGCTATTTGGTTTTAAATTTGTGCTACGTCTTGAAAATGGCGCCAGGGGCCATTTTCGGGCCTTTTTATTAACGCACTCGGTCGGTAGGCACGGTCGCCAGGATGGTAAACGCGTTGCCCTTAGGCGATATATCAGCTCCCATGCAAAATCTGGCCCTAAAAATATCCAGATCACATCATTCGATCCACGACAAAATGTTAGAAAAGGTTTCAAAATGCCTTTTTGACAAAAAATTTTCCAACTGCTAATGGTTAGCTATTCGGTTTTAAATTTAGGTTACGTCTTCAAAATGGCCCCGGGGACCCTTTCTGGGCCTCTTTATCAACGCACTCGACCGGTCAGCACGGTCGCCGGGATGGTAAATGCGTTGTCGTCAGGCGATATATCAACGCCAACGCAAAATTTGGCCCTAAAAATATCCAGATCACATCATTCGATTCGCGACAAAACGTTAGAAAAGGCTTCGAAATGCCCCTTTGACAAAAATTTTTCCAACTGCTAATGGTTAGCTATTCAGTTTTAAATTTAGGTTACGTCTTTAAAATTGCCCCGGGACCCTTTTTGGGCCTCTTTATCAATGCACTCGGCCGGTCGGCACGGTCATCGGGACGGTAAATGCGTTGTCCTCAAGCTATATATAAACGCCTACGCAAAATCTGGCCCTAAAAATATCCAGATCACATCATTCGATCTGCGAAAAAACGTTAGAAAAGGCTTCAAAAGGCCCTCCTGACAAATAAAATTTCCAACTGCTAATGGTTAGCTATTCGGTTTTAAATTTAGGCTACGTCATGCCTCTTTATCAACGCACACGGCCGGCCGCTCGGCACGGTCACCGGGACGGTAAACGCGTTGTCCTCAGGTGATATATGAGCGCCCATGCAAAATCTGGCTCTAAAAATATCCAGATCACATCATTCGATCTGCGACAAAACGGTAAAAAAAGCAATTTTACCAACTACTTTTTACAACTAGTAAAACTTTAGAATATTCAAACCGTTAACAATTGTAAATATTCCAGCCATTCTAAATTACTATAGTTACAGCGTATATCCGAGTTGACAACCTATACAAGTAACAATTACAAAACAATATATATATATATATATATCTGAATTAGTTGTGCAGCGTTTACACCATAATAAAACATGCACTCCTGTTTTTGGTGAAACCACCACATCTCCAATATACGTAACTCTCCAACTCAAATAAAATCCAAATATTAATATTACAGAAAACTCGCATTTTCTAATTAAATACAAAGATTAAATTAAAATATAAAACTACAAATGAGCACAAAAGGTGCTTTTTTCTGAGATTACTCAAATCCAGAGTTTGAGGATTTGAGTAAACAACCACTTCCATATTATAGAAGTCTCTTACAGGTGTAACATCGATCCAATGAGCACCAAAATGTTCTTTTTCCGAGAACACCACCATAACTATGCTTACCATGGCATCATTTCAAAACGCATTGGTCATGGATATGCCTTGTAAGTTACCCTATCAAATACAATCAAGGGCTTCTTCATCTAGAATCTCCAGGACAAGTTTGTTATCTCTCCATGACGCAGATCTTGGAGGCACGTCATAGCTCCAATATTATTAAATCTCCATGTAGATGTAACATCGATCCAATGAGCACAAAAGTGTGCTTTTTCCGAGAACACCAATTCCAACTTTTTATCCGTGGGCTCGAAATTGCTCACTGAGGTTGAAGATTTGAGCAAGCAATCAATTCTATCTTATAGGAGTTCCTTGCAGATGTAGCATCGATCCAAACCAGGAGTAGGAAAAAAATATAACACTAGAAATCCGGTCTTGAAAATCTGGAGCAGAAAAGGTTAAATCAGAAGATCACCGAAGAGTCTGCGCTCTCCACGAGATGACGGAAGAAACATGACTTGGTGGCAACTATGGATGACGTGGCATGGTGAACCGGTTTTGTATGAGAGTAGAAACATGACTTGGATGCAACCGGCCACACCAAATACAATAAAGGTCATCTTCACCCATCATCTCCGTCATAACAACAACCTAGGATTACACTCCACCATTGTCAACTACCACCGCTTCAACTGTCATGAATGATGCGGTTTCAAATGGTAGGCTGAATATTTTAAATAGGCGTTGTTTCATGTAGATGTAACATTGATCCAAAATAACAGGAAGCCGGCCCGCAATATCATCATTACTGAAGCAGCAGAATTTTCCATCCTGACAGCTTCACATTTTATGGCCTCACTTCCATAGGATAGGAGTGTGATGGGTACCCCTGAATCCTTTCAGCAAGCCCATGCACGCCGAAGCACCCCATCAAACACGTAGCACATGCCATCCTCCTCTGTGGTGCCAGCCCTACCACTACCGGGGAATCGGCCGTTGACAGGATGGAAAAAGGAGGCTAGATGGGCTTTTCTACAGCCCCAATCCTCCGTGCATGCTGCTACCACTGCTACTTGCCTTGGAAATAGTCAAGTTGGGGAGGCAAAAAAGAAGCCGAACGGACTTTTCTCCAACCTTGGGGCACTCCAACATTAATATATTGGAAATTACATGACCAGATTGCCATTTAACACATGTTATACCACGTGCAGATGAAACATTGGTCCAAGTAATTTCATGCAGATGTAACACCGATCCAATAACACTAAAAAACCATAGCCTCCATACAACATTTTTCAAAGTTGTCGAACGCCACCATTTTTTCTTCTTCTTCTTCATATACTACATACAATAACACGTTGTATGGCAAACAATATAACTACATGGAAAATAATGTTTCATGTAAATCTTGCATGGAAAATAATATATCTTTTGTATGTGTAGGTGCATTGATATATATGTCACATGTAAACTATGTGTGAGGTGCATTGCTATATATACATCCAGTCAACGACATGCAAGAATTAGCATTGTTTGAAAGATCACCAGTTGGACTAGTGACCTTGCATGGAGCTCGTGCCTTGGACCAGCGACCTTGCTTGAAGATTGTTGACCCAATAAGCGACTTTGTGAAGGTCTTTACACCAACCAGCGACCTTGATAACCAATCATTGAAGGTCGCTACTCGAATCCACAATCTTGAAAAAAATAATTTGAAGGTCGCTACTCCAAGTAGCGACCTACCCATTTTCACAATTTTTTCCATGTAAACCCTACAAACACTCTGATAACTTGAAAATCACCTACTTATGAAAAAAATTGTGTGTGTAGTGCATACCAAAAGAAAAGAATTCAGTCATAAACATTCACGTTATGTGTTTTCACCTCAACATTATATATTTTCACACATATATCATTTATTTTCTATATTTGTTGGTATATTTAAAAAAATTGAATTTAACACAACACATTTCGTGATTGTTATCATTTATATATGTACTAGATTATATACCAGAAGCATTCTGGGGTTGAGAAATCTAAAATGACATATCAATTTTACATATGAAATAGACTGATATGCTTTACAGTTACATGTAGGAAAGCTTCGGGTATCACCTACTCTAAAACAATTAACAATGTATCTCCAATTTTAATGCCTTACCTTAAACAATGTATAACTCTAATGTTAATATCTAACCTAAAACAATGTACAACTCTAATTCTAACACCTGTTGAAAATAGAATTCATATTTACTGGTTTGGACATAATTAGTGACTTGCCTATAGATGATTAATGAATTACCTGAACACTTTGTGCTTTTTTTTTTTTTCCTATAACTCCAATCCTAACACCTGTTGAAAATGGAATTCATATTTAATGGTATGAACATAATTAGTGACTTGCCTATACATTATTAATGAATTACCTGAACACTTTGTGTTTTTTTCCTGTATGAACAAAACCCCACAAAAAATAGTCGTTTTTTCTCCGTTTTTTATATAGCACTATGGTACTCGTTGGAAAGATAATAAAACGCTCATTAATTTGGTGTAATTTTTTTTCTTTAGAAAATCTCATATATAAAAGATGACAAAAGATCAAATACAAACAAAAAAATCGTACGAACGGTACGAATCAAAGAAAAAAAAGACGGTGGCATTATTGTAAATAACAACAACTTTTATCTGTTGCTTTCTTTTTCTCAGACATTATGTCACTTTCTCTTACCCCACTTTCTCTCTCTATAAAAACAAAACATACGTTCAGTCTTTAGGTCCAAAATTACTCTAGAAACCAAACCATAACTACTTCACAAAAATACTAAACAAACGCAGATTACTCTACAAAACAATCCATAACTACTTCACAAATTGCTCCACAAAGACACGCAATAACTACTTTAAAAATTACTCTACAACTTCAAAAATTACTCTACAAGAAACATTCAGTCTCTAGTTCCAAAATTACTCTAGAAACCAAACCATTACTACTGAATAAAAGGTAATTATATAATTACTCTAGTTATAATTACGCTATGTAAATACTCTAGAGTAATCAATAGTTGTTTATAGTGTAGAGTAATTATTGTATAAGTAGAGTAATTTTGTAGCAGATCCTTCTTTCATTTCATCATGTTCTTGTTGATCCTCTGCTTTAAACAAATTCATGTTATCTCCTTCTCAGCTCCAAGTGTCACAAAAATTACTCTACATAGAACATGTTATACCAAATTTCACAAAAAGTGTTGTTTATAGCGTAGAGTAATTATTGTATAAGTAGAGTAATTTTGTAGCAGATCCTTCTTTCATTTCATTATGTTCTTGTTGATCCTCTGCTTTACACAAATTCATGTTATCTCCTTCTCAGCTCCAAGTGTCACAAAAATTACTCTACATAGAACATGCTATACCAAATTTCACAAAAAGTACTCTACATAGAACAGCTTCAAAAGCCTACAACCTTGAAACCTTGTTCTTCATAAAAAAAAAAAAAAAACCCATCCTGTTTTCTGTTTTAGAAATTTAGCATGAAAAGTGAAAAAAAAAAAACCGTATAAAAATCACATATTACCTCATGTTTGATGTTTTTGGATGATTTTGAACTTCATCTTGGCTGATCACTTCGATTGTGATGTTAATTGGGGGTTTTTTGAGAGTTTTTTTGGTTTGAAATCTGATTTTGGGGGTTTTTTGATTTGTTGTTTGTTGTTAGGTAGAAGCATCAAAAAGCTGGTTAAGTATAAAGTGACTTTTTCAATAATTACAAAATTGCCACCGTGCCTTTTACTTGATTCGTACCGTTCGTACGAAATTTCTATTTGTACAGGATCTTATCTCTATAAAAGATATCAATGTTTAAAAATTACGGGAGTAAACATGAGAGAGAAAAATCCAATTTTGTTTTTAATTTTTTTTCAAATCACTTAATGCCACATAACATGTCATTCTTAGCTTTAATTTTATATTATTAATGACGTGTCATTGCCACATGGCACATTCAAAGGGGAGGATGCCCTCTTTGAGTGTCATATGGGATTTATTGCTTTCAATTATTATAACTAGGTGAAATTCCGTGTGAAAACATGGGAAGACTTAATCCAAGTAAAGTTGCAACTCCATTCATTAATGGTTATGCTTCTGCCACTCGTACCCACTGATGAATGAAACAGCTGATGATTATCCACTTATGAAGCAAGCAATAGATGATGAAACAAACTTCTGATGACACCGGAAGAGTATCTTTTTTTAAGACAATTATACTCCTTTGAAATATAAAAAATATTAACAGACCAACTGTTATGGTCTGTTTACTAAACATGAAATTAAGAAGTCAGTAATCTGTTGCAAGAAAAATTGTGTTTAGTAACGTCTGTTCAAGTGCATAGGGTCTGTTAAGGAGATCTTTTTTAAAACAGCTGTTACTACCAACAGTTGTTGATTCAAACAGATATTTCTTCAACGGTTTCCTTCAAACAGATGTTGCTTTAACGTCGTTTTTTCTCCGTTTTTTATATAGCACTATGGTACTCGTTGGAAAGATAATAAAACGCTCGTTAATTTGGTATAACTTTTTCTTAAAAAAACTCATATATAAAAGATATTAACGTTTAAAAATTATTGGAGGAAACATGAGAGCAAAAAATCAAATTTTGTTTTTTAATTTTTTTTCCTAAAATCCCTTAGTGTCACATGGCATGTCATTGCCACATGGCACACTTAGAGGGGGAGGGGATGCCCTCTTTAAATGCTATATGGGATTTATTGCGTGCAATGTTTTAAGGATCAGATATGAAACTGGATTAAAGAAAAGGGGAAATGGAATTAAATAATCCCAACTTTGAGCGGTTGGAAGAGAATAATCCCAACTTGAAACTTGTAAGATAATAGTCCCAAGTTGTCATGTATTTTATTTTGTTGGTCCCAAACTAACTAAGGTTAACTCAGTCTGTTAAATGCTGACGTGGAATGCCATGTGGCGTCTGACGTGGCAATTTCTGTCCAGTTGGCCAAAAAGGGCTGGCCCATAATGTAGATGTGTCTTTTTTTTAATCTTTATACCAATATATATATATACACACATACATACACACACATACAATATACACACACACATATACAATTGACAGAGAGATAGAGAGAGAACGCAGAGAGAGAAAGAGATGAGATGAGAGAGAGAGAGAGAGTGAACACCACCGCCGGTCATCTTCTCCGTTCACCCTCCATCACCGGTGACCGGTTCCGTCACCTCTTCGACAACAACAAACCAACTTCTCTGATCAGTCAAATCTAAAAACCTTATCTCCGTTTTCATTCTTCTCCACTTGATACCCACAGCCAACAACCCACCATAACCACCATCTGTCAACACACCACTAATTCGAATGGAGCCCTAATTTGACAGGAGGAAGAAGACAGGGAGAAGCCCTAATTGTTTTTGGGGTTTGTATTGGTTTGTATATGTTCGTCTGGATTGTTGATGAAAACAGGAATATATGTTCGTCTGGATTGTTGATGAAAACAAGGGTTTGTATCAGAGGGAAAACAGAGGAGGAGAGGGGGGGGGGGGGGTAGAGAGAGGGTTTTTGTAGTGGTGTAAAGTGGTGGTGTCTGTGGTGATGGTGGTAGTGGGTGTCGTCGGAGATGGTGGTAGTGGACGGTGGTGACAGGTGGTTGTGGTGGTGTTCACTCTCTCTCTCTCTCATCTCTTTCTCTCTCTGCGTTCTCTCTCTCTCTGTCAATTGTATAAAAGAATTATATATATATATATATACATATATATAATTCTTTTTTATTATTATTTAAAGTTTTTTTTATAATTAAAAGTTTTTTTAATTGAAAACGCAAAGTGGATAAAGAAGGCCCATGTTTTTCTGCCAAGTGGGACAGATTGGCCACGTCAGACGCCACATGGAAGTCCACGTCAGCATTTAACAAACTGAGTTAACCTCAGTTAGTTTGGAACTAACAAAATAAAATACATGACAAGTTGAGACTATTATCTTACAAGTTTCAAGTTGGGGTTGTGACATCCGCGAACCAAGCGCATACTTTTCTAGCTGGCTTTATTGTTTACTTGCTGAATTTCAGGACGAAATTCTTTTCAACTTGGGGATGATGTGATACCCTACAATTTTAGGTTCTCTATTTAACTAAACTCTAGTTACATTCCTTGCATTATACTTAACTAGGGTTAGCTAGATAGGACACACGTTACACAGTTATAAGTTAATAACTGCATAAAGTGGTAATTCGAGGAATTACCAGACTGTATACATGATTAGTGAACCTCGGACGTTGGTGAATAATGAAGTTTAATAATTGTGAGATAATTGGTTTGGATTGATTGCAATTACGTGCTTCTGTGATACTCGGTGAAACTATGTGCAAACCATATGTGATTATGTGAACTTAAACCGAATACGTTAATAAAAATCGTTAAAGGTGGACCATTAGGATGATTGGAGTCTTAACACATGGGATTACACTTATTACGGTCCGAAATAGCGAAAACGTCGAAGGAAAACACATCGGGTGACGAAACGGGCCACCCACGCGGGCCAAGGCCCTGTGAGCGGCCGCTCACAGGGACCGAGCGGCCGCTCGCGGGTGTCTGTCGCCACCAAACCGACTTAATCACCTATTTAAGCAACCCTAAGCCTCTTGTATCACCTAAACTCAAACCCTAATCGCCCCTACTGCCCTACCTACGAAATATTAACCCCAAACCACCTGCTAAGGCGCAAGAACATCGATCGGGAAGCTTCAAGAGCATTCGGTTGGTTGTTTCGAAGAGCTTGTGGTATAATCCTTAATCTACTATGCTTTAATCTTATTATTATGTTATAAAAACAGTATAACTAAGTTTGTCCAAGTTTGAGACCTTTTTATAAATATTAAAACTTGAAGTTTTTGAAGATTTAACGGGTTAAACATGATGATAGGCGATTAGTGATATAATAGATTACTTGTTGCGCAAGTTGTTGATGTTTTGATCGTTAGGGTTATGATTTTTGCATGTATTATGATAGATTCTGATCTTAATAGGTCTTAGGGATGTTTTGTAATGATTGTTGATGATTGTTGATCGATTATACGCACACGTGAGTCGTTTAAATAAAGGTTTATGCATGATTAAAATCTGGACAGAATGTTTAGGTTAACTTGTAGGGTCTGTTACGTGGCTTTAACATGATAGTTTTGATGTTTTCTTTGCATGGTTAAATCATAGCTGGTGTTAGTTTTTCATAATGGGTAAAATCGAGTGATTTTGACGTCGTTTGTGTCGTTTTTGGAATTTTCTTTGAAAATAGGTCATATCAGAATTCCGGGTTAACAAACTGAGTCGAATTTAAACCATCATAACTCGAGTTTTATAAAGAATTAAGTTATGAAATTCTTACAGAAGATTAACATTTGAATAATTTGGGTTTTCCAAGTAGATTCATCCCGTTTGGATGAATACACAATTTTTGGGAATTTTTCTACTAAACTGACCTGTTGTGAAAGTTTTCTGAACATAGCTGTGTTGAACGAATTTTAATAATTTTTGTGTATGGTTTTGAGACAAAACAAAAATATAGTTTCTTAAATGAATCCCAAAGAATATTAATTAAAACTTTGGGAGTTTAACTCACTGATTTAGTATTTTAAATAAATTAGTTTTGGTGACGCACAATCTGTCCTAAAAACGCAGATTGTGTATTATGTGTTTACGTGACTAATTGAAGTCCTAGGTGGTATGTATTTGATATGCAATTGAATGGGCACTTGTATTAGACGCATATGGAGTGTAAAACTAAATGTAACCAACATATTCACCAACGGGTCCGTAGGGTTTACTTATGCATGTAGAATCACTAGGTGTCACCTACACGCTTTTGAACATTTAAACGTCTTGGACAAACGGGTTATATGGTGTAATGGTATTACACATATACTTACTTAGTGACACTTATACTAGGGACTCGGTAGTGCATCCTACTTTGAAGTTTGGATTTTCTTGCTTGCGTACTAAGGTGAGTTTCACTACTTTTTCTCAAAAGCATGCGTCTCAGGGTGAGACAACTTTGGTAAACGTTTTCTAGTCCAGTTCGGGACTACTCATGTTTTGACTCCTGTGGTGGGTCGGGTTTTCGATTACGGATCCTCGGGGAGGATTGCACTTTGATCAGTTTAAAACTTATCGGTCCTTTGTGAGCTAAACACTCTATCACTTGAAAAGTCCTTGCATATTATTGGGTTAATCGCTGGGAGCGAACGGGGTATTAGTTGATAGCGCTATTAGGTTGTGCAGCAACCTCGTGTTTGCGATGCTGGGAGCATGGACATGAACTTCTGACCACATTTGAGAACTAGTGTTGATAGACACTAGTTATTGAGGCAAATTCTTATGTTACTGAAGGTGTCCCAATAATACTGTTTAGTTGCAATGAGTGGGTTAGCTACCCCTGACACGCTTAAACTGATAACTCTTGAACATTTTGGTCTGGAGGACCTACGCTTTTAATTGGTTACGTGGTTTTGGAAACCAGCGCATTTACATACTCATTTACTTTACTTTGTGAACTCACCGACTTTATGTTAATACACGTTAGCATGCTTTTGCAGGTAACTAGGTATGGAGCACGACTAGGACATGCATCATGTTATGTCATGGGACTATGAACATTTAAACTGTTTTTAACATTTAACTATTTACTTCTGGTTTTGGGCGCGGTGTTTTGCGCAGACTCTATTTAACTGTTTTGTTTATTTGCTTCCGCTATACTAAAATTTGTTTGGTTAAAACTTTTCAACTTGGTTTTACAATAACGAACTAAATGGTTTGGGCATTTAGAGTCGTTCATGTGACTTATGGCTTTGGGATCCTGGTTTGTCAAGTGCCTCGCGGTATAAACCCCGCAGTGAAAATTTGAGGGTGTGACAAGAATTATTCCCTTTCAACCCCTCAAAGTTAGGATTATTTAATTCAATTTCCCCTAAAGAAAAATGATGTCATAAACAATACAAAAATAAATAATGTCAACATTTAAAGCTTTAGAGTATAAAGCTTTACGGTAAAGAGTGTAATCCAATTTCATAATTATTTTAAGTGTATGTGTTGTAGGCTTATTGGCCAAGCGTTTTGCACCTCCATAGCGCTGGGAACACTGCCCCCTATGATATGGAGGCTTTATGGGTTAGAATGTTATGGTGATGACGAGCGTTATATGGCAGAAGATGAATGTTGGGACCATTTGAATTTCGAACGTTGGCCCATTTATTGAAAGCAACGGTCGGTTTTTTAACCCCTTTTTTTACACACACACACACACACATATATATATATATACTAGTGGAATGCCCGCGCGTTGCCTCGGGTATGTATTTTTATTCACATTTTAAATTGCCAAAACTTTATACACCATACTATCATGTATCCAATCTGATCCGTGCTTGATTTTTATTTGCAACATTTAGTTACACACATGAACCAAAGAGCCTTTAGCCTACTGGTTACAAAGTGTTAAATAAGGTTTAGCCTTTTCTTGTGGTGATAATTCAAATTCCATTGGTAACAAAAAGTTAATCCATTAAAAAAAGTTACATGAATTAATCTATTACTTGGTAATGGTTCTAGGTAACAAAAAGTTAATACATGAATTAAATGTATTGAATGGTGCAATTGATTTGTATTAGTGACTTGTACATAAGGGCATAGATGGAAGAAAATGGTAAAAGTTAGAGATTTATGCATGAGACCTTTTGTATGCCATCTTAAAATGATGGTAAAATTACCTTCTTACCCATCTCTCCTCACACATATACTTTAAACAAACCCAAAAACACAAACCCAAAAACAAACACTAAAAATAATTCAATGGCACGGTGGACTAACAACAAGCATATCCGGTTGGTGACGGACTGGATCAACGTTAGAGGGAATCCACCAAGCAAAAGGGCTGATTTTTGGCGCAATGTGTCGCAGGAATACAATCGAATAAGCCAAACTAACAACCGCTTCATTGATGACGTCGCTTCTAAGTGGCATATCGTATATTACTCCATGGAACACCCTCTTTCAAGCGACGATGGAGGCGTACCCTGGCATTAGCACACAAATGGCAATCCAACTCACACAAGACGTCTATCATGACAATTGATCTGTTATTTTAATGTTTAATGTTTAATTATTAATGTTTAGTGTTTTTTTAGTATTTGATGTTTAATATTTAGTTTTAATGTTTAATACTTAATTATTAGTTTTAATGTTTAATGTTTATTTTTAATGTTTAATTTTAGTGTTTAATATTTATTTCTAATGTTTAATTTTAGTTTAGACAATGATACTTAAAAAGAGTACATAAAATTTAAATTAAAACATTACATAATCCTAAATTACTTATTAAATGAAAACATTACATAATCCTAAATTATTTATTTAAAAATTACATAATTAAACCTAAATTTCTTCTACGGAGAATAGTTATCCCAATCCTCCATTGTGTACTCTGGCGAGGACACAGAACAATCGCTATCACGACCGTCTGACCTAGCATCCGAGCAGATGCAGCCATAGCCAGGACTTGGGATATAGTATGGTTTATAATCCATACTCATATATGCTTTGTACCCTTCCTCAAATGGCTCCGGAACAGGAGGATTTGGGGTGAGGTTGGGTTGGGTCTTCACCAGTCGTAACTGCCCCATTCCCATGATAGCCATGGTGTAGTCTAGAGCCCAGATATATTTCTCATATGTGAGAGGAGCATCTGGATTTGGGGGAGTGTAACCTGTATAGGAGGAATGGGGGTTACTCGACGAGGAGGAGGAGGCGAAGTGGACACTGGTTGAGGAGGAGGAGGAGGATAAGAGAACATTGGTTGAGGAGGAGGAGAGAATATTGGTTGAGGAGGAGGAGAAGAGAATATTGGTTGAGGAGGATGATGTCTACGGCGAGAGTATCACTGGAGATTGGAAGGTCCGGCAGGTTCGTTAAGATAACTCCCACCCATATCTTTGAATGTTTGAGTGATAATTGGTTTTAGTCTTGTATTTATAGGGTTAGAAAACTAGCCGTTGAAATAGTAACCGTTTGAAAACTAGCCGTTTGAATATTATTTTTTATTTAATATTCAATATTATTTTTAATTAATATTAAATATTATTAAATATTTCATATTATTTTTTATTATTTTTTAATTTAATAAATTTTCTTTTAATATTATTATTATTATTACTACTACTATTATTATTAATATTATTATTTAAATAAAAAACAATAATTAAGCAATGATTACCCAATCATTTATAAAGCCCCATAGAGCCCCTTCCCACTACACCCGTATTTTCTCATTAAGCCCCATGGAGCCTCTTCTATTACTTTATAATATTTTATTTTTCATAAAGCCTCATGAAACCCCTTCACTACACATGCCCTAATGGAGTCAACCTTTAGCCACCTGCTAATAGCCTAGTATAGAACCAACACTTTATGGTTTAATTATTAGATTAGTTGTGTAAACTCATTTACCTTTTAATGTTTTTATAGTCGGCTAAAATTAAGTCTCCTTAGCCGAGTTTGTTGAATTTTGGTATGCAATTGATTTTGTTTGAGACTAAACGGTTTTAGAGGGAAAGAGTTTGGAGGGAGTTTTGAAAGTTGGTTATAAAATACACAATCTTTCATATATTATAAATGTACAATACGGGACACACACACACACATATATATATATATATATATATATACACACACATACATAACTAACCGGTGTGTCCCTAAACTAACAATAACAACCATATCCAATCAGTGTGTCACATAACCGTTTGATATGATATTCTAACTTAGGATATCTAAAATTAACATATGTACACTTATTTATTAACATAGGTTTGTACATCGAGATTATCATCTAACAATCTCCCCTTTAATCTTGATTTACTCAATCTTGTTCTTTGTCTTCAATCTTCACTTCAGGATGAACAGGACCTTTTCTTCAATGGTAAATCTTCATCATTCCACTCGGTTTCTTTCATCTTTCCACTTGTTCTACCTTCTTCGTCCTTCACTTCAACCACTAACTCTCGGCCTTTATATTTTAGATGGTACCATTCCATCATCTCTAGTTATCGAACATACACTTGCCTTAGAGTCCTTGCAATATCTTCTTTCATTGCCAAACTTGGTAGCCCTTGTCCGTATCCCATTGACATAGAAACTATCGCCCAATTGTCATCATTCGTCACTTTGTTATAGCCACTGAACAATTGAACTTTAGTGTATAAATCCAATAAACTTATTGGATATCCGGTTTCATCTTTTGGTGGAATCGGTGCTTTGATCTTGATCTTTACGAATTCTTTCATAAACCATTCTATGGTTATTTCAAATTTGAGTTCAAATCTTCTTTTGTATCTTTCAACCATCGTAGTAATATGAATCAAATCCATAAAAATGACACAATCTTGTAATCTTGTGCCTTCGGTCGGATACATAATATGACCTTTCTCCATAAATCCTTCGGTTTCGTCCTTGTTAATTGAGAATTCTTCAAAGTGCTTGAATACGGATGCCTGTTCTTTGTCTTCCTTGGTAATTCCCTCCTCTTGTGCTTCGAATCTTACTCTTTTATTTCTGATGTGCGCCTCTGATGCGCCTTTTGAGTCCCTGCTAACAACATTCTTTCTATCGGGGCATTTAAACGTGAAATGGTCTTCGCCATCTCAGATTCAGCATGTTATGATCTTTCTAACTTTCTGGATGATCGGTTTTCTTATTTGACATATGTCACCATCAAATTCAATCTCTAATCCGTCTTGTGTTAGTTTTTCGATACTTAACAGATTTCTTCTAAGTGTGGGCACATAAAAAACAGATTTAGTCTTGTGGATTTGCCCACCACTCGTGATAATGATGGAACCTTTTCCTCGAAAGTATTCTCTTCTGTATCCATTCGGGCAACCTTCAAAACCAAATGAATTACTGAAAACTGTGAATTGCTCTTGGTATCCACAGCCGTGTTCTTTCCTCGTCAAACTTGCATACCACACATCGTCCCAACCTTTTCCATCAGTTCCTTTAATCATAAATTCGGTTTTTTCAATTTTCTTCGGACAATTTCTTCTAAAATGGAATGGTTCTTTACACTTTCCACAACACATGGTGGTAGGATATTTGGGGACATCTTTTATTTGTTTATTGAATTCGCTTTGGGCCTTCTATCGTTTCTCTTGAATCTTCGATGATGATGTTGATGATCATCCGATATTAAATTTTGAGAAATTGATGTTGAACGGATTATCACAATCCTTTCTTTCAACCTAACAACCTCCTCGGCCTTCCAACGTTGATCCACATGATCAAACTTCACATTGGAGATTAACGGTGCACTACTACGACTGTCTTCTTTCCCCACACGATAAACATCTTCGGATTTCTCTTTAATATCGAATAAACCACAGGGTTTGAATCGTGGCTCTGATGCCATGTTGAATTTTGGTATGCAATTGATTTTGTTTGAGAGTAAACGGTTTTTAGAGGGTAAGAGTTTGGAGGGAGTTTTGAAAGTTGGTTATAAAGTACAAAATCTTTCATATATTATAAATGTACAATACGGAACATATATATACATAACTAACCGGTGTGTCCCTAAACTAACAATAACAACCATCCAATCGGTGTGTCACATAACCGTTTGATATGATATTCTAACTTAGGATTTCTAAAATCTATATCTATATCTATATATATTAATATTCCAAAGGCTTATATCCTATATGGCAATCAAAGATGTCATTCTCTCCATTGAAAGTGTTATGTAACATGTGGCACCTATATGGACCAATTAAAAAACAAAAGCCATTGAGTTATTTTAGGAAAAGAAAAAAATTTAAAAACAAAATTAAATTTTCTCTCTCATATTTCTCCCATAACTTTTAAACATTAATATCTTTTATATACGAGATTTTTTAAAGAAAAAAATTACACCAAATTAACGAGCGTTTTATTATCTTTCCAACGAGTACCATAGTGCTATATAAAAAAACGGGGAAAAAAAACGTTTTTTTTGTGGGGTTTTGTTTTCAAATATATTTTACTCTACTAATAAATCACTATTATTATTATTATTATTATTATTATTATTATTATTATTATTATTATTCATTAATCATGTATTGGCAAATCATTAATTATGTTGTCATATTAGATATTTTATTATGTCATATTAGATATTTTAAATCGGGACGTTTCCGAGATAAAAGTTAGTTAACATATATACAATTATTTTTTACATAGGTTTGTAAATCAAGATTATCATCTAACAGAGTTTGCTTACTTGACGCTTTCTGATTGATTGTTTTGAACATGTGAAATTTTTTATTGGTAAAGATAAATGCCTATTATTTTATTTTTCAGCCAGCATTTCTATTTTGATAATTTTCCCTATATTAATTGATTCTGAATATGTTTAGTTTTTAAACGTTTAACATCAATGCCCATCTATCTATATATATAAAAGAAAACGTATATGCTGACGTGGCGTGCAATGGAGGCCTCAACATTTCCTTGAGAATGCCACGTGGCATCATAATGGAGAGTTTTTGGTGTTTTTGAATTGTTTCCTTTTTAATTAAATTGAGTTATTTTAGGAAAAAAGAATTTAAAAATAAATTTAAAATTTTCTCTCATATATCTTCCCATAATTTTTAAACGTTTATATCTTTTATATACGGGATTTTTTAAAGAAAAAAAGTACACCAAATTAACGAGCGTTTTATTATCTTTCCAACGAGTACCATAGTGCTATATAAAAAACGGATAAAAAATCGACTATTTTTTGTGGGGTTTCGTTCATACAGGAAAAAAACACACAAAGTGTTCATGTTATCACGTAAAATTAGATTTTGTGGAGAATATGAGTTATTACTGATTAGAATACTATGAACATGCAATGATTGAGAGATTTTGAGGTTAGTTAACTTGAGCCATTTACAATAGGTTATCACGTAAAATTAGATTTTTCAACCCTGAGACCCTCCCGGGGTAAAACGTATATGCTGACGTGGCGTGCAATGGAGACCTCAACCTCCCCTTAAGAGTACCACGTGGCATCATAATTGAAAGATTTTAGTGTTTTTGAACTATTTCCTTTTTTAATTAAAAAAAAGATAAACATAAAACCCTAAATTAAATTGAGTTATTTTAGAAAAAAAAAAAATTAAAAATAAATTTAAAATTTTCTCTCTCATATATCCTCCCATAATTTTTAAACGTTTATATCTTTTATATACGGGATTTTTTAAAGAAAAAAATTACACCAAATTAACGAGCGTTTTATTATCTTTCCAACGAGTACCATAGTCCTATATAAAAAACGGAGAAAAATTGACTATTTTTTGTGGGGTTTCGTTCATACAGGAAAAAAACACACAAAGTGTTCATGTTATTCATTAATCATGTTTTTTTTAAACCAGGTTCTTATCTACGATGTTGAAAATCAGCCCAATCGCCATGTTATCATTGGAATTTTACTAGGTATATTTCATCAAGAGAAGTTAGGAGAAAGAATCGCGCAACACTGCAACACATGGTGTCACCTTATAGCAATGTTATTTTTTTATTTATTTAATTACAAGAGTAATAATTATTACTATTAGTATTAATATTATTAGAATGGTTATATTTTTCAACCCCGAGACGCTCCCGGAAAGAGTTGATAGTTGCTGACGTGGCGTTCAATGGTTGCCTCAACCATCTCTTGATTATGCCATGTGGCATAATGAGATGCAATGATTACAACTTCCAACTTAAGTGTTTGTTTAGTTGATTAGGTTAGGAATTATAAGAGCCATTAGAATGTGAGAAATTAGAGAGATGTGATGAGTTTTTTAATAGTTGCAGCTTACATAAGTGATTCTTTAGATGATTACTGATTAGGTTTTAGATTAGGAAATATGAGTTATTACTGATTAGAATACTATAAACATGCAATGATTGAGAGATTTTGTGGTTAGTTAACTTGAGCCATTTGCAATAGGTTATCACGTAAAATTAGATTTTTCAACCCCGGGACCCTCCCGGGGTAATCAGCTAGTTTTCTTAATATTAATATTTATGATAACATGCCTGTACTTGTTATAGAAAAAAACTAGATTTCATCTCACATTATGAAGGCGGCTTGAATTGCTAGAGGGTCGAGCTTTGCATAATAATTATGTACTATATTAAAAGTCAACTAGAATGATAAGCTTTGCAACCTATAAAATGAATGTGCTGTGAAGCTAAACATACATCATCCATAGATAATGAAGTGGTTATTCTCTGCCCATAAAGCAACCCGACGTTTCCTCGTATCTCAGCAATATCATCTTCATAGAGGACCTTGTCCTCGATATTATTACAGGTTAGCAATGGCCACCTTTTTGATCTTTTTGTTGTCTAAATACGAACTTGATTTAAACATGTAACTCAAGCATAGGTTGTGGTTTATCGCGATTTTTGCAGGTTGTCACATGATAACAAGAATGTTGATCTTGAAATAATTTCTAGACAAACCATCAAACCATCTTATCCCACTCCACATCGTCTAAGAACCTTTAACCTCTCCATTATAGACCAATATATGTATGATGTCTACACCCCTTTGATCTTATTTCTTCCTAATACCGACAATGCTAGTGTTACAGATGTAGTAACCAAAAGATCAAAGCGTCTCAAGGAGGCTTTATCAAAGATTCTTACTCAATTCTACCCGCTTGCTGGAAAAGTGAAGGACAACTTGCATATTGAGTGCGATGATGAAGGGGTCTATTATACCGAGGCTCGAGTCAACCAGAAGCTCCAAGATTTTCTCTGTCATCCAGATGATGAAAAAGTTAGAGAGTTGATACCAGAAAACCCTTGTACTGTGGAACTTGCATTTAGAAACTATGTTATTCGTATTCAGGTATGTTGTATTGAATGTTTTTATATCCGAGCTGATCATCAAACAGGCTGACTTATTGGTTTACTGGTCGGACCTGTTAGATTGAACTTAAAAACCTGATGACATCATAAATAATTTAAAAATATATAATTATTGTATAATGTATAAAAATTACAAGAACATAATAAGGGATTAAGTATTTTAAAGGGTATTTATATATCTCTATAGAAAAAACAAACAAATATCATTTTAGAAGAGTTGGGATGGTTCTCTCATCTAATAAATAAGAGTTCTTAAACTTCAAATCTAGTAAACTAGAAAAAATAGTACATGAGCTACAAGTACTTTATATACTTCAAACCATTAGATATATCTTCCTCGAAGAGTTGGTAGACCAACTAAAATATACAATACCATCTTAGCTTGAATTATACAAGTTACATAAAAAGATTAAAAGTTTTGCCAAACCCATTTCGACAACATAAATCGTCCATTCCAATTAGTCCCATGCCCTGGTTCCCAGTCCAACCCATCTAGTTAGTTAATTGAACCGATCTAGTTAGTTAATTAACATTGAGATATCCTTTTCAGGTGAACTTTTTTCTATGTGGCGGGATTGGGATTTCCACAAGTGTGTCACACAAAATCTTTGACGGACACTCATTTCACATGTTCATGAAAGCATGGGCGGCAGCTGCTAGAGGTTCAACACATACAGTTTCATCAACTTTTGGGGCTTCTAGGATCTTTCCTAACAATCCTAATTTAGCACACTCGTTGCCATCCAAGTTAACGGCCACCAAAACGCTAAGTACAAAAAGATTTTTGTTTGACTCAACAAGTTTGGCTTTGCTTAAGACCCAACTCGTTGCAAATCCCAAATCAAGACATCCACCAACCCGCATGGAGGCCACAACTTCTATAGTTTGGAAGGCCGTTGCTAAAGCTGCATCCGAAATAAGACCATTTGGTCCACAATCACCTCATGCTTTATTCTCCGCAATCAATTTAAGGAAAAGGGCATCAACTCATTTGCCCCAAGACGCATTTGGAAACCTTATTGATGGAGCTGGCGCGATATGCTTCCCTGATAGGCAAATGGACTTGCCAACCCTAATGAGTGAGTTGAGAGAATCAATAGCGAAAATAAATTCAGATCACATAGAGTCCATGAAAGGCGAAAAGGGGCATGAGATATTGAAAAAATTAAAGCAACCGATGGATGTGACAAGGGAAGGAGATTGCATCATGGCTTCAAGCCTATTGAATATGGGAATGTATTCTATAGATTTTGGATGGGGTAAGCCAATATGGTTTTATGTTATGAATGCAGGATTTGATAGGTTTTTGGCTTTGAATGAAACTTTGAAGGGTGATGGTGTTGAAGCCATAGTCACATTGAGTCCAGAAGAAATGGAGATATTGGAGCATGATCCTGAGCTTCTTTCCTATGCTACTGTTAACCCTAGTCCTCTTGGATTTCTTAAGCATTGAATTACTTGGATTTAAATTCAGTATACAAACCCTTAATAGTTTATTTTTTAATTCTAATTCAACTGTATTAATTTATGTCAAGTTATATAAATTGTGTTTTAGCAAATATCCCACGATAGCGCCCCCTTCATTTCCTGAGTGACATTGGGGTGTGTCATTGAACAATCGTGAGCACAATAGCGAGCTCGAGATCCCCAATGTCACAACTAATAAATTTTTTTTTTCTTTTTTTTTCTTTTGTCTTTTATTAATTAAAGAAGTGTTATTCCATTGCATGAGTGTTATTGAATGGAGCCTATGTCTACGTGACGCATATGTGACACAATAAAGCTCATAGAAGCTTCATTCCATACCATATAGGGTATATTTGGCAAAGAGCTTTTAAGAGCTTCCAGCTTTTAAAAAAAAAGCTCATACTCAATAAAAAAGTCTGGTTAGAAGAAAAAACTCTATATTGAAATGCTACCAGTACTAGGGTTTGAGAAAAAACTTCTACTTGCTACAAGCTTTTAATGAGTAAATGACACAAATACGCATTCTATCATAAAAAAATATAAAAACATGGATACAAGCTTTTAGTTAATGCCCATTTTGGTCATTTTATTAAAAGCTCCAGCTACTCTGCCGAATCCAGGTATTTCATACCCGAACTCGTACCCGACCCTACCCGTAGGGTATGGTCAGGGTATACACAACTCACCTCAAACCCGAACCCGAACCCGGGTTTTTTTTCAACCCGGTTTAAACCTGAAACCAGTTATTATAATACCCGTACCCGGTTCTTTAGAATACCTGGTTATCTAAAATACCCGGTTCATTTGTGAAGTTTAACAATTATTTAAAATACTTAATTTTATAAGTAATCTAAATTTTAAACGTAGTTATCAACATGTTGAATAACACTAGTATTAGCTTAATTAACTTATTTTATATCATTAATGAGAAATTATAGGCAGATTGATTAATGAGAATTATTTATGTATATTGTATGCATGTTTGTGTTTTCCTAACTACTAGTTCTAGACGCCAATGATCTCCAGCTCAGCTGGTTTGAGGTAGGGTCGGTTTTCCCTTAGGGGTTCCCATCCTGGGGGGAGGTCACAGGTTCGATCCATGCACACCACAAAAAATTCCCCGTGACGGTTTGAGCTTAGGTAAGGAGGACACCGGTGCGTGGGTAGGGATTCGAACTTGAGACCAATAGGTTAGGATTGTATAAGAATTTCCATTGATCTAAACCTTTCAAAAAAAAAAAAACTACTAGTTCTAGACTTTTAGATATTACATTAAAAAAAGATGTAAGCAGTGCTATTTAATGTAACTTATAATGTTTTCTAGGAATCTAATATTAAAGTATGTATTTTTATGTTGCCTTCCAAAAAAAAATGTATTTTTATGTTATTTACTAATATTTAAGAAGTTTGTATGCAAAAAATAGCTTAGGAACAAAAAAAGAAATAAATTAAACACAAAAAACTAGAAAAAAGAAAAGGAAAAAAATCACACGGATAGGGTTTTTTGTACCTGAAAACAGGGTATTTAATACCCGAAACCGGGTATACCCAAAAACCGAGTATTGAAAACCCGAACCCAACCTGAACCCAGGTATATAGGGTATGGTTTTTCAGGAAAATACCCTACCTAAATCCGACCCGGTTATTCCTAATACCCGTTTGTACCCTACCCAATCATACATAAACCCGAGTATGCACCCGAACCCTGGTATTCAAAAAAACCTGGTTTTATGCACCATAGTCATGCCTTGATAATATATCTAGTCCAAAAACAGTTCAGAGCTCACCAATAAATTTGGGCCACGATCAAAGTTCACTAGCTCATTATTTTGAAAGCCCACTGTTCATTTTTTTCGCACTTTATTTGGAAGTTGCATGCGATGTTGCTAAGGTCAGAAGCCTTATTATTCGGTTACATTGAATGTATGACGATTTACATGTCTTATCCAAATTAACTTTAACAAAAGAAATAATTTAAACTAAATTTTATATACGACGATCAAAGTTATAGCAATATACAGTGGCGAAGCTTGATTTTGGAATCGGTGGGGGCCGGACTTAATTTTTTTGATCGGTAGTGGCAAATCGGTGGGGACTGAACTTAACCCGGACTCAATTTATCTATGAAAATCGTAAATTTATACCACTGCACCAGAAAACAGGGGGGCCAGGGCCACCCCTGGCCCTTCTTATCCTTCGTCCCTAGCAATATATATAGCAAGTAGCAAAATCATCTATACTATATTATAAAACATGAGGGAAAGATACCTGAAAAAAATAAGAAATTACAAGTTTAATTGCTTAAAGTTGTAAAAGGGTAAATCCGTATTTGCAAGTTTAATTGAAAGAAATTCAAGAGTCAAGAGGTTAGAGTTTTTTTTTGAACGTTAAATTTCATTAAAAAAATGGCTAAACCCCCAAATGCGAGGACCGCCAAAACAAACAACTTTACAACATATACAATGGGAATTTAGTCCAATCCTTCCAATTAAGATCACAAAACTTGGACCGATTACGTAACCATAAAAAGACCAAGACTTAATGCAAGCTATCATATCGCCCACTTTAGGATTAACTTCTTCGAACACCATTTTGTTGCGAAACTTCCAAATCACCCAGCACGCGATCATAATAATACCTCTGATAATCTTTTTCTTCCATTTAGTACCTTGATATGAATCTGCGATCCGAAAAATATCTATGATGTCGAACAAGAAGATAGGCTCAAGCCGGCACCATCTTTCAACAAATTGCCATACCCCACAATAGAGTATACAACCTGTGAAGATGTGAACAACGGTTTCGTCTGCCGAACCACAGAGGGGACAACCAACATCCACTACCGGCACATGTCTTCTTAATAAAGCCATCCTAGTCGGGAGCCGCTCCATATCAAGCCTCCAGCAATGAATATTAACCTTCAAAGGAACCCACCCGGTCCATACCATAGCTTGACTCCTCTTATTATCCCGATCTTTCCGTAACCAATACTTGACGTTTTTAATTGAAAAACGCCCTCCAGAATCAGCAGTCCACTTCCAAGCGTCACTGAATTCCGCAAGGATACATTTGGGAAGCATTTCTTGAAGGTCTCTGTGCTCCGATAACTCCTCAACTGTGCTCAAGCCTCTTCGCCATTCATCGACAAACCAAAGGACCTCATTACAGATTCGTATACGGTCTCCAACAGAGCATCGTTTATTCTTTTCCAAATCGTATAACCGAGGCCATCGATGTTTCAGGATAGAATCTCCATACCACAGATCCGACCAGAAACAAATTTGCGAACTATTCCCCACAATCCCTCTAATGATATGTTGAAAATCCTTACCTTCCAACTTCATATTAACCACCTGTGAGACTATGCTTTTCCAACAACCCGGCATTCCTTTGTTAACAGGAAGAAAACTCCACTTACCTCTTCCCCCGTGAATCGCTTCTATAAAACGACACCAACTTCTTTGATTATCTGTCTTGAACCTCCACGCCCATTTAGAAATCAGGGATTTATTAACATCCGCGAGCCTAGAGATACCCAACCCACCATCAGATTTAGAATTCGTGATTTCGTCCCATGCAACCCAATGTATTTTCCTCACAGCGTCCGAATCAGCCCAAAGGAAATTCCTCATAAGCTTCTCCATATTCTCCAACACCTGGATAGGAGCTTTATAGATAGAAAGATAATATATTGGGAGATTAGATAAGACAGATTTTATAAGGGTTAAACGACCCCCTATAGAAAGCGAATTAGCTTTCCAAGTGGATAAACGAGATTTAACCGTATCGATCACCGGATCCCAATGACAAACACGATTCATATTTGCCCCCACTTTGATACCTAAGTATTCAAAGGGGAACTCGCCATTCCTACACCCAAGTATGTTCACCATATTATTAATCTCATCGCTATCCACTCCAATCCCAAAAAGATGGGATTTTTTTATATTTATTTTGAGCCCGATACACATATGAAAAATACGTAAAAAGCGAGCCGTAGTCTCAATATTTTCCTTCGACCATTCCCCAATAATAAGTGCATCATCTGCATAAAGCAAATGAGAGATCTTCAAACCTGTTCTACTATCAAGAATACCTTTGAATTGTCCTTCCTCGCAGGCCTTATCAAAGATGCAAGAAAAAGCTTCCATAACAATCAAAAACAGAAAAGGAGATAGGGGATCCCCCTGACGGAGACCCTTCTCACATTGAAATTCGAAAGTAGGGGCCCCGTTAACTAAAACAGAAGATCTAGCCGACTCCAAAACACCTGTCACCCATCTCCCCCATCTAGAAGGAAAATCCATTTAGTCCATCATCGATATAAGAAAACCCCAGTTCACGTTATCATAGGCTTTTTCAAAGTCAATTTTTAACATGAACGCCCTTTTCCGTCTTTTGCATAACCACCCATAAACCTCATTCAATACCAAAGGCCCGTCTAAAATAAATCTATCTCTAAGAAAGGCCGATTGCGTATCTGAAATAACATGGCTCAGCACCTTCTTTATACGAATAGCGAGAATTTTAGACACCACTTTGCTAATAATACCAACCAAAGTAATAGGCCTATAATCGGTAAGACCTACTGGATTCTTGGATTTTGGGATAAGAGTGATAAACGCCGAACTATGACCTCTTCCAATAACACCCGTATCATAGAACGAGTCCATCAAATCGAAAAAGTCACCTTCTAAATAATTCCAGAAAAATTTCACAAAGCTGAAATTAAAACCATCCGGCCCCGGAGCCCGGTCAGACCCACAATCAAAAACTGCCCCCTTTATCTCTTCTCTAGAAAACCTGGCAACCAAATCACCAACACAATCTGCGCGCAACTTTTTAATGTTGGAACACAGAAGTGAAGGTCTAACCGTAACAGATTCCGAGAATTGCCGCCTGTAATGCTTGAAAATCTCTCGTTTAACCAGCGTAGGCTTTGAAATCCACTCCCCATTCACCAATAAACCGGGAATAGCGTTAGAAGCTTTCCTACCATTCACAACCCCATGGAAAAAGGCCGTGTTGTCATCTCCATTCGTAGCCCAACGAACTCTCGATTTCTGTTTCAAGTCTTTAATCTTGCACTGATTTATTCGATCCACTTCTTTTTTGCACTCCTCCCACACCCAAACTTCCTCCTCTTCCAAAGCTCTTTCCTCCAAAATTCTCTCCATCCTCTCGATATCATTTTGAAGCGAAACCATATCTTCTCCTTCCTTTTTGTTAAGAGCCCGCCACTGTAACACCCCAACCGATGGCGGAATCATCGAGGTGCCACGTAGTGACGATTGTTTAAAAGCACATGGTACTATAATGTAAATATTATTGAATAAACCAAAACTGTCTTACATGAAAATGGAAATTACATTGTCTATATGAAATGTAAATATTGAAATAACTGAGTTGAAATAAAGCACTAAATGTCTCTTGCTAAAGCACTAGATCAAACTGCACCTGAAACATGTACAAAATAGGTTTGGTCAACATATGAAATGTTGGTGAGCATTCCTAGATTTGATATATATAGTAGGTTATAAAATTATACAATTCAAGTGCAAGCTACAGTGCAATTATGTAAACTATGTATCATACAAATGAGCGAAATCAACCCTGTGACTGTATAATGTACTGTATGAACTGTAGTGTACTCAACCAATAAATGGATGATAACTTAACACTGGCCACGGATTCTCCGATGAAAAAGGGGGAGAATCAATCTAGGCGGGTTGTCAATCCAAATAGCGCTATCCAATGTTAAGGTCGGCTTGTACCATGTTAATGATTTCACTAAGTACAAATGTATTCCACATGTATTGTCTAAGGATAAAGCACGTTGTAAGCAATTGCACATAGTACTAGAATTGTATTTTGAAAATGTAAACTTGTATTTGTAATTTGTAATAGTGTACATGTAACACCCCAAAAATGAATAAAAGCAAAAAGGGGATAGGAAGTACTCACAGTTCACGTAATAACTTGAATTTGAACTTGGACAACGAAATATGAATTGAGATTACTCCCAAATGATTAACCTAAAGTATTTGATAATGTGTAAGTGAAATAACTCTAGGATACATGTATTTCTAGGGCTTCGAATTGGGGATAAACGTTTATTTGATTAATAAACAAATTGTTTATTAAATATAGGAAATTTAATAAATAAATAAATAAAAGTCTCTTTGTAAAATCTTAAATTGAATATAATCATAACATAAGGTTTTGAGTATGAAAATAATTTTTATAAAATTATTTTCTTGAATATAGAATATTTAATCTAATTATTTCAAATTGTCAAAATATGACTTTAATATCTAAAAATATTAAAATCAAAGAATTGCTGAATTAAAAATTGTATTTCAGTTCTAAATGGATAGAAATAATTTATGTAAAATTTTGGTGCAAAAATATAGTGAAATGAATTTATTATGATTTAATTATGATTAAATCTAACATAAATTGATTAAAAATATAAAATAAATGATTTTTCAGAATTAAAAATCATTTCAGTAAAGTTTCACTTTATACAAACTCAGGATAATTTTTGTAGAATTTAATAAAATTGTTTTGATATATAAATGGATTTTTATAAATATAATAGTATAAAATTGATTTAATTATTATAAATATTAAATAAATAAATTTTAGAAAACTAAAAAATTGGATAATAAAGTTTATTATTTGAATAACATAAAATAAATTTTGTAAAATTTATAAACAATGTTTAGTATTAAAAATCTATTTTTAAAAAGAATATATAAAGTATAAGTATAATAAAATGGACCCCAAAAAGTTTGCTTCTGCCAGGGCTCGAACTCGAGACGAACTCGAGACCCTGGCCGGTTCAGTCTTAGAGCCCCATTGTGTAACCAACTGATCTATGTGATCAGTTGGTGATGTTTTCTGTTTTGAAATAATTATAAAGGTTCACGAAAGAAAAGCTTTCTTCCCCAAATTAATACTTGCAAGCCCTAGATTAACAATTGATCGAATTACACAACATTAACCCAATTAATCATAGGGTTAATGTTGTGCAGGTTCCGATTAACAAAACCCACCATAGTAATCGTACTTACAAAGCTGATTTGATTAAGAACGATCGGTCAAGCCAAAAAGTCAAACGCGATCAAAATAACACAAACAGAGGATAATTGAGAATAATTGGGGATTGAGAAAGAGATAATGGCGAGTTGGGATTGTTCTACAACGTTCAATTTATAGTAGTGATGTCTAGGTTGTATAATTGGATAGTTTGACTCGTTTTTGAATGGTCACGCGTAATATTAATTAATTGGGCATGAATTGGTAAGTAATTGATGTGTAATGGACCGAAAATAATGTTTCCATGTTGATCTAGATGAATCTCGCGTGAAATAGTTAAGTTAGATGTGATAAAAATGGAATTTCTTGACCAAACTTGTTGCAGCGCGCCATCAGGGAAGAAGGAAAGAAAGACGCAAGTGTGTTTAAGTATAATTAAGACTGGGTTTAAAACAAATGAAGGTTGTGGCCCAGGTGGTTAGCGCGTGTAAGTGTGTGGGAAGTAGCCCGGGTTCGATACCCGGCTGCAACCCTGTTTTCATTCCTTTTTTTTTTTAATCAATTGAGGGGGTTGGGCTGGGCTGTTGATTGGGCCGTTTCCTTGGGCTCAGCAGGGCCCAATGTAAAGGAATGGGGAAGGTGGTTGGGCTTAAGGGATATTGGGTTTTAGTTATGGTTGATAATGGGTTTGGTTAAAAAAATGTATATAAAATCTGATTTTTATTTCTATTTTTATTATCATTATTTTTTTATTATTATTATTATTATTATTAAAAAAATATATATATATATATATAATGAAAAAGTGACGGATGTCACAGCATCCCCTACTTTTAGAAACTTCGTCCCGAAGTTATCAGAAACATAGGGTTATGGATGCTTGGGTAAGAATTTAAAATAACAGTGGTTTGGAAAATTCGAATGATTTAGATATGAGTTTTGATAGGTGTGAGTTAAGGATTGGATTAGATTCGTCTCGAATAATAATAAGAATCTAGTGAATCAATAAATTGTAAGTTTTAGGAATAAATGTACAAGTTGATTGACCATAGAAAGACCAAATGAACTACCAAGTAACTAGAGTTTGTTCCTGGTCCGACTTCCAGTCTCACTTTCAATGCATCATTAGTGTTTGTATACAGGGTGTACCGCAGCTAACCCACCACACCTTTGATACCTTGAAAACGTACTGGACGCCTACCAAAAACTCTAATAGAATTTCACACTACCCTAATGTACCTGTAAATTCATGATTACGTTCCGGACCGGAATCATCAATTTACCTTACATTAAAGTTTTGCGTCCTTCTATGACCCCACCGATTGTTGAGTAGGTTTGATAGCCTCCACCAGCCGTGGAGTAGGTTGTAGGGCCTCTCCCGACTGTTTGAAAGGCATAGTGACCTCTACAAATCGTTGAGTATGTTTGATAGCCTCCACCAGTCGCGGAGCAGGTTGTAGGGCCTCTCCCGACTGTTGAAAAAGGCATGATGACTTCTATTAGGTGCAGCAATTATTATTCACATAGATTGCAAATTGATATCATGTTTATGCAAGCAAGTTTGTAAGTACTACAACCATTAAGTGTAAGTGTTATCATGAATAATTAAATGTTTACGAGTATCATGAATAATTAGATGTTCAATGCGTAGTTAAATTAAGGGAAAAATCTAGTTTCATGTAATAACCAATGATGTTTTCTTAGAAAAGCATATGTAAGATCAAGTATCAAGTCCAAATGTTCCAAATAAATGTAAGGTAGAGTCTTGTATGATAAACGTAATCAATAGGATAAATTCCCAAATCCGTGTTCGTACACAATAGTATGCAAGGAAAATTTCTAGATGTTATATGCTAATGAGTGCGACAAATTTGGGTATAAAATGATAATAGGATCAAGATAATGAAAACACATGTATTGGATTCTTGAGTCTTGGGAAGATTTCATCCATGGCTTAACCAGTGGGATCAACGTCATCCTGATCGTCTGCTTCGTTGATATCGTTATTGAAAGCTTGTCCATGTGCCACCAGGTTTATATTGTTCAATTTGGGACATTGAGGTAGCATGTGGTTAGGGTCTTTACAATGATAACATGCCCGACCGTTAGTAATCTGTAGTGGTTCCTGGGCAGCTGTTTGATGATTATCTTGCGTCCAATCTGTTACACGACAAGTGGTGACAAAGTGTCCAAACCTTCCACATCTAGTGCATTGACGACATGGAAGATTTGCAGGGTGATGATACTTGCAAGTGTTGCATTGAGGATGGACTCCCATGTAGGCTTTCTTGTTAGGAGGCTGAGTCACAGGATCCACAACAATATGGTTCAGATTATCGCCCATTCGTTTCTTAGAGTTCGAAGCAGTAGTGGCGGCCTTCGCTAAAACAGTCTTAGGTTGTTCAACGACATTGGTGGTTTTCTCAGTAGGTGTCTTGGTGCCCTTCCTAACTAAGTTTCCTTTCCTTACGTGTTTGTCTGTTAATGTGGCTGCAAGTTGGATGGCTTCTTCTACCGTAGTGGCTTTGCCTCCAGTGACAACGTCTTGAATCAGGTCAGGTAATCCCTCGATATATTTTTCGATTGCTCGAGAGACTGGGGTGACCATGTGTGGAACCAGTATGCTAAGTTCGTGATATCGGGTATTATACGCAAGATTCTCACCACTGTCTTGTTTCAGTCCATGGAACTCTTCCTCCAGTTTCCTGATTTCGTTCCTAGGGCAAAATTTGGCGATCATGAGTTCCTTAACCTCAGCCCAAGATAAAGATAAAGCAACATCAGCCCCTCGATTGCGTTTTTCGCCATTCCACCAGGTTAGCGCTCCCTTTTGAAGGACACTAGTAGCATAGCGAACGCGGAGTTCATCAGGACATTCACTGTTCACAAAAGTACTCTCCATGCTTTCAAACCATTGGAGGAGGCCAGTAGCACCCTCCTCACCATTGAATTTTGTGGGGTTGCAGGAGTTAAAGTGTATGAAAGTGCACCGAAATTGAGTCGTACTCCCTGTGTTGGCACTGTTACTATTCTGGGTTATCTCACTGACAAGGTTTGGGATCACTGCAGCAATTTGCTCGGCGACTAAAGATGCGAGGCGACGATCAGAACGTCGTCCAGAAGCACGAACAGGGCGTTGGCTGGCATCACGGAGCATGCGGCGAGCAGACATCTATGAGGTAGTCAATTAATAATCATGAGATTAGAAAATGTAAGTGTATAATCGTACAGATGATTATGAAGATGTGATCTTGTAAGCAATCATGATATGCAAAGTATTGTATATGAAACGAGAGGGTATTATTGGAAAAACTTGTACAAAATGCTTGGAGTGTTCTTGTCTAGCTGTGAAGCTCAACAAGAACGTTGACTTTTCAAAGGAATTGAACCCAATGGTGATCAAAGAAGACATGCTTTAGCCTATAAGTGGACACTCACTCCAGGAATCCCCAGGTAAGCATAACAGGTCCGTAAATGGATTTATGCGCTATGCTTGCCTATGCCAGAAAACCCAGTGTACAGGCGTCCACCCTTCCAGATTGCACGTGTCCTTATCACACTCATTAAAGTTCAACAACTTCGAAGGAGTAAAATAAGGGTAGGTATTATGTCTAAGAATGTCTTCATAAAAAGTACTGCTCTAGTTCCATGATGATGTAGACCTTCCACTCCTTGTAGGACACCATCTCTATGCACCAGGATGAAAGATGAGGAGAAAGGAGAGAGAGAGAAGGAGGGAAAGATAGAGGAAGGAAAGTAGAGGGAAATGAGGATAAAGTAATTCAGAAAATATTATGCATGAAAGTTCGGTTATAGTCTAGGCCATTTTATCTAATAACCTAATTCCCTATAACCATGGCTCTGATACCAATCTGTAACACCCCAACCGATGGCGGAATCATCGAGGTGCCACGTAGTGACGATTGTTCAAAAGCACATGGTACTATAATGTAAATATTATTGAATAAACCAAAACTGTCTTACATGAAAATGGAAATTACATTGTCTATATGAAATGTAAATATTGAAATAACTGAGTTGAAATAAAGCACTAAATGTCTCTTGCTAAAGCACTAGATCAAACTGCACCTGAAACATGTACAAAATAGGTTTGGTCAACATATGAAATGTTGGTAAGCATTCCTAGATTTGATATATATAGTAGGTTATAAAATTATACAATTCAAGTGCAAGCTACAGTGCAATTATGTAAACTATGTATCATACAAATGAGCGAAATCAACCCTGTGACTGTATAATGTACTGTATGAACTGTAGTGTACTCAACCAATAAATGGATGATAACTTAACACTGGCCACGGATTCTCCGATGAAAAAGGGGGAGAATCAATCTAGGCGGGTTGTCAATCCAAATAGCGCTATCCAATGTTAAGGTCGGCTTGTACCATGTTAATGATTTCACTAAGTACAAATGTATTCCACATGTATTGTCTAAGCATAAAGCACGTTGTAAGCAATTGCACATAGTACTAGAATTGTATTTTGAAAATGTAAACTTGTATTTGTAATTTGTAATAGTGTACATGTAACACCCCAAAAATGAATAAAAGCAAAAAGGGGATAGGAAGTACTCACAGTTCACGTAATAACTTGAATTTGAACTTGGACAACGAAATATGAATTGAGATTACTCCCAAATGATTAACCTAAAGTATTTGATAATGTGTAAGTGAAATAACTCTAGGATACATGTATTTCTAGGGCTTCGAATTGGGGATAAACGTTTATTTGATTAATAAACAAATTGTTTATTAAATATAGGAAATTTAATAAATAAATAAATAAAAGTCTCTTTGTAAAATCTTAAATTGAATATAATCATAACATAAGGTTTTGAGTATGAAAATAATTTTTATAAAATTATTTTCTTGAATATAGAATATTTAATCTAATTATTTCAAATTGTCAAAATATGACTTTAATATCTAAAAATATTAAAATCAAAGAATTGCTGAATTAAAAATTGTATTTCAGTTCTAAATGGATAGAAATAATTTATGTAAAAGTTTGGTGCAAAAATATAGTGAAATGAATTTATTATGATTTAATTATGATTAAATCTAACATAAATTGATTAAAAATATAAAATAAATGATTTTTCAGAATTAAAAATCATTTCAGTAAAGTTTCACTTTATACAAACTCAGGATAATTTTTGTAGAATTTAATAAAATTGTTTTGATATATAAATGGATTTTTATAAATATAATAGTATAAAATTGATTTAATTATTATAAATATTAAATAAATAAATTTTAGAAAACTAAAAAATTGGATAATAAAGTTTATTATTTGAATAACATAAAATAAATTTTGTAAAATTTATAAACAATGTTTAGTATTAAAAATCTATTTTTAAAAAGAATATATAAAGTATAAGTATAATAAAATGGACCCCAAAAAGTTTGCTTCTGCCAGGGCTCGAACTCGAGACGAACTCGAGACCCTGGCCGGTTCAGTCTTAGAGCCCCACTGTGTAACCAACTGATCTATGTGATCAGTTGGTGATGTTTTCTGTTTTGAAATAATTATAAAGGTTCACGAAAGAAAAGCTTTCTTCCCCAAATTAATACTTGCAAGCCCTAGATTAACAATTGATCGAATTACACAACATTAACCCAATTAATCATAGGGTTAATGTTGTGCAGGTTCCGATTAACAAAACCCACCATAGTAATCGTACTTACAAAGCTGATTTGATTAAGAACGATCGGTCAAGCCAAAAAGTCAAACGCGATCAAAATAACACAAACAGAGGATAATTGAGAATAATTGGGGATTGAGAAAGAGATAATGGCGAGTTGGGATTGTTCTACAACGTTCAATTTATAGTAGTGATGTCTAGGTTGTATAATTGGATAGTTTGACTCGTTTTTGAATGGTCACGCGTAATATTAATTAATTGGGCATGAATTGGTAAGTAATTGATGTGTAATGGACCGAAAATAATGTTTCCATGTTGATCTAGATGAATCTCGCGTGAAATAGTTAAGTTAGATGTGATAAAAATGGAATTTCTTGACCAAACTTGTTGCAGCGCGCCATCAGGGAAGAAGGAAAGAAAGACGCAAGTGTGTTTAAGTATAATTAAGACTGGGTTTAAAACAAATGAAGGTTGTGGCCCAGGTGGTTAGCACGTGTAAGTGTGTGGGAAGTAGCCCGGGTTCGATACCCGGCTGCAACCCTGTTTTCATTCTTTTTTTTTTTTTTTTTAATCAATTGAGGGGGTTGGGCTGGGCTGTTGATTGGGCCGTTTCCTTGGGCTCAGCAGGGCCCAATGTAAAGGAATGGGGAAGGTGGTTGGGCTTAAGGGATATTGGGTTTTAGTTATGGTTGATAATGGGTTTGGTTAAAAAAATGTATATAAAATCTGATTTTTATTTCTATTTTTATTATCATTATTTTATTATTATTATTATTATTAAAATATATATATATATATATATATATATATATAATGAAAAAGTGACGGATGTCACAGCCACCAATTAGACAACCCAACCTTCAAAGCTTTAAATTTCTTTGTAATTTTCTCTTCAGGGGATCCTTCAATAGCGTTGTCTTCAAGAATTTTTTTAACCTCCTCTTCGCATCCATCTCTGTCTAACCACGAATTGAACCAACGAAACGGTTTGGGGCCAAAATTCACTTCCACTACAGATAGCAAAATGGGAGAATGGTCCGAACAATCTTTCTCTAAAGCTCTAGACACCGCTGATGGCCACCTGTTTAAAAATCTATGACAAACCAAAAAACGATCAATCTTACTCAATTTAAAATCCCCATCGTTAACAGTTAAGCAAGTAAACTTGCTTTAGAGTTATCTATCATAGCTCACTACAATTACTTTGAAGGCATTAAATATAAAACATATAAAAAACAATTTATAATGCTACATGTTTTGGTATAATTTTTTTATATGGAAATAATAATATAGTTTATAAAAGTTAAAATTTTGTAAAGTTAATAATGCTAAATCTAAATCGAATAATGTTTTGGTATAATGTGTTTAATATAGAATAAGGTAGTTTTAATGTTATAATTCTCGCTAAAATAATTGTAGCGTTTGATCTACATATTTATAATTTTACGAAAGTTTTTATAAATTATTAGTAACTAATAACTTAACTACTAAACATCTGACAAGTTAAATACAAAGTTGTTAAAAGTATCATTTCTCTTTTAATAGTTATATGACGATAAAACATAAGGAATTGTTGGAATTTTAGAATTGTGAATGGAAATATAATTAGAAGAAATTATTAATTATATTCTTCAATCATTTGGTGAATAAATGAAAAAACTCTTGAGTAGAGCTTTTTTACCACACTTAATTAGTTTAATTAGGGTGTTAAGTCCCTAATTAAGTGACTAATAAAGTGAAGCTTTTCACCATCCCCAACTCTTGTATAATTAGTAGGCTATGTGCTTTATTTGATACTAGAGAAAAGAATATACATGAATAGATGAAGAGTTATTGGAGAAGAAGAATGACTTCACTCATATGTTGGATGCTATAGAGAGTAGTGCTTTCTACCAAATTTCATAAGTTCTAACACTACAATTTTATCTGGTGTAACCTCAGGCACGTGAGTCATCTTTGGCTGTTGTACCCTGGGAGACAGACGCGTTGTCTTTAGTAGAGACGCGAAATCTGTTTTAAGGGAAGCGTGTTGAACACGTGCCTCAGCCATAACCGTCAACATTATGTTTGTTTATTCTTGCAGCCAAGAATGATCATACAAAAGGACATGGTTCAAGGTTTCGTTGAAGACTATGCAAAGATTCGTATAAGAAGAGGCAATTCAAACTCTTTTTGAAGACTTTGGTTTGAATAATTATATGATGTATTTTTTTATTATTTTTGTTTGGATTTGTACACGGTACGGGTACTACAATCTCTCAAATGTATAAAGATTATGTCTTTATTATTTTTAATAAAATCTTAACCCATGTCCTACAAGAATATCATATAGGAAAATTAAGATAGGTTAAATTTTGAGAATTTTGGTTATGTTATAGATGTTAGGAATTGTTGAGAAATATCAACGTCATTCACAAATAACATAGCAATGACTAAATGGTTAAAAATAATTATAAGTTATTAGTTAATAAAAGATAAAATGAATTAAAGAAAGGAATTTAACAAGAATAATGAGTACATGGTTTTGAAACTCTATAATCAAGAAAGTAATGACCTATAGTTATTTTCTCCTTCATATTTTGCATAAAGAAAAGCCAACCGTTTGATTTAGTAAATTTTATTTAAAGTCTTTCATTTACGTAAAGTAAATATGCATTAATATTATATTATATTACATTAACTACATACGTTTTGTTGGAGTAATATTCATCTAGAAGTTTGCCATTTGTGATATGGTTTCTTTTGATGGTTTATAAACCGAACCCATTTCATATAGAGTTCAAAAACCACCTCTCTTGAAATATTTATATACTTCTATGTTCGTGATCATTCCAAATTCCCAATGATTACCGACAACACCCGTTTGTGCATGCAAAGCCCACATCAAATCCCTACAAGATCATCTCAATTTGTCTGTTGCCTTAAGAAATCATGCTTGAAATTTGAAACTTGAAACACCGCTGCACCATTATAAGAAGGGTTTTACTATCCTGACTCAAATTGTAGCCGTCGCGATAAACATTGCCCGACCTTCGTTTCATTTAGTACAAAACGCATGTTTAAGAATAGCTTAAACTTATCAGCTAATTTACTGAAACTTTTTTCCTTTAGTATCAGAATATTTATTTTTATCAGCTTTATACGTATGAACTTTGAACATTCGTTACATATTCGTTTTGAACATCTGTTACACACTATGAAATTTTCATTGTGACTTTGTTTTTTACGTTACTGAACAACTTTTGGCTCAGACGTATTTTATTTTGTGTTTTGGTTTCTTGATTCGACAGATTCTCAATGGGATCTTGGGACATGTGAAGAGAGTAAACGAATCGGTTACAATGTGGAGAGTAAATGGATTGGTTAGAATGTGGAAGATGAAGGAATTGATAGGACTTAGTTCAACACTATAATAAATATGTAATTAGGTCCATTATTTGATTTGTCAAACGCTATTTTTATTAATTATGGAATTTCGCTTTTGTTTTGATTTTTGTAATAGTGACAAGGCATCCCTAAATCGGGCGGGTGATACAAAATTAATATACTAATAATTGTAATAATGACCATGACTTTACAATTGGCAAATACAGATACAACCATCTACGCATACATAAACAATGCACATGTGTGTTGTTTTGTTTAATGAAAATGACAAGTTATTTTGTAAATGAACTAATCATTTAACGTGAATGAATTTTCATTTACTTGATCCGGAGTACGAACTGATTTTTGTGTTTATTTGCTTTGTTAACCCTAAGGTATGGATTTTTTTTCTTTTTCATCGTAGTATGGATTTCCATTTCCTTCTCGTGCATGATTTCTGGTTCTTCATGTCGTAGTATAACTATGTGTCCGTACTTTGTTGTACGGATTTATCAAACTCCTATCAGTTAAAATACGAACGGTAACATTTAGTATCATGAATATGTTAGGTGTATATTAAGGCTTAAAGTCTCTGAGATCAAACATCACACAACTACTGCGAAATCTTGGAATAACACCATAAAAAAACATTAAAAGTAATACTAGGCATTATGAGTTGCAAAAAAAAAAAAAAAAAATCAAAATAAAATAACATAAAAAATTAAGCAATTTGGTTAATTAAAGAATCCATACATTTTATACATTTTTTAGGTTACCGTTTTGTAAAGTCCAACCCATAGTGCATCTTATCATCTTACTAATTGTTTTAAAAAGATGATAATGTAACGATAAAATTAATGAATACATTTAGTTTGATACAATTATTCTTGATTTGAGATGAGAATACATATATTATGTTGTTACAAGTATTCTTTTATATTTCACTTAAACTAAAATTTTTGAATGTATTTTACGTGCTAATAAATTGATACACTTTGATGCAATTTTTAGTTCCGCCGCAACGCGTGGGTAACCCACTAGTAGTATTAGAATGAGTGAAATATGTGTTGGGCTTATAAAATGTTATGAGTTACATAACGGATTAAAGAGATTTGAGTTTTATTGGGCCCGAGTTTAAGTATTAAACGAGTATTCTATTTAGAGAACACACACACACACGTATAGGAGAGAGTTATCTTGAAAACACTAAATATCATGAGAACCGTCAGAAAAAAATTAAAAAATCAATCAAAAACAATATTTTTTAATACAAATGTCATTATAATTTAAATACAACATTAAAAAAGTTTTTTCCTTTCAAATAATTCATCTTTTCTTGTAAAAACAATCTAAATAAACTGTTTACATATGTGTAAATGGAACAATTTACACATGTATAAACGATAAATTTACACATGTGTAAAAACAATTTATTTCCGTATATGCTTACATTTTTATGCGTAAATTATGTTTTTGAGATTGATTTTAACCAGTTTTTTTTACTCGCCACGCATTGCGGCGGCTTACAATGGGGTGAAAATGTAAAAGAACTTGAATTTATACCGACAAATCAAAACGTATAATATATGACCGGAGTCATACATACGAAACGTACAAGATAAAAGCACCTAAACGAACACCAAATTTATGTCGAAAGATAAACACTTAAAATAATATGACAAAGTATACCAAATTTACTTCGAAATGTAGACAAACTCGAATTTACGCTCATTATGCGGAAAAAATTAATCGCAATCGCATGTATAGTTTCTTGTGTATTAGTAATAGTTTTTATAGTACCAATACCGATACTGATGTTGTTTGTTAGGTTTGGTCCGTCACGTTATCGATATAGATTTTTAACCATACAAAGTAACGCCTTCTTTTATATACAATTATGTTTTCAATATTGGTTTGGCGGGAATCTATTGGTATTTTTTCTTTTCATAAATATAAATATAATAATAGTAATTATTATATATAACAATTGTGGGAAGGAAAATCACTGGAGCGACTGTCGCTTACGCACTACAGTGACCTAGCTGACTACGTTGACCATCCTTGTCGGTTGACTTATGTTGACTGCCTTCTTCACCCGTGGTAACCAGCCCTACCTGATGATAGCCAGCCCCCATTGACCACTCTTGCCTACTGTTGCCTACCATAATCATCGACTTATCACCATCGACCATGTCACACCCTCAAATTCCACGTGCAGGGTTTTACCGCGAGGCGCGTGACACACCAGGATCCAAGTCAACGGTCACAATAAACGACATCTATATGATATGAAAAAACCGTAAATTGCCCATTAAGTTTTCAAAAATTCAACCATCACTTGCAGAAGCGTAAACTGTATTACAACTCAAAAGTAAAACATGAAAGTCTGATAATACTCAAAATGAAATGCAAATGGATCCTAGACGCCGTGAGACTCCGTGCGCCTAAACTCAATGCTGCTACCTTAGCGACCAGAGAAAACATGCCAAAAAGACGTCAACATATAATGCTGGTGAGTTCACAGGTTTTAAGTTCACAAAGCGTTACAAACGTAAAGAATTTTATCTCAAAATGCCAAGTGTGTAAAACCTTCAAGTAAATAACAAGCGTTTCCTTACTACTACGACTGTGTTGCTGAAACCAGTACTGACAAGCGTTGAGTTTGTTTCCGCCCATGTTTGAGTTGCCGAAAATAGAGAAAATATGCACCCGCCCGGCTCCCAGCCGTCGGGTGGGGCTCGTCAAGCCCAATAGATCTATCCACATTTCCCCCGTTGTGCCCCGCACATTCATGGTTTTTATTAGGGACTTCGAGTTTCGTCGTATAGTAATTTAAAACAAGCGTTGCATTTCAAAAGTGTTGCGTTTCAAAAGCGTTGTGTTTCAAAAGCGTTATGTTTCAAAAGCGTTGTGTTTCAAAACATAAACGTTGTATTTGTTAAAACGTGTGGCATGCTTCTCCCCCAAGAGAAAAGTGTATAAAAGAGGGGCCGTGAAACTCACCTTAGAGTGCGTCCTCAGTAAACTAGAAATCCGATACATGTGTAATAATCCCTACTAGTGGCGACCTATCAATGAGTTTATATAAGTGTGATGACTATTAACCCGAAGGCTAATCAGTCCCCAAATTGTCCAGACCGTGACCGTGTATGTTGAAAACATGTTTAAACGTTAAACCGAACAAACCAGACAAAACCCGACATCCCATTGGTGGCCCGACATCCCACGTGTTAGCCACATACAAGATATCATGCAACTTATGCAATTAAACACTTAGCATGCGCAAACATTCACCCTATCTAGCATAACGCCCAATTAACGCATAAACAAGTCCGAACATGTGTTACCAAGTTACTAGACATGTCACGGGGTTCCTAACATGTTCCTAGGTGTCAAACCGTGTTTCGGGATGTTAAAATATACATATAGCAGCAGTACACACAATTAGGAATCAAACATGCAATTAGGAAAAGTCAACTGGTGATTAGGATGGTCAAACTAGTGATTAGGATTGTAATCACATGAACTTACATGCGATTAGGCTCCCAATCGCCCTTAGTATCATGCGATTGGGGCCAATCGCCCCTGTTATAGGCGATTAGGAATTGCTAATTGCCCCTGCTGCACATTTCCGTCTTTTCACGCGTTTAACCCTCCAAATCAGATCTGAAACATGTGGAAACACCCAATATCAAACCCAAAACATTAATCAAACTATTTTAAGCAAAAACCCCTAATTTATTATCGCCCTAGCTGTCCCGAATGCAAGCGTTTTCCCAAAATAGTATAACTAGCATGTAAACATCCCATCAATCATGCAAAACTTACCCTAAATAGAAAATATCCAGATTTCATCACATAACGAGGTTGTCTGACATTATCCTACTATTCTAGCATCATCCTAGAGTAAACCCTAATCTCAAACAATCAACAAAACACAACATATCATCATCAATCCTTCATAATCATTCAAATGGGTCAAAACGCCTAATATCCATAATACACATATGTGGACCTTTAAACTCCTAGGTTAACATCATATCAACTCATTTAGATCAGTAACATATTAATAATACAAGAACAACCATGTTTAAACGATAAAAATCCTATCTTGCATGAATACATCACATATAACAAGCATAGAGGTTTGGGTTTGTTTAGAAACTGATTTTAATGAGTTTTCAAAGACACAAATGTTTAGAAATCAGGTCTGGACTTTTAGGGAGCAAAACAATATCATTACAAAGGTTTGGGATGAAGAACACACCTTGAAATTGTAAGATTATGAGATGTAAAGCTTGGAAATGTGATTTCTTGATCAAAAACGTGTTGCAGAGGTTGAATAAGGTGTGGGGTGGCTTTGGGGTGTATTAAGGTTTCACAAATGATGTTCTAAAACATAAGGGGGGTATTTATAGGCGTTTCTAGTCATTTAGTACGCGCCAGGCGATTACAGTGCAGTATAGGCGATTAGAATTTGTAATCGCCTATACCAACTGGCGATTAGGCTCTAATCGCCTATACCTATTGGCGATTAGGCTCTAATTGCCTATACCTATTGGCGATTAGGCTCTAATTGCTTATACCTATTGGCAATTACGCGTAATCACCTATAATGTCATGCAATTACGCGTAATCACTATTTTAACACATATAAACACGTATTCACATACCGGAAAGTCATATAATGATTGTAAGCATATAATGCATGATAACTAACACGTTCCCATCCGTTCACCAATTCCCGGGACTTGAGATTTACTTGTGTGCGTTAAACCCGGCGATTCTACAAATCACCCATCCGTGTTCACATGGTTATGGACCGACTCCCAGTGATCCCGTGGATCATAGTAACGACTCCCGATGATTCCCGGAACCATCATAACGACTCAACTGACCTAGTTAAGTATGTTTGAAAACGTTTTTCGCTAAGGTAGACTTATGTGTTTTATAAAATGTTAACCTAAACGTGCCGGGTGTCACAGACCATCACCCCGTAGTACCTCCAACAGTAGCAGCCATCACCGTTAGTAGTGACTGTCCTTTTCGTGCTACAGTGTTTCCATTTTTTTGTTCTTCCTTGCTACAGTTCACACACATATAAAATCTAGAAAGCGAGACAGAGGAGTGGTAAGCAGGAAAGAGTGGCCGACCGGATACAATACAATGACATCATATTGGTGTTACCGGTAACGTCTGAAGGCTCAATCGTCCGACCGTAGTGTGACACTTCTCCCCGTATCGGTCAGATTTCAGACTTCTGCGGCTAAACAGAGCCGACAACTCTTTGCCGATTAAAAACTCTAGATTGTTCATCGGGAAACAGTCGCTTTGGAAGAAGAGGTAAACTGCTACCATGACTCCGGCGAAGACGGCAGTAATCCGATCCGTGTTGCATGCTCCATTTTTACGTAGATCTGGTAGTTTGGAGGTCGATACCGGCCTGTCTTGAAAATGCAAGGCGACGATGACAAGTGACTGCATGGGATAATATGTTGCAACTTCAAAGATGACTTGGCATAGATGTGTTCCTTCCCAGTTGAAGCTTCTCTTATGCTAAGCGACATTTTAGGCCCAGAAGTTGCAGTGGGCCCCTTCTTGTTTAATCCCTTCTTCCCCATGATTTTTTTGTTTGCTTCAAAACATGACTGCAGTTATGAGAGTTGGTTAGGCTTTATTTTGGTCGGGTTTTTCAATTTAGTGGGCTGTAGTCAATTGGGTTAGTGAATAGTGGGCTTTAGGATTAACGGATTAAATCAAATGGGTTAGTGTATGTATGCGTGTATAGTGACTTTAGATTTCTGCCACAAATCGTTGTCATTGCGTCGGTTGTACTTTGCTGCTGTCTTCGGGCAAAAATCGCCTTGAAACATGTCGGGTCGAATATAATACAATTCCATTTGACAAAAATTCAATCCGCCATATGTTTCGGCGCCACGCTATGCGCGGCGGGTAATATACTAGTTGTTTAATAACTAAAGATCGCTTGGAAATAGGTTTATTGTATGTCCAACTTCACCAAAGTAAATTGGATAATCTTTTAGCAGTAGATTTACTTGCACTACCACATGGCAGTTAATGAATGGCAGCAATCAACAATAGTGTACTTTGTGTGTTTTACCGACATTGCTAATAATAATGATAAGTGTAAAAATAAAATTTTAAATATGAATGGTTTTTATGGCGTTTTACGGTTCGAATGGAATATATGTGTTCATAAATTAGCCTTCCCATACATACTGTAACACCCCAACCGATGGCGGAAACATCGAGGTGTCACGTAGTGACGATTGTTCAATAGCTCATGGACTAAAAGTGTAAATTTTGATATATTGATTAAGTAGTTTATTACATTGAAAGAAAAATACAAGATACAATAATTCTAAAGTGACAACTAAAACTGAAATACAATGAATCCAAAATCTAAGTAAAGATTCCAAAAGCTTAAAAGTCATCTCATAAATAACCTGAAACATGTACGAAAATAGTATATGTCAATACAAAAATGTATTGGTGAGCATACCCTGTTTGAATACATATAGTAGAAAAAGAGTTTCGCAATTCACGTGTTATACTGTCTACAATTTAGTGTTCAAGCTATGTACAAATGCTACCCAAAATCAAACCTTTGTTTAATGAATCAATAGTCACATATATATATAGTATTCGCTCATATTAGGCGATGAGAATAATCGTTCACACATAACAATAATTAAGTACTATTTATTGCTATGCTAGGCCGCCCAACGGTTAATGATTAAGGTCATAAGTACACACTATCAGCGAATCAACAAGTAAAACACATACAAGAATTGCGATTGTGGATATATGATAAAACATAATTAAGTGAGTGAAGTAATAAGCGTACATGAGTCACCCCAAAAGTGTAAAACATGAAAAAGGGGAAAGATATACTCACAGTTTACGAAAGCGTTCAAAATCCAACTTAAGCAGTCGTGAGCTAAGTAATTGAAATTCTGAGGAATTCAACCTATAATGTATATGAATACTAGTAAGGAAAAGTCTACAAAGTCTAAGGTATCTAGGGTCTAAGGCATTAGGGTTTGCTAAGTCGAATTGGGGAATTAGAGTTTTTTTATGATAAATCGAATTATTATAGAAGTTTATATATTTAAAAAAATAATATACCAAAGTTTGTAAATATGGTTTAGGTAATATATAATTATTGCCAATTGAATATTTAGATAAAAATATGTTTGAATAATTAAGACAAAATAATTTAGTTAATTACTTTAACTAAATTAAAATAAATACAATAATCATAAATGTATAAATAAATAATTATGTGTTTCACAATGATCTAATAAATGGTAATTAAGACTTTCAAACATAAAACATTTCTATTTTATAAGAAAAGTATTTATAAAATAGATATTTAAATAGTGTGAATAAATAAATGTTCAATTATGTCAAATTAAACATAAATAAGATTAAAAATACAAGACATGATCCAAAAATGTTATTTTTATAGAAAATAGATTGTTTCTGATTTAAATTAATGAAAATAGTTTTCTCACAATTTTTATAAACTTATTTATATTTAAAACTGATTTAATGAGATTAAATCATGTTTAAATGATTAAAAATAGGTAAATTAATAAAAATAAATGTTTTCTGAACCAAATATTTTTATTTCAGTACATCATGATTAGAAATAATTTACCAAAAACTTTGAGATTAAAATCATTAAAAATGAATTTTTAATCAATTAAATACGATTAAAACAAATAAATTCAATAAAAATATAAAAATATGACATTTTCCCGAAAATAAAAGTGTAGTAATTTTCTTTATGGTGTCAAGATGCTACTCCTAAATTTTTATATTTTTTGGAGCAAAAATGGATTTATTATGAATATTCTAAGTTTAATGTGTATATATATATATATATAAATATATCAATAAAGCAAAATAAATAAATAAATAAATAAAACATGGATCAGATCTCGGGTGACTGGGTTCGAACCCGGATCTGTGTTGTAACTAACCAACTGACAAACCACTACACCAAATTAGATTTTATTAAAGATAATGAAAGGAAAATATATTTAACAATTTATGATCAAGTCATCTTCTTCCCCAATCTACCTTAAACATAAACCCTAACCCTAGAACTTCAATCATACAATTTAGATAAGATTAGAACCCTGTAATAGAGGGCTTTTGATCTTAGAACAATACTAAGCAAAATGACATTGAGATAAGAAGCTTACAAATACGAAAAGGACCCGAAAAAGGAGGTGAAAGAGCCGAGCCATGCATTGAAACTTTAGCCTAAATTTTGGACAATTTTCGGTGTTTTAATATTCGTTTGGAACCTTTAGAGGTGCAAAAAAAATAATGGCAAGATTGGCTTATATGGTTGTTCAAAAAAACAAGTGTTAGACCTCTATGTCATAAATCGTCGGTTACAAGATTAAAACCCCATTAACTCGCGTAATAAACACGTTTTGGAAGTTGTAACATGTTAGTAATGATGGAGATAACTTAATGGTGCCAAAAGAAACATAAATTTTAAACTTTTTTAACTTAAATAAACGAAATGGAACTTTCATAAGCTAACATGATTATACGAGTATGGTACATTCATATGTCAAAACATGCGTATATAAAATGTATACATACACCATTTTAAAAGAAAAATTAAAATAAAATAAATAATATTTGACGAGGACTAGCGGTGAAACTTCAAAATGGACGAAGGACTAAAATTGTCAACTTGATAAAGGATGAGGGTGGCGGTTGTCACACATACATACATACATTCATACATACATACATACATACATACATACATACATACATACATACATACATACATACATACATACATATATATGTGTGTGTGTGTAGGGTGGGGTTCATGTACAAAAGGCATTTTTCATACAAAGTGTGAGAAATCTATATATGCATTGTGTTTTAAATTTTAGATATGATGTTTTATATTGTTTTGGCATAGTATTATATAGAAAAACATAAAACTTAACAATTTAAAACACTAATTAATGTATTGTCGATATGCAATCTAAAACACCATTCGAAGAAAGTAATCAGTTTTTTAAATTTCATGTCTAGAATACATTTGATTATGTTTTACATTGTTACTTTTAGTGTTTTCCTAAATAATACAATGCAAAAGGAATCAAAAATATCATAGCCACAATTTAAAACACAATGATTATATAGACTTCTCACACTTTGTATAGGAACACACACACACACATATAGGACTAGGATCCTATGAGAACAAGCTTGAGTTGAGAGAACCGTGAGAACTCCAACATAAAATGTGAATTTTCTATTTTTTTGGCTTAATTAAAAAGCTTAAAACCATGTATATTACATGCCCTAAAATTTTCATAAAAAAAATCGGGAAGTCAAAGTTTCCACGGTTTTTATTATAACAAAGGTTTTCATTGTATATTTCCATTATATATATATATATATATATATATATATATATATATATATATATATATACACATATAGGGTAGGGTTCAAATAGGAACCATACCTTAAGGAGGAACCATAGGAACCAATCTTAGCCATTGATCTCTAATGGCATGATTGTAAATAAGTAAAACATTAATTAATTCTTTATTTAAATCAAAGGATATTATTGACTTTTGTTATATGATTATTAATAGGTTATTATGTATGCATTGTAACTGACTACTATTCCAAAATAGGAAGTTAATTAATTAATTAATTAGATTATATCTTTAATTAGTTATATATATATTTAGTTATTAAATTATTTTTTACAGACGTTTTTTTAATTTTGTTTTTAATTCAATTCTTTTGTACACATATGTATACAATGTACACAATGTACATCAATTTCTTTTTTTTTTCATTCATCATCATTATCGACATATATACACTGGTGTATATCACTTTCTTTTTTTGTTTTTTTTCATTTATCATTATTATCGTTGACACATATATACATTGATGCATATCAATTTCTTTTTTTTCTGTCATTCATCATCATAAACAACAACACAGATATACATTGGTGTATATCGGTTACTATTTTTTCTTTCATTCATCATCATCAACACAGATATACATTGGTGTATATCCGTTTTTTTCCATCTTACATAACTATAATTTGGACACACATATACGTTGGTGTATATCTTTGTAGAAATGTAAGTTAAATACATCAGTGTACACCATAAATAGATGTTGAGGTTTCTTCATTTTTTGTATATGAACAAAATATACATTGGTGTATACCTCCTAAAAACCCTCTCCTTCTCCATTTACTGATTTAGGGATAATATCAAAAAAAAATTGGATCCTAAAAACCCTCTCCTTTTCCGGCTTACGTGACTATAGTGGTATGAAACTGTAATTGTTTAATGATATTTACTCACGTTATTGGAAGGAAGCACGTTCAATAAGTTTTATTATTTCGTGCAGTATGAATTGCTTGATGAAATGATGGACTTTGGTTATCCTCAGTACACAGAAGCTACAATTCTTAGTGAGTTTATCAAGACCGATGCATATAGGATGGAAGTTTCACAAAGGCCCCACATGGCTGTCACAAATGCCGTGTCTTGGCGTAGTGAGGGAATACACTACAAAAAGAATGAAGCAGGGCTACTTTTGAAATTTTGTTAGGTGATTACTGTGATCAGCTAATACATATACGTATTTTTTTTATCGATGTTTTTTTTTGTTATAGTTGAGAGATTTAAGGAAACCTAATAACTAATAGCAAGGAAATCACATATAAAAGGAAAACTGCCATATAAAAAAGTTCTCAATTAAATAAAAAGTTAATATTTAATTGTCTAACTACACAAATACCCCATAGGTCAAAATAAAAAATGGATGACTCAGATTGGTTCCTAAGTTCCTAACTAGGGTATTGGTTCCTATTTGATCTTATTCCTATATATATATATATATATATATATATATATATGGTAGGGTTCAAATAGGAACCACACCTTAAGTAGGAACCATAGGAACCACTTTATAGTCATTGATCTCCAATGGCATGATTGTAAATAATTAGAAGATTAATTAATTGTTTATTTTAATGTAAGGGTATTATGGACTTTTGGTCTTCCACAAAATTAGGTAGGTTATAATAACACATAATTTAAATTGATTACACCATAAATATCTTCTAAAAACCCTATCCTTCTCCATTTACTGATTTAGGGATAATATTAAAAAAATGGATCCTACAAAACGTAATAATCACGTCAAAAAAATTGAGACGCTTTATTATTATCAAATGCCTATACACTAGTGTATATTACGTAAAGAGAATGAGAGACATAACCGCTATAAGGATAAACAAAGCCAAATGCCTATACACGAGTGTATATAATGGTAAATTTTTATTTAGCTATATAGCTGTTGTAAGTTGAAGTGTACATTAGTGTATATCAGTTTTTTTTTGTTCATTCATCATCATCATCAACACATATATACAATGGTGTACATCAGTTATACATTGATGTATATTAGTTTTTTTTTTCTTTCATTCAACATCATCAACACAGATATACACTGGTGTATATTTGTTTTTTCATTCATCATCATCATTAACACAAATATACATTGGTGTATATCAGTTTACACCATAAATACATCAGTGTACACCATAAAATGATGTTGAGGTTTCTTCCTTTTTGTATATGAACGAAATATACATTGGTGTATATCTAGGCTGAAACCTATATGAAACTGAATACACCTGTGTATACAACAAATAAGTATTATCAATCGACATTAGTTAATACATTTTACAATATGAAAATAGATATACAATTTTCTAAATTATGTATAAAATCAACAACAAAGCAACAACAATACATACACCAACCTCTAATTAACAAAACCTCAAAACATAAATATTGTGTGACCTCCAAATTTTATTTTAATTGGCACGTAGAAGAAAATTCTTGAATTACGAAGACAACAAATAAAGCAAAAGTATAACAAATTCAATTTAAAATTAAAAAATATACATTCTTTTAAACTTGAATAATATAAATAAAATTAAGATTCAAAATAAAAAAAAGTCAAAAGATAGATCACGTTTATTTGTTTTTCCAAATACAAATGAAAATATGTTTATAAATAAATCACATACACACTTCCGTAGCGATTGCTGGTCTTCTTCATCCTCCACGCATCCGGTCGGTGGTTCTCTAGCTTCACATCAGTTTCTAATTATAATCTTCTTCGTCAATTGTAATCTTCTTCATCATTTATTTTTTAATTAAGAAAAAAGAGGGATCGATTAATGTTCTCGTCATTTATTCAAGAGAGAGAAAGAGAGAGATGAATAAATGAATTAGAGAGGGGGATGAGTCAGATTGTTTATGAGATGAACAAAAGAGATAGAGAAAATTATGGGATTTGAATAACCACCAAAAGGGCTATTTAGTAATTCAATAATAAACTAATTTTGGTGGTTATTCAAATCCCATAATTTTCTCCATCTCTCTCGTTCATCTCATAAACAATCTGACTTATCCCCCTCTCTAATTCATTCATTCATCTCTCTCTTTCTCTCTCTTGAAGAAATGACGAAAACAATAATCGATCCCTCTTTTTTCTTAATTAAAAAATAAATGATGAATAAGATTACAATTAACGAAGAAGATTATAATTGGAAACCGATGTGAAGCCGGAGAACAACCGATCGGATGCGTGGAGGATGAAGAAGACCAGCAATCGCTACGGAAGTGTGTACGTGATTTATTTATAAACATATTTTCATTTGTGTTTGGAAAAACAAATAAATGTGATCTATCCTTTTGATTTCTTTTCTTTTGAATCTTAATTTTATTTATACTAGGTTAGAGTCCCGTGGGGACCCACGGTTCATCCGAAAGTAAAATGAAAAAAAAAAGGTAGGAAAATAAGAATTGTATTATCCAATTTGATTTGGTTACTAAAGGTTTGATGATGCAATATGTATGAATTTTGATGTTAAATGCAAAATGTCATCTAACAGTTTAATGTAATGAAATGATGGATATATCGAGTAAGTAAAGTTTAATTTGACAACTGCAAACTACATAGCATACTATCACAATATCACACTATGACACCCGGCACGTTTAGGTTAACATTTTATAAAACACATAAGTCTACCTTAGTGAAAAATGTTTTCAAACATACTTAACTAGGTCAGTTGAGTCGTTATGATGGTTCCGGGAATCATTGGGAGTTGTTACAATGATCCACGGGATCATTGGGAGTCGGTCCATAACCATGTGAACACGGATTGGCAATTTGTAGAATCTCCGAGTTTAACGCAAACACGTAAATCTCGAGTCCCGGGAATTGGTGAACGGATGGGAACGTGTTAGTTATCATTCATTATGTGCTTACAATCATTATATGACTTGCCGGTATGTGAATACGTGTTTACATGTGTTAAAATAGTGATTACGTGTAATTGCATGACATTATAGGTGATTACGCGTAATTGGATGACATTATAGGTGGTTACGCGTAATTGCATGTAAATAAGGGGTGATTAGCCTAATCGCCAGTAAGATGGGCGATTGGAGGAGTATTTATAGGCGATTGGTCTAATCGCCAGTAGTTACACGCGATTAGACATCCTAATTGCCTGTAGCCGCTGCCCAATCTCCTGACACGTACCAAACGACTAAAAACGCCTATAAATACCACCCTTATGTTGTAAAACATCATTTGTGAAACCCTAATACACCCCAAAGCCACCCCACACCTTATTCAACCTCTGCAACACGTTTTTGATCTAGTAATCACATTTCCAAGCTTTACACCTCATAATCTTACAATTTCAAGGTGTGTTCTTCATCCCAAACCTTTGTAATGATATTGTTTTGATCTCTAAAGGTCCAGACCTGGTTTCTAAACATTTGTGTCTTTGAAAACTCATTAAAATCAGTTTCTAAACAAACCCAAACCTCTATGCTTGTTATATGTGATGAATTCATGCAAGATAGGATTTTTATCGTTTAATGTTGGGTCTGCTGACCTGGAGAAGAACAGATGATTGGAAAGCCAAAATATGCTAACAGTTGATCCCTTCAATAAACAGTCTTTACAACTTACTTCTCCCAAAAGACTGCTGACTCTAACAACTGTTTTATCCAAACAACTGCTTAACAACTGCTGATACAAAGAACTGCTGAATAAACAACTGATGAAGAACAACTGCTGACCAAAGGTCTGATGAAGAACAACTGCTGATTCAAGTACTGAAGACTAAAGCACTGCTGGAGCCAACAGCACTTAGGCTTCAGCAGTGGATTCAAGACCATCAGAGTTTTCCTACAACAGCTGTTTACTATCAGTGCTTTCAATGTAACAGTAGTTTGTAATAGGCAGATGTTTATGTTTGTTATTCTGTTAGAGGTCACTGTCTTAGGTGACGTCAGCTTAGGTCATCAGTAGTTTGAGTCTGTCTATAAATAGAACAGTGCTTGTACTGTTCTATTGCATCACACACACAAACATTCTCTCAGACAAACACTGTGTGATCAGGCTGAGGGGGAGTAATTGTGCGATTGTAATCTTTTAGACAAATGAAAGCATTCGATCTGAAAACATTTACTCTCTTGTTTTGATTAACAGTTTATTATTCCGCTGCACTTTCATTCTATATTCGTTTCACTATTATCATATTTACTTAAACAATCAAAACAAACAAACTCAGATCCTAACAATTGGTATAAGAGCTTGGTCAATTAAATTCGATCTAACAAATCAATTTAATAATCAGCTCACAATTATTGATATCGTTTGTCTGTTGGATTGAAAACAGAGTAATAGTTTAATTTCGTTTCAACCGTTTTTAAACAGACTTTGTTTTTTGAAAAATCAGAGAATGGCTTCAATCAATCATGATCCACATAACACTGGCACGAACAACAAGCCACCGATGCTTGTCAGATCTGAATACAATATCTGGCAACGTCGGATGAGCCATGTTCTAGCTCAACAAAACTCTGGGTGTTGGAAGTCGGTTATCTTCGGACCACATGTTCCGACTGTGCCGAGTACTGAAGATCCCAAGGTGTTTGAACCAAAGAAACTTGAAAACTACTCCGACCAGGATTTTCAGAAAATTGAGTTAGATGCTAAGGCCTTCAGTATTGTGGCCATGGCTCTACCCAATGATATATATGCTGGGTTGTTACACTGTAACAGTGTAAAGGAGTTGTGGGATGCACTGAAAGAACAGTTTGGTGGGACTGAGGAGGTTATTGAAAACAACCGTGAAATACTTAACCAACAATATGAAACATTCAGTCATGTCAAAGGAGAGTCATTAACACAACAGTTTGAGAGGTTTAATTGTTTAATTAGTGAACTAAAATTGGTTGGTCTTACTTACCCTCATTCAACCTTGAACCATAGGTTTTTAAGATCACTACTAGACAAATGGGACACTATTTCTATTGTGATGAGAAACTCAATTGGATTTAAAGACCTATCACTGACCCAGCTTCATGGTAAGCTCTTGACCTATGAGAGAGAGCTTAACCAGAAAAAGAAGCTCCAGGATTCTGGAAAAGTGTCTGATGACTATGTATTTGGGAATACAACACTTTTGGGTCATGATGAGATGCCTGGAAACACTAAGGATCAGAGTTATGATCATTTCATTGACATAACTTCAGGTTTTAACTCAGGTTTTAACTCTGATTCTTATTCACCAAACTATGCTTTCACAGTTAGTGGTGGTGATATCCAGGCATCTGACAATATATCCTTTGAGTATGATGACCTGAAATACTTTGACCCTGATGATTTGGAAGAAATGGACATTATGCACCAATTGGCCCTTCTCAGTGTAAGAACTAATAATTTTTACAAGAAAACTGGGAGAAGGTTTCCAGGGTTAACTGGCAGATCTAAGGTTGGGTTGGATAAATCAAAGATAAAGTGTTACAAATGTCATAGACTTGGTCATTTTGCTAGGGAGTGTAGGGGTCAACATGGTACACCTATGATCACCTATCCAAATCAAAGACCACAGACCAACACTTATCAGAATTCCTATCATACCGCTGGACCAAATGTGCAAAACACTGCTCATTTTGCACAGTCCTCAAACACTGTTCCTGCCAGTATGTCCAAACCACTGTTCCTCAGATCCACTATGTGCAAACACCTGTTGCTCAAGAACCTGTGCAAACGACTGTTGCTTCATCCTCTGCTCCTGCAGAGACCAGTCAGCAGAGCTTCTTTACACAAGGCTTTGTTGATTGGAGCAGTCTACCTGATGAGCTAACAGATGAAAATTTTGCACTAGTTGCCAAAGCTGAAAATGAACCAGAAAACTTTTGTTTCATGGCTATGGTTGATGAGATTGAATCTGAGGAGGTGGTGACTGAATCTGATGTTGTGACTGATGATGTTGTTAGTGAAGTTGTTACAGGTGAAAAACCTGAAGAAGAGGTTGTGAATCTCTCAGATCCCTGGGGTGCATCTGATGACTGTGAGTGCAAGTGTGATTGTGCATTGATGGCTGCTGCTAAGGTATCTCCTCAAATTCTTAAAGAGTTGTGTTCTGACAAATGTGTAATAGCATTTGCTAACATCAAAGAGGTGAATGAAAACCTTAGAAAGAAAATTTTGGATGATGAAGTTAAATTTGAAAAACTTACAAAAGATTTAAAAACAAGTTTAACTGCAAAAGAGTCTGAAATAAGCAGCTTAAAACATGAAGCAACTATAACCAAAGACCAGCTCCAAACTATGATAGCAAAATATCAAAGTTGTAAAAGTGAGCTTGAGTCCACCCAAGTTGAATGTGAGAAATGGGTGGAATCATGTAGAGGTTTTGAGATGCTACTCAACAAACAAACCAAAAGTCACGTGAAGTTTGGTTTTGGTTTTGAAACCACTGCTCCAGCTTTTGAAAACACTGACAAAAAGAGTCAAAAGTCTGTTGAGGTAATACCAACAAACCTGCAGGGTCAAGAGATTAAAATCACTGAACCAAATGGTAAGAAAATTGTTCTTGAAAAACCAGAAGGTTCCTCATCTTTTACTGAACTTGAAAAGTATGAATTTAAACCTACCTGGTCTGATGAGTGTGATACTCTTGAGAATTTTAAACCTGTTGATTTCAAAACACCTGAGGGAAAGACAGCTCCTCAAGCAAAAGTCATTCCCCTGGCAAAAGTCATTCCCCTGAAAAATCTTCCAGCAGATGCTCAAACATCTGCTGAAAAGAAGGCTGAAAAGGGGAAGAAGAAAGAAAAGACTGTCAACTTGTTCTGTGATTTCTGTGAAAAGAAGAATCATGTCACTAAAAACTGTTTTCTTCTAAAAGCATATGACATTAACAAAGGAACAAGTGAATGTGATTCCAAAGCCACATGCTCAATATGTGGGAAAAAGAATCACAAGACCAAAGAGTGCTTGTATCTCAAAAATTTTGATGTAAAAATACAAGAATACAAAGCTAAAACTCTTGCAAACCCTGTGGTTAGTACTTCAAAAGGAAAGCCCAAACAGACTTTCACCCCTGTCCAAACACCTGTTACTAAAAGGCTTGAAACATCTGCTTCTAGAGATGTCCAAGTAACAGATGCTCCACCCTCAAGCAAATACCCAAGAGGTTATGGTCAACCACCATGTCACAGTCTGCCACATGTTTATGAGGAGCCAAAAAGACCCTCTAAACCAAGAGTGAACAGAAATCCATATGGGTATTATCATCTGTCAGGAAGTGATCAAACAACTGCTGCCCCAAGTGTTGACATCCAAGCACTGGCAAATGGTCAGTAGCAGTTGTTGAACTTAATTCAAAAGTTAGTCCAAACCACTGATCACCTTCCAAAGTTTGAGTCTGAAAGGTCTGAGGACCCATCCAAAGCCAAATTGGCTTTGGACACTCACCAAAACTAATCCATTACTGATGTGCAGGGAGCTTCTGCTTGTTTAGATAGTCTTTGGTATGTAGATAGTGGAGGCTCCAGGCACATGACAGGATGTAGAGCCCTTCTTCTGGACTTCTTGGCTCATGGAGGGGGTGATATATCCTTTGGTAATGATTCAAAAGGTAAGGTGTTGGGTTCAGGGACTGTACAGGCTGGAAAACTCAAGTTTGAAAATGTCAATCTTATTGATAATCTCAAGTTTAATCTTCTGAGTGTCTCACAAATGAGTGACAAAGGTTATGGCTCATTTTTCACAAAGAAAACTTGTAAGATTATTGGGCCAGAAGTGGTGAAAAAGATTGATACCATCATTGCTGAGAGCAAAGCACAACTTGTTGCTCATAGAAGTGGCAATGTGTATGTTGTTGATATGTTAAAGGACAATCCTATGGCAAATGTCTGTTTGTTTTCTACTGCCTCCACTAAGGAGACAGAATTGTGGCATAGGAGATTGGCTCACACCAACCTTAACACTATCAACACACTCTCCAAACAAAGCCTTGTCAGAGGTTTACCATCAAAAGAATTTAAATGTGATGAGCATTGGGTTTCTTGTTTAAAAGGGAAACAACATAAAAGCTCTTACAAATCCATTGATGAGTCCAAAACCAGTCAGTGTCTACAATTGTTGCACATGGACTTGTTTGGCCCTGTTAAAATCATGAGTCTAAGAAGAAAGAGATTTTGTCTTGTCATAGTTGATGATTTTTCTAGGTTTACATGGACTTACTTTTTACATTCTAAGGATGAGACTGCAGGTATATTGAAGGACTTTGTCACCAAAGTTGAAAAACAATATGACTTGCCAGTAAAAGTCTTCAGGAGTGACAATGGAACAGAGTTTAAGAATAAGGAGTTGGATGACTTCTGTGTGTCAAAAGGGATTGTGAGGCAGTACAGCATCCCAAGAACACCAGAACAAAATGGGGTGGTTGAAAGGAAAAACAGAACTCTTATAGAAGCTGCAAGAACCATGCTAGCAGATTCTGGTTTGCCACTGTCCTTTTGGGCAGAAGCTGTAAACACTGCTTGCTATGTTCAAAACAGAGTTTTGATCAACCCCAGACATCAAAAAACTGCTTATGAGATTTTGTTCAAAATCAAACCATTAATTTCATTTTTCAAAATCTTTGGCTGCCCATGTTTCATTTTAAATCTCAAAGATTCCATTTCAAAATTTGCAGCCAAAGTAGATTGTGGTTATTTTCTGGGATATTCTTCTACTGCCAAGGCCTATAAAGTGTTTAACACAAGAACCAAGACAATAGAAGAAACTCTGAATGTAAAGTTCAATGAACTTTCATCTCTAAAAATCCCTGCAAATCCTGCTGAACTATTTGATTTAGATAAATTCAAATTTGAAGATATCACTGTTAAAACTAACAATGCAGGTATTCCACAGTCTCCACAGCAAGATTACAGAACAGATGTTGTGATCCCCAGTCACTACAAAATCTATTCTGCCTCAGAGGAAGCAGCTGTTCAAAACAATTGTCAAAACTCTGCCACAGCTGTGTCAACCACTGTTGGCCAGTCTTATCCTCAAACCACTGCTTCACCCCTCACAACCACTGACCTATCATCTGTTGACAAATGTCAATCATCTGTTGACAAAAGTCAGTCAAGTTTCACACCACTTGGACCCATTCCTCCATTACCATTCCAAACATCTGATGGCACTACAGAAGTACCAACAGATGTTACACCAACAGAGTCACCAAACCTCTGTCCATCACCTCAAAATACCATTGTTCCATATCAAGGAGATCTTATTTACTTAAGAGCTCATCCACCAGACCAGATCATTGGCAACATCAGAGAGGGTGTGCTCACAAGAAGCCAATCCTCTAATATCTGTCTTTTTGCAGGGTTCCTATCCCTCACACAACCTGTCAAGTACCAAGAGGCACTGAAAGACAACAGTTGGGTATAAGCCATGCAAGAAGAACTCCTTCAATTCAAAAGACAACAAGTATGGGAGCTTGTACCACTACCTAAGGATGTTTGTCCTATAGGAACAAAGTGGGTCTTCAAAAACAAAACTGATGAAAGGGGTATTGTTGTCAAGAATAAAGCCAGGCTTGTGGTTCAAGGCTTCAGACAAGAAGAAGGAATAGATTATGATGAGACTTTTGCTCCTGTAGCAAGACTAGAAGCCATCAGACTCTTTTTAGCCTTTGCTGTCAACCACAACATAAAGGTGTATCAGATGGACATCAAATGTGCTTTCCTTTATGGCAAAATTCAGGAGGAGGTCTATGTATGTCAGCCACCTGGTTTTGAAGACACATTGCATCCTGACTATGTCTACAAGCTCAACAAAGCTTTGTATGGACTTAAACAAACACCAAGGGCCTGGTATGAAACTCTTTCCACATTTCTCTTATCCATTGGTTTTACAAGAGGTAAAATAGATAAAACTTTATTTCTTAAATGGAAAGGGAAACACTTAATGATTGTTCAAATATATGTGGATGACATCATTTTTGGATCCACATGTAACCAAATGTGTGAAGAGTTCAGAAAACTCATGACAGCAGAGTTTGAGATGAGTGCCATGGGTGAGCTTCAGTGTTTCCTTGGTCTTCAAGTGAAACAACTGCAAAATGGCACATTCATTCACCAAAACAAATATGTAAAGAATTTATTAACCAGATTTGAGATGAATGATTGTAAGCCATGTAGTACACCCATGAGTACAGTCAAGCTGCTCACTATTGATGACAAGGATGAACTGGTTGATCAAACACATTATAGATGCATGATTGGGTCTTTACTGTACTTAACTGCATCTAGGCCAGACATTATGTTTACTACCTGTGTCTGTGCCAGATCCCAGGCTTCACCCAGAAAGTCAAACCTTATTGCTGTGAAAAGGATATTCAGATACCTCAAAGGTGCTCCCACACTTGGTATCTGGTATCCTGCTAATGGAAACATTGAGCTTTCAGGTTATTCAGATAGTGACTTTGCTGGCTGTCACACCACAAGAAAATCCACATCAGGAGGGTGCCAATTTCTAGGGAATGCCTTAGTCTCCTGGCAAAGCAAAAAGCAGGCAGCTGTTTCAACCTCAACAGCTGAAGCTGAATACATTGCTGCTGCAAGCTGTACAGCCCAACTCATGTGGCTTCAAAATCAACTACTGGATTTTGGGATAACTGCACTACAGACTCCACTCATGTTGGACAGTCAAGCTGCTGAAAATATCATCAAGAATCCAGTCTCTCATTCCACTACCAAACACATTGACATAAGACATCATTTTGTCAGAGACAGCTATGAAAAAGGTTTGATTTCTCTACACCATGTTCCAACAGAGGATCAGCTGGCAGATGTGTTAACAAAAGCTTTAGATACATCTACCTTTACAAATCTGATTTCCAGAATTGGTATGTTAAACATGGATTAAACAAATAATTTTTAAAAAAAAAATCATAATAAAATGTTTCAGAAAATCAATTTTTTTTAAAAAAAATAGCTGTTTGGTTGAAAAATCTGTTTATAACATCTGATCAGATAAAACAACCACTGTTTCATTCATATCCACTGTTGGTTGAAAAATCTGTTTCAAACATCTGATCAGATAAAACAACTGTTGGTTGAAAAATCTGTTTCAGAACATCTGTTCAGATAAAACAACTGTTTCCTTATATATTTATACTATATCTATATAAAAAAAAACAGTTGGTTCCATCAGCTGTTTGTATCAGTTGTTTGCCAAAAACAGCTGTTCTCCACCAGATGTTTCACCCATCAGATGATTGCCACGTCTGCTCATATAAGCAGAGGTTTGGCCACATCAGCGGTTTCATTGAGCATATAAAAACCCTGTTTTACCACAACAGACGTTACACTATCTCATTGTATTCAAAATACTGAAAACCGCCTTCTTCATTCTCAAACCCTCCATCAAATTTCAATCATCTCCACCTTCGAAATCCATTACAATGGATCTTCAAGCTAAAGCCACCCACAATTGTCTCCCCTATCTGATTAAAACAGATGACAACGTTTCATTCCATTCCACCATCGACATTCTTCTAAACTCCAAATACTTACCCATCTTAACCGCTAACGCCTCCATTTATCTCGATACTCTCCAAGAGTTTTGGTTGAATGCTGAGTTTTTACTTCAAGACAAAAAGCCTACTTCCATTATTTCCAAAATTGGAGAAACCAATATCGTCATTACCCCTAAAACCATATCCACAACCCACACTGAATGACCTGGCAGGTAAGGACTCCTTCACTAAAACAGAGCTTCACACTGAGTTCCAAGAAAGAGGGTATGATGGTCTGATGACTGGATCAACTCTTTTCAAAAAGTTTTTCCCTCCAGTCATGAAATGTTTCTTCCATACCCTTCTTCTATGTGTCTCTGCTAAGTCCACATCCTTCAATGAAATCCCACTAAGGATGCAATATCTGGGTTATGCCATGTTGTCAAACTCTGACTTCAATCTTTCCCAGGGATTATTCATGGACTTAGTATCAAATGTGAAAGCAATCAAGTCTGGGTCTAACAATGCTTTTCTTATTTACCCAAGAATTCTTAGTGTAATCTTACAAAAAGTCTTACCAGAAAAAGTTTTCAAAAAGGGTGAGGCAATGCAAATGAAAAGCTTAACTGATGAAACTTTCACTAGAATGCTGGGTGGAAGCACCCAAGAAAAAGTGTCTAAAGTGTCAAAAGTTTCTAAAACACAAACAAAGAGGACAAAGACAACAACTGTTGTCAAAACCTCTTTTGTTGAGCCCACTGCTCCTGGTGATCATGGCACTACATCCAGTGCTGTGAAACCCACACCAGCCACTTCCAAAAAGAAACATCCATCCAGAAAAACCACCACTCAACCACAAATGAGGCTTCTGGATGTTGAGGTACCAGAAGAAACCTCTGTTGCACCACAAAAGCAACCTGAAACCACTGTTGTTACTTCCTCACAACAGTTGGACATACCTCCACCTGACCAAACTCCTCATGAATCCTCCCAAAAGGATCATGTTGTAAGCCAAGGGGACACACATCATGATACATTTGAGTCACTTGGCCAAATGTTCACAAGCCCCTCTCCCAGGGCTAATTCTCTTGTTACTCCTCCACCCTCACCATCACATCATGTCCCACAAACCATGCAACCTCTGTTTGAGGCAATTGACAAATCTCAGGAAGATCCCAGTTCCTCTCTTCCACCTGTCACTGAGAGTATACTCCCACAAGTGACTGGTCCTGAGAATATTCAATCTGCTATCCAACAAACAGAAGAGGAGGTTACACCACCTGAGTTCAATGCAACTCTAGGTGAGTTTTCAAGTGGAGCAGCCACTACTGATGTAGAGACCACTGTCTCACATCAGGACAGTGATTACATTGCTAAGACTCCCTTGAAGGCAACAACTGTTGAAGCCACTATAGTGTCTCCAAAAACAGTTGGAAGTCCCCAGTACCAAGAAAAAGGGGCATCTGATTCACCTATTAGGACTGAATCAGGTAGAACTACCACTGGTAGGGACTCAGATGATCCTATTAACTTAGGAGATGGGTCAAAATACCAAGAATTGACGGACAGAGTTTCTGTAATTGAAACCTCTGTAGCTGACATCAAATCTGATGTCAAGCTTATACTGAGCTCCATTGCAGACCTTTCCAAGAGTCAACCATCAACAGCTGATATAGCTAGTGAGTTATGGAAATCAGTTTCCCCCATCATCATAGCTCACAGAAAACTGGCTGATCAGACACATGAGACATATATGGCTGAGATCAGAAATATGGTAGATGCAAGGTACAAAGATACCCATGCAGATATTAAAGCCATCAAGGACCACCTGCTGAAGACTACTGGCTCTGCCCCTACCACCATTCTCAGGGATGAAAATGATGATGCTTTCACGGCTGATGATGCCAAAAAGGGGGAGAGTGGCAGAGATAGGCTACCAAAGCTAGATCCCTTTGGTTGTCCTCCTTCTCAAAAAGGCCAAGCCAAGTCTGCCAACAAACCAGAGTCTACTAAAACAGCTCCACAACAACAACAACAACAAGCAACAAAGCAGTTGATGACTCTGCAAAGATAGAAGCTGAAAAGGCTGCTCAAGAAAAACAGAAAAGAGCTGACACCTTGGAAGTTAAAGCAGAGTCACTAGTAGAACTCAAGAAGAAACAACAGCAGGAAACTGAAGATGTGGGATCATCTAAAAGGATGAAAAGGCCTGCTAAGCATGTCAGAAAACCACCATCAAAGTTAAACACCTCTGTTGACAAAACCACTGCTACTGAAACCACTGCCACCCAAAACACTGAAACCACCCAAAACACTGCTTCCCAAACCACTGTACCCAAACCAATAAACACACCTAAACATACAACCACCAAACCTACATCACCAGCAAAATCCCAAACATCTGTTGGACCTACTAAAAGGCCAACAGATGTTAATCCAACCACTGCTACCAAATCACCATCCCCTAAAATCATGTACTCAAGGAAGAGAAAATCAACCTTTGTTGTACATGATGAAAACATACACACATCACCAAACACCACCTCAACTGCACAATCCACTCCTCCTATCACAGCTATTCCAATCACATCATTCTCACCACACACATCCAAATTCAGATCCCATAGACCACCACCAACCATTACACCATTGGTTGTTCAGTATCCCCTTGAACTTGATCTACTCAAGGGGGAATTACAATCCTTTTACAATACTGAACAGCCATCAGACAGATCCTTCCCATCTCTCCCAAACTTCCCTGTTCCCCACAATATTGATACTTATTTGAAATACAAGGGTGAACAGGTGGATGCCATCATTAGGGAGAAATGCAAAGGGAAGGATGACAGGACTGCTTAGGGCATCCATTCAGCAGAGCTTAGCAAACTCAGAAGGATTGAAGACTTTGCTAAGACCCTGAGAAACTCCATGTCCTCCATGCCTCTCAGTGGTGACTTGGAAAAGGAGGTAAGGGATTCTCTTCTGGAACAGATTATGGCAACCAAGCCTTACAAAGCAACCAAGAAGCAGTTCAATGGTTGGACCACACATGCTTTGAGAGAAGAACTTCTCAGAATTGAGGAAATGGCCAAAGACCCCAAGGCTAAAGTCTCTACTCCTAATTTTGGCAAAGGCAGAGACCCAGTCAGAGCCTTGAAGTTTAAAAGGATGAGGCAAGAGATTGTAGCTGCCAACTATGGGGAGATGAGGTCAGTCTCTAGATGGTCTGAGCTAAGGCTGGTTGAGACATACAAAAGTCTGGAAGAAAACCGAAAGAAGGATCCCAGCCTACCAAGAAAACCTGTTTACACTGATGAGCCAATGATGAAGAGACCCCAACAGACCTTTACCTTGGACAGCCTACTTGATACCTCTGATCTATCAACTGCTGCAAGAAGACAGTTCAAGAAACAGAAGGAAATGTCAGAAGAAGATCAGAGGAAGTTTGCTGATACATTCATCAAGGAAGGGCTCTTCAATCAAGTACACTTTTTCTCTGATCCTACAACAGAGAAGCTCAGAGAACTCATTGGAAGACCACCATCACCCAACTCATCAAGAATAAAAATTCAGCTCAGCAAATCCACTGACTCAAAAATTCTAAAATGGAAAGTCAACAAAGACAACCATGAATTGACATTGCTCAGGTCAGATGGAAGGGTTCAGAAGATTAGCATGGATGATGCTTACAGCTTATGTGCAGAAGATCACCAAACATTGCTGAATCTGGAACTTGAAAGAGATGAAGAAGACTTGTTTGCTCTGAACTTTGAACTACAATTCAAAGGTCAAATCAGAGAAAGTCTGATGAGAAATAAAGATCAATAAATAAAGCTGAGTTTTGGCATCATCTGTTCTAGGGGGAGATTGTTGGGTCTGCTGACCTGGAGAAGAACAGATGATTGGAAAGCCAAAATATGCTAACAGTTGATCCCTTCAATAAACAGTCTTTACAACTTACTTCTCCCAAAAGACTGCTGACTCTAACAACTGTTCTATCCAAACAACTGCTTAATAACTGCTGATACAAAGAACTGCTGAATAAACAACTGATGAAGAACAACTACTGACCAAAGGTCTGATGAAGAACAACTGCTGATTCAAGTACTGAAGACTAAAGCACTGCTGGAGCCAACAGCACTTAGGCTTCAGCAGTGGATTCAAGACCATCAGAGTTTTCCTACAACAGCTGTTTACTATCAGTGCTTTCAATGTAACAGTAGTTTGTAATAGGCAGATGTTTATGTTTGTTATTCTGTTAGAGGTCACTGTCTTAGGTGACGTCAGCTTAGGTCATCAGTAGTTTGAGTCTGTCTATAAATAGAACAGTGCTTGTACTGTTCTATTGCATCACACACACAAACATTCTCTCAGACAAACACTGTGTGATCAGGCTGAGGGGGAGTAATTGTACGATTGTAATCTTTTAGACAAATGAAAGCATTCGATCTGAAAACATTTACTCTCTTGTTTTGATTAACAGTTTATTATTCCGCTGCACTTTCATTCTATATTCGTTTCACTATTATCATATTTACTTAAACAATCAAAACAAACAAACTCAGATCCTAACATTTAAACATGGTTGTTCTTGTATTATTGATATGTTTCTGATCTAAATGAGTTGATATGATGTTAACCTATGAGTTTGAAGGTTCATTGATGTGTATTATTGATTTTAGGCGTTTTGAACCGTTTGAATGATCATGGAGGATTGATGATGATATGTTGTGTTTTATTGATTGTTTGAGGTTAGGGTTTACTCTAGGATGATGCTAGAACAGTAGGATAGTGTCAGACAACGTCATTATGTGATGAAATCTGGATATTTGCCATTTAGGGTAAGTTTTACATGTTGATGTGGTGTTTACATGCTAAGTTATGCTATTTTGGGAAAACGCTTACATTCGGGATGGCTAGAATGATATTAAATTAGGGGTTTTTGCTTGAAATAGTTGGATTAATGTTTTGGGTTTGATATTGGGTGTTTCCACATGTTTTGAATCTGATTTGGAAGGTTAAACGCGCAAAAAGACGATACAGAGCAGGGGCGATTAGGGAACCCTAATCGCCTATAGTAAGGGCGATTGGCCCCAATCGCGTGTAACAGGAGGCGATTAGGAGTCCAATCGCTAGTATATCAGGCGATTACACTTCTAATCACCAGTTGACTTTTCCTAATTGCATGTTTGATTCCTAATCGCGTGTACTGCTGTCATATGTGCATTTTAACATCCCGAAACTCGGTTTGACACCTAGGAACATGTTAGGAACCCCGTGACATGTCCAATAACTTAGTTATACGTGTTCAAACTTGTTTATGCGTTAATTGGGCGTTATGCTAGATAGGGGTGAATGTTTGCGCATGCTAAGTGTTTAATTGCATATGTTGCATGATATCTTGTATGGGGCTAACACGTGGGATGTCGGGTCACCAATGGGATGTCGGGTTTTGTCTGGTTTGGTCGTTTTAACGTTTACACATGTTTTCAACGTACACGGTCACGGTCTGGACAGTTGGGGACTGATTAGCCTTCGGGTTAGTAGTCAACACACTTATGTAAACTCATTGTTAGGTCGCCACTAGTTGGGGCTATCACACGCGTGTCGGATCTTTCTTAACACATCAGACGCAACCTAAGGTGAGTTTCACGGCCCCACTTTTATTAGTTTTGTTTTCGGGGGAGAAACATGCTTACACACTTTTAACACATGATTTCAAGTTATACTATGGCTATCTTTATATTACTATACGGCTCATATAAATCCCAAGGAAACCACTAATACGGGTATGTAGCGGGGAAATGTGGATAGCGCTATTGGGCTTGACAAACCCCACTCGACGGCTGGAGGCCCGGCGGGTGCATATTGTCTCAAATACACAGGGCCTACCGGGGATGACGGTAGTCCGAGGGGTATCACATAGTAGCAAACACAGTCAGCAATGGTTTCAACCGTAGTAGTAATTAACTTAACGCCTAGCTAGCGTTCACACAGCATAGTAGTAACAGTAACGGTTTTCAAAGGATTTACGAAACGCTTATTATAAAACCTGTGAACTTACCAGCATTTTATGTTGACATCTTTTTGGCATGTTTCTCAAGTCGTTGAGGTAGCAGCATCGAGTCTAGGCGCACGGAGTCTCACGGCGTCTAGGATTTACTTTCAAGTCATTTAGTACTTTCAGACTTTTATGTTTTACTTCTAGTTTGTAATAAAGTTTTACGCTTCCGCAGCGGTGGATAGATTTTGAAAACTTAATGGGTAGTTTATGTTGTTTTAAGTATCATATAGTTGTCATTTGTTGTGACCGTTGTCTTGGATCCAGGTTTGTCACGCGCCTCGCGGTAAAACCCCGCACGTGGAATTTGAGGGTGTGACAGATTGGTATCAAGGCCAATGGTTATAGTGAACTAGGACTGCATGTAGTGTCTAGTATATAGCCGAGTCTCACACACATTAGACGGTTACACATATCTACGAGTCGTGTCATTTGGTAAACATACTAACCTTGTCGGGGTGTCGGTGTCCTCATCACACAGTATCATATTATCTATCTTTGATTATCTCTACCATTACTCTATCTTCTTCTTCGTGTTTGAGGATGAAGAGGCTTATCGCTTACGCACGGCAATAGTGTACATTGGGGTAGTTTCGGCACACTTTTGAGATCTGTCCAGGATTTGGATATCTCCCCTCTATGCCCTAATGGACACACTTGCCTACACACACTCTCATGCACTAGTACTTGTTATAGTACACCTTGAGTGATTGTTCACTTTGGGATCATTGTGCGATAAGAGTTTCTTTTAAGGACGAGGGTATCGGGTGACTTGAAGTTCTAGCTAGGAACACGCCCAGAGGACCATGTAGAGCGATTTATCATTTCGGGTGCACACAAAATCATAAATCGAAGTGCATGAAAATCTTGGTGGACTTCGAGTTCGAACTGATGGTTATGCTTGAACCTAGTTCTAAATTCCTTAGGTCACTAGTGGTTTGATCTATACTGACACAGAGAATCTTGTTCCATGTTTTGACAAAACATGTCTGGCCGTAACGGTGGACGTACTGGGGGACGCCGTGGTGGTGGTGGTGGTCGCGCAGGCGGTGGTTGAGGTGGTGGTAACATCACTTTTACACAGGATGAGTTAATCAGATGATGCAGCAGCAGTTGGGTGTTGCACTAGCTGCTTTCCAGGCTGCTCAGCAGGCCTTTGCCACTACTCCGTTACAGGTGGGGACCGCCTACAAGAGGTTTAAGGATTGCCAGCCCCACAGCTTCCGAGGTACTGAGGGAGCAGTGGAACTATTGAGGTGGTTAGAAAAGATTGAGTCAGTGTTTGCTTTATGTGAGTGCCGAGCTGCTGATTGGGTGAAGTTTGCTACAGGAACCTTTGAGGGACCCGCTCTGACGTGGTGGAACTCCACCACATAGACACTTGGCTTAGGGGAAGCCAACGCTATGCCATGGACTGCGTTTGTGTTTAAATTGAAGGCTGAGTATTGTCCGCGTGAGGAGATCAAGAGGTTGGAACATCAGTGGTGGAATCACAAGATGGTTGGATCTGAGGTTGAGGAGTACACTATCAGGCACAACGAACTGGCAGCGTTGTGCCCGGGGGTGGCTACACCCGAGTATAGGCGTGTTGAGCAGTACATTGCTAGCTTGGTTCCAGAGATTGCGGGATTGGTAGCTGCTAGGGAGCCTACTACGGTTGCTGAAGCTACTCGGTCAGCTTACAAGATGACCAACATGAAGGTGACTGAAGGTGTGTTGCCTCCTCGAGGCGCTATTGTTAAGGTTTCTGAGGGTGGTAAGAGGAAGTGGGAGAGTGTGGAGAAGAGTTCAGCCGTTGTTCAGCGACAGTCATAGACGAAGAAGGTTGAAGCTTCAGGGTCAGCTTCGGATCAGAAGCAAGGTGGGTATATCGGGAAGAAGCCTAAGTGTGGTCATTGTGGGTTTCATCATTTTGGAAGTTGTGACAGGTTTCGTTGTGAGCATTGTGATAAGACGGGGCATTTGGCAAAATATTTTAGAGCTAGTTTTCCAGCTAAGTCGGCTCAAGGGACAGGTGCTACTCCCGCTCCTCGGGGGAATCAGGGTTGCTACAACTGTGGGGAGTCGGGGCACTTCAAGCGAGATTGCCCAAAGTTTAATCAAGCTGGAACAGGGACTGCAGGTGTTGGTGGAAACAAAGAGGGCGACGGTCGGGCTACTCGTGCTTACGCTTACATCATCGGTGCGAGGGAGAACCAGGAGGAACCTGATACTGTTACCGGTAAGTTTTCTTTCCTATCCTTCATTATACTTTGGTTTCATTCTTACTCGTACCGTTAAGCGTTTCGTATCCATTGAGTGTTTCGGGTTTTGACTTGGTTACCATTAACTACTTCATTTATGAAATTCATAGTAATAGAGATACATGTCCTACCGAGACAGAATTTGTAACTTGCTATCCTCTTACCTAACAGGCAAAGATTTGACTCCGTGGAAAGGATGATTCATTCGGATCGACACGAGAGTCCAACTACATTGCATTGCCAGAATCCATGTTGTATATTTGAAAGAGGTTGAGCTCCTTGCTTCTCTCACGGTACAATCCTATGTGGGCCGTTGGAGATACTACTTGGAAGGTACCGGTGCTTATACCGATCATAGTAGTCTCCATTAGGCATTCGATCAAGATGAGTTTTCTGTCTTGTGTTCACCTTGGGGGGGGGTTCCCCGACGGTTGTTATCACCTTTCGTTCATGATCCTCGTTTCATTTCCATTTCGGGGAAGCGTTACTTGGGTATATGCTTAGGTCGGCACTCATTACTGTTGAAGCTGAGTGAATCTCGGGACGAGATTCCTTTCAACAGGGGGATGATGTGACGACCGGGAATTTTTTTTCTTTTTATCGCTTCGTTCTCTCTTACTTCGGGAAATTTTCGGGACGAAAATTCTTTCAACAAGGGGATGATGTGACACCCGGCACGTTTAGGTTAACATTTTATAAAACACATAAGTCTACCTTAGCGAAAAACGTTTTCAAACATACTTAACTAAGTCATTTGAGTCGTTATGATGGTTCCGGGAATCATTGGGAGTCGTTACAATGATCCACGGGATCATTGGGAGTCGGTCCATAAACATGTGAACACGGATTGGCGATTTATAGAATCGTCGGGTTTAACGCACACACGTAAATCTCTAGTCCCGGGAATTGGTGAACGGATGGGAACGTGTTAGTTATCATGCATTATGTGTTTACAATCATTATATGACTTCTCGGTATGTGAATACGTGTTTATATGTGTTAAAATAGTGATTACGTGTAATTGCATGACATTATAGGTGATTACGCGTAATTGCATGACATTATAGGTGATTACGCGTAATTGCATGTAAATAAGGGGTGATTAGCCTAGTCGCCAGTAAGATGGGAGATTGGAGGAGTATTTATAGGCGATTAGTCTAATCGCCAGTAGTTACACGCGATTAGACATCCTAATCGCCAGTAGCTACTGCCCAATCGCCTGACGCGTACCAAACGACTAGAAACGCCTATAAATACCACCCTTATGTTGTAAAATATCATTTGTGAAACCCTAATACACCCTAAAGCCACCCACACCTTATTCAACCTCTGCAACACGTTTTTGATCAAGTAATCACATTTCCAAGCTTTACACCTCATAATCTTACAATTTCAAGGTGTGTTCTTCATCCCAAACCTTTGTAATAATATTGTTTTGATCCCTAAAGGTCCAGACCTGGTTTCTAAACATTTGTGTCTTTGAAAACTCATTAAAATCAGTTTCTAAACAAACCCAAACCTCTATGCTTGTTATATGTGATGTATTCATGCAAGATAGGATTTTTATCGTTTAAACATGGTTGTTCTTGTATTATTGATATGTTTATGATCTAAATGAGTTGATATGATGTTAACTTAGGAGTTTGAAGGTTCATTGATGTGTATTATTGATATTAGGCGTTTTGACCCGTTTGAATGATCATGGAGGATTGATGATGATATGTTGTGTTTTATGATTGTTTGAGGTTAGGGTTTACTCTAGGATGATGCTAGAACAGTAGGATAGTGTCGGACAACGTCATTATGTGATGAAATCTGGATATTTGCCATTTAGGGTAAGTTTTGCATGTTGATGTGATGTTTACATGCTAAGTTATGCTATTTTGGGAAAACGCTTGCATTCGGGACGACTAGAATGATAATAAATTAGGGTTTTTTGCTTGAAATAGTTGGATTAATGTTTTGGGTTTGATATTGGGTGTTTCCACATGTTTCGGATCTGATTTGGAAGGTTAAACGCGCAAAAAGATGATACAGAACAGCAGGGGCGATTAGGGAACCCTAATCGCCTATAGTAAGGGCGATTGGCCCCGATCGCGTGTAACAGGAGGCTAATCGCTAGTATATCAGGCGATTACACTTCTAATCACCAGTTGACTTTTCCTAATTGCATGTTAGATTCCTAATCGCGTGTACTGCTGTCATATGTGCATTTTAACATCCCGAAACACGGTTTGACACCTAGGAACATGTTAGGAACCCCGTGACATGTCCAATAACTTAGTTATACGTGTTCGAACTTATTTATGCGTTAATTGGGCGTTATGCTAGATAGGGTGAATGTTTGCGCATGCTAAGTGTTTAATTGCATATGTTGCATGATATCTTGTATGGGGCTAACACGTGGGATGTCGGGGCACCAATGGGATGTCAGGTTTTGTCTGGTTTGGTCGGTTTAACGTTTAAACATGTTTTCAACATACACGGTCACGGTTTGGATAGTTGGGGACTGATTAGCCTTCGAGTTAGTAGTCAACACAATTATGTAAACTCATTGTTAGGTCGCCACTAGTTGGGGCTATCACACGCGTGTCGGATCTTTCTTAACACATCAAACGCAACCTAAGGCGAGTTTCACGGCCCCACTTTTATTAGTTTTGTTTTCGGGGAGAAACATGCTTACACACTTTTAACACATGATTTCAAGTTATAGTATGGCTCTCTTTATATTACTATACGGCTCATCTAAATCCCAAGAAAACCACTAATACGGGTATGTAGCGGGGAAATGTGGATAGCGCTATTGGGCTTGACAAACCCCACTCGACGGCTGGAGGCCCGGCGGGTGCATATTGTCTCAAACACATAGGGCCTACCGGGGATGACGGTAGTCCGAGGGGTATCACACAGTAGCAAACACAGTCAGCAATGGTTTCAACCGTAGTAGTAGTTAACTTAACGCCTAGCTAGCGTTCACACAGCATAGTAGTAACGGTAACGGTTTTCAAAGGATTTACGAAACGCTTATTATAAAACCTGTGAACTCACCAGCATTTTATGTTGACATCTTTTTGGCATGTTTCTCAGGTCGTTGAGGTAGCAGCATCGAGTCTAGGCGCACGGAGTCTCACGGCGTCTAGGATTCACTTGCATGTCATTTAGTACTTTCAGACTTTTATGTTTTACTTTTGGTTTGTAATAAAGTTTTACGCTTCCGCAGCGATGGATAGATTTTGAAAACTTAATGGGCAGTTTATGTTATTTTAAGAATCATATAGTTGTCGTTTGTTGTGACCGTTGTCTTGGATCCTGGTTTGTCACGCGCCTCGCGGTAAAACCCCGCACGTGGAATTTGAGGGTGTGACACACACATTACATCATTTGGGTAATATCTATATTCTAATCATAACTAAGCTTAAGCATAGAACACTTATGATTTAGTCAGGGCTTAACGAACTTCAACCAATATTAAACATTGCATCATTTGGGTAATATCTATATTCTAATCATAACTAAGCTTAAGCATAGAACACTTATCAATTAGTTGGGGCTTAACGAACTTCAACCAATGGTCCATTTTCATTACTTCAATCAAAATCTTCCAAGTCTTGCTTATTGATAGCTGATTTTTCACCTTCGAAGTTGTTATCATTGTCATCACGATCCTCGGAGTGCAGCTCATTTCCAATAATTTATGAAAACCTCCACCATTGTATTCCATATTTGTGTTCTACATAAAATATAGTTGTTGTAAAGATATGGATACGGTGATAAGTAAATTAAGAAACAATCCTTAACCCACTTACTTGAATGGGTAGCTTTAATTTTACATGTTATCTCTCCAATGGTTCAAACCGATTACATAGCTAAAAACAACTAATAAGAAAATGGGTCCAATGTCACATGCTGTAATATAAATTTCCTATATTTTATTAAAAAAAATAGACATTAAAGGATCAACCCCAAACCCATTTCAACATGTAGCCAAAAGGACCCATTGTACATACACTTTAGGCAACTTTTGACATGTTACAAAATGCCGCCAAAAAATGTCATTATTTAAACTGTGTAAATATAGTACTTAACAATTAAAAATCTTAATAAATAACATCAAAATCATAATCAATCATTCAAATCAATGACATTAAAATAATTTGCGTCTGAAATTGCCGTACCCATTATATACAAATTATTATTGACATATTAAAATTAGCACACTTATTGAAATCAAGATGATGATTATCGTTTAGTGACAATTGATTAAAGGATAGTCGTAATATCAAAATGAAAGTCGGTCAACAATGTAAAAATGAAATTCGTAATATTAGTAACATCAATAAATACGATTAAAAATCTTAATAAATTACATCAAAATCATAATCAATCATTCAAATAAACGACATTAAAATCATCATAAATAACATTAAAACTCTTTATAAATAAGATCAAAATCATAATTTAAATTTCAAAATCAATGACATCTTGTGGTGCAGCCTTAGTAACAAACATTTTGTGCTGGATTGAACACCATTTGAAGACACAATATTCGCCAATGGAAGTATCTTCTGATTGAAGCAAATCAGGCCATCCAATCACAGTAAACCTTTACAAAAGCATTATCTATAGAAAATTAAGAACGTGTAACTAAATATAAAATAAGAATATTGTAAACATAAATGTTGAATATGCAACTAACAAACCTAACGACTTGAGAAACAATTTCTGCACGTAATATTAGTATTACTATTAGTTAGTATTAGTAATTATTAGTAATTAGTAATATATTCGTAAAAATAGTAATAGAAAATTTTAATCCGGTCAATAAGATATATATGGGATTAAAATTACAAATCGTAATATTAGTTTTAGTATTTGTAATATATCCGTAATTTATTTCGATCAATTCGGTCAATAATAAATAAATGAGCTTAAAAATCGTAATATATAACATTAAATTCGGTCAATTATTATTAATGTCATTAAAACTCATAATAAATAACATTAAAATTGAATAAATCCTATTAATTGCAGGCAAGACCAATAATAATTCATAAAGATAAATTAAACATAATTTCGTATTAATATTAATATAAATAAATGAGATTAAAAATCATAATAAATAACATTCAATTCGATCAATTATTATTAATGTCAATTAGTATTAGTAATATATTCGGTCAACAATACGAATTTTTACGAATAGTAAAACTAAAATCGTAATATTAGTATTAATATTAGTTAGTATTAGTAATTATTAGTAATTACTAATATATTCATAAAAATAGTAATACAAAAATTTAATTCGGTCAATAAGATATAAATGGGATTAAAATTAAAAATTCTAATATTAGTTTTAGTATTAGTAATATATTCATAATTTAATTCGGTCAATAAGAAATAAATGAGATTAAAATTTAAAATTGTAATATTAGTATTAGTATTATATTCGTAAATTAATTTGGTCAATTCGGTCAATAATAAATAAATGAGCTTAAAAATCGTAATATATAACATTAAATTCGGTCAATTATTATTAATGTCATTAAAACTCATAATAAAATATCATTAAAAATGAATAAATCCGATTAATTGCAGGCAAGACCAATAATAATTTGAACGAATAGTAATATAAATTATATTAAATATACTTTCATAAAGATAGATTGAACATAATTTCGTAGTAATATTATTATAAATAAATGAGATTAAAAAATCGTAATAAATAACATTCAATTCGGTCAATTATTATTAATGTCAATAAATAACATTAATTCTAACATACTAAAAATACATTAAAAATGATTAAATCTTATTAAACATAAATTCGAAAAAAATAATAATAAATAAATGATCTTAAAAATCGTAATCTATAACATTAAATTCGGTCAATTATTATTAATGTCATTAAAACTCATAATAAATAACATTAAAAATGAATAAATCCTATTAATTTCAGGCAAGACCAATAATAATTCATAAATATTGCATTCAATTAATAATAACCAAGTTACATCTGGATAATGGGTAAGCGAGCAACAAGTTGCGCCGCTATCCCCTTTTGAATCGCAAACCCTATTCTACTAAATACAAACCCTTGGTTCCTCGGGCTTTGCGAGTCACTGTGGATCACCTTCTGCACCCGCTCCAAAAAGCGAACTGCCTCAGGGGCAAGGGATCCAAAAGTGTCGAAGGCAAACGGAATTAACACATGCTGATTCTCTAAACACGCTGCCTCGTGCTTAGCAACGTTCCTAGCTTCTGCCTTCAAAACCGCTTGTCCTGTAACGAATCCACTATCTCTTAGCCCCACCAGTGGGGACACCCCAGTGAGGTCAACACACGCGTGCTTACCCCCCGCCCAGCAAAACACAAGGACGTCCGCAGGACGCAGGGTAGATCTTCCCTCTCGTGGGTCAGTCAGAAAGTTAACAGGGGCTTCTTTCTTGGATGAGATCCCGACACGCCTAAGCACATCCCATAAAACATCTCTAACCCAGTCATGACGATACTTAAACCCCGGCAATTCCTTACAGTGAAGGGCATGCTCGCCAAATCTATCCAAACATGCTTACAGCTGACATCCGTTGCCCAAACCTTCAATGGGTACAACGGTCAAAAAATCCTGGGCATGAGCCCCTTTAAGACAAGCCAAACTGTCTTTTGACGCGGGGTCATATCGAAACGCTCCTCCATATCCCGTGCGTGTTTACCATAAAGAGCACTCGCCAAAGTTTGTTGAGGTTTCTTGGGGGCGGTCTCCTTATCGGTAAAACCACCTAGATTAAGGTCCGGAAGAGTTGTTCCAATATTACCAAGCGCAAGGGAGTAGTCAGGATCCACCCCCACAACACCAGCGCCTCGCAAGATGTGGTCCTGTAATTTCCACGACTGGGCCCTGGACGCCACAAAAGCATATTGTGACCCCCGGCATGTTTGGGTCAACATTTTATAAACACATAAGTCTACCTTAGCGAAAAACATTTATTAAACACACTTGACGGGGTCAGTAGAGTCGGAACACAGTCCGTATTGTCCAGGGTTCAACGATTCGGGAGATCATTGGGTTAGTCACACACACACACACACGATACGAGTCCCGTTGTTGGTGAATTACGTAAACTAATTAAGTGTATGTGTAGACTAATTGTCGTATGGTGGATTATATGCTTAGATGTGTTTAAATGATGTGTAGATAATCATCCGTGCTTAAATATGTTAAACATAGACTAAGGTTGCATGCTCGTATGTTAGGGTGCGTTAAAATGCGTTAAACCCGACAAATTGGAAAACTAGAAAAACGTGAGTCCTGGTTCGACCAATCAAATGGGCGAACCTGGACAATACTCCTGGTTCGACCCTTGTAAAAGGGGCGAACCTGGGATATGGAATTGAAAGAATTTCATTCGACCAAGTCAGGGTACGTTCGACCCTGTGAAAGGGTCGAAGGAGGGTACATTCGCCCAGGTGAAAGGGGCGAATGTGGACATAGTATAAATACCACACTTTGTCATTTTTCACCATTTCACAAACCCTAAACGTCTCTAAACACTCTCTAGCAACTTTAAACATTTGGGGAAGGAGTTTTTGCCCTTGTTTTCTATAATCTAACCTACAAACATCTTCTACACAAAGATCTAAGGTGTGTTCTTCATTCTAAATCATTTTTAAAGCATTTCAATTCGTTTTCATTAAATCCCAAGAGTCCAGATCTGATTCAGTCCTATTTTCATGGATAAAAACCTTTCTAATATCTTTCTAAACAAAACCTATTCATAAACAATGAGTTTTCATACAAATTAACATGTGTTAATGGTGTTTTATGTGATGTTATGTATTGTTTGATGATTGATTGCTGTATAGATGTTATGACAATGATCTAGGACTGCTATTGATGATGATTTATGATTGAGATAGGTTACAATTGATTATTGATGATGTTATGTTCATTTTGGGGATTTTGGGTTAGATCTAGGGCTTGTTCATGATGATAGTGATAAGGATATGATTGGGGGGTTTATTGTTCATGATAATCTGAGTATATTAAGTTGATTATTGATTGATTTCATAAAGTTTCCTAATTGGGTAAAGATTGCATGCGTTTGATGTGACATCTCCATAATTTGCTATTTCGGGTAACTTGTAAAACGGACGGATTTCGGGATAAAATTGGTAGGGTTATGTAGGAATATGTTAATGATAGTTGACTGCTGTGATTGGTAATGTTTCGTGATGTTTTCGGACCGTTTAGATGTGTTTTGGTGCGTTTTATAAAATGCTGATGAAAACGGGCGAACGTGGAATAAAATTGGTTCGAATGGGCGAACGTGGAACAAAACATGGCTCAAACGGGCGAACGTGGATCAAACGGGCGAACGTGGAACAAAACATGGCTCAAACGGGCGAACGTGGCTCAAACGGGCGAACGTGGAACAAAACGTGGGAAAAACGGACGAACGTGGCTCAAACGTGCGAACGTGGAAATGGGAAAAACCACATTCGACCATCTGATGTCCGGAATGAGATTTTTGATACAAACTAAGTGTTTTATGCTTGAAACTTATGTGTTAAACTTATGTGCATGACTAATTGATGTAATGGGTCACCAACGGGATGTCGGGTCGGTCTGGGATGTCCGGTTAACGTTTAAACACACTTGTTAACACACGTAGTCAACATCTGGACAATCGGGGACTAGTTAGCCTTCGGGTTAATAGTCATCACACTTATGTAAACTCATTGATAGGTTGTCATTAGTTGGGATTATCATACACGTGTCGGAATTCTAGTTATCAGAAGACGCAATCTAAGGTGAGTTTCACGGCCCCTCTTTTATACACTTTTCTCTCGGGGGAGAAGCATGCCACACGTTTTAACAAATACAACGTTTATGTTTTGAAACGCAACGCTTATGAAACATAACGCTTTTGAAACGCAACGCTTTTGAAACACAACGCTTTTGAAACACAACACTTATGAAACACAACGCTTTTAGAAACATGACGCCTTTTGGGAATGTGACTCTTTTAAGAAACGTGACACGTTTGGCACTTGGCATATTTAACATTGGCATTTGACACTTTTAAACATTGGCATTTGGCATATTTAAACATTAGCACTTGACACTTTTAAACATTGACACTTGCCATTTGGCACTTGGCGCTTGGCACTTATTTACTATACGATGAAACTTAAGTCCCTATTGAAACCATGAATGTGCGGGCACAACGGGGGAAATGTGGATAGATCTATCGGGCGTGACGAACCCCACCTGACGGCTGGGAGCCGGGCGGGTGCATATTGTCTCTACTTGACACTTGGCACATGGGCAGCAACTCGAGCAACGTTTGTCAGTAACGGTTTTAGCAACACAGTCGTAGTAGTAAGGGAACGTTTGTTATTTACTTGGAACTTTTGCACACTTGGCACTTTATGAGGAATCACTTCACACATGAAAACGTTTACGAACTTAAAACCTGTGAACTCACCAGCATTATATGTTGACATCTTTTTGGCATGTTTTCTCAGGTCGCTAAGGTAGCAGCATTGAGTATAGGCGCACGGAGTCTCACGGCGTCTAGGGATCATATGCATGTTTTGTTAAACATTTCAGACTTTGAGTTTTCCTTTTTAGTTGTAATAATACATTTTGCTTCCGCTGTGTTAGAACGGTTTTTGAAACTCAATGGTAGTTTACGTTGTTTTCTTATCATATAGATGTCGTTTATTGTGATCGTTGACTTGGATCCTGGTGTGTCACGCGCCTCGCGGTAAAACCCCGCATGTGGAAATTTGAGGGTGTGACACATATGCGGAGACGTCCTCCGCCGAGATAAGCCCTAAGCCCCCGCAACGCATAGGGAAAGAAGCCAACCTCCACTGAAGGTCCCTAAAATACGGCCCCCCGCTGACAACAATGTCTTCAACTGCCCCTCGCAGGCCTGCATCAAAGATTAAACATAATTTTGTAGTAATATTAATATAAAGAAATAAGATTAAAAAATCATAATAAATAACATTCAATTTGGTCAATTATTATTAATGTCAATTAGTATTAGTAATATATTCATGAAAATAGTATTAGAAAATTTTAATTCGGTCAATAACATATAAAAAGAATTAAAATTAAAAATCGTAATATTAGTTTTAGTATTAGTAATATATTCGTAATTTAATTACGTCAATAATAAACAAAGGATCTTAAAAATCGTAATATATAACATTAAATTCGGTCTATTATTATTATTAATGTCCTTAAAACTCATAATAAATAACATTAAAAATGAATAAATTCTATTAATTGCAGGCAAGACCAATAATAATTCATATAGATAGATTAAACATAATTTTGTAGTAATATTAATATAAATAAATAAGATTAAAAAATCATAATAAATAAAATTCAATTCGGCCAATTATTATTAATGTCAATTAGTATTTGTAATATATTCGTAAAAATAGTAGTAGAAAATTTTAATTCGGTCAATAAAATATAAAAGTGGTTAAAATTAAAAATCGTAATATTAGTTTTAGTATTAATAATATATTCGTAATTTAATTCAGTCAATAATAAATAAATTATCTTAAAAATCGTAATATATAACATTAAATTCGGTCGTAATATTAGTTTTACTATTAGTAATATATTCGTAAAAAAAGTAATAGAAAATTTTAATTCGGTCAATAAGATATAAATGACATTAAATTTAAAAATAATAATATTAGTTTTATTATTAGTAATATATTCGTAATTTAATTCGGCCAATAAGAAATAAATAGAATTAAAATTAAAAATCATAATATTAGTATTCGTATTAGTAATATATTCTTAAATTAATTCGGTTAATTCGGTCAATAATAAATAAATGAGTTTAAAAATCGTAATATATGATAATAAATATCATTACAAATGAATAAATACTATTAATTGCAGGCAAGAACAATAATAATTCGAACAATTAGTAATATAAATAATATTAAACATAATTTCATAAAGATAGATTAAACGTAATTTCGTAGCAATATTAATATAAATAAATTAGATTAAAAATTGTAATAAATACATTCAATTCGGTCAATTATTATTAATGTCAATAAATAACATTAATTATAACATATTAAAAATACATTAAAAATAATTAAATCTTATTAAATATAAATTCAAAAAAAAAGTAATATAAATGAATGAGATTAAATTTTTTAATAAATAACATTAAATTCAGTCAATTATTATTAATGTCAATAAATGATATTAAATATCTTAATAAATGACATTAAAATTTAATAAATCTTATTAATTGCAATCAAGTATGTGGCAACTGTAACGACATTGCATATGATGTTTTTAGATAACTGAAATTTGTTCATGGCCTTCGGCACAGTCTGGAAAGAAACGTATAAAAAAATTTAAAAAAAACATTTTATAAAATGAAATAGGCATTTTTACACAAAAAAAAATAACAATCATACCAACACGGTTGACGATGGGTCATGCAAAACCTTGAAGAATTGAGAACCTTTGTGATAAGACATAATAACGTTGGTGTGTTCGGATGAGATCCTGATTTTTAAAACAAGTAAAACATAGAATTATTAAATCAGTTTAAAGGTAAATCCGATTCACTGTATATCTATCAATACCGATTTAAAAATTTGGTATTTCTAAAGAATAATCACAAATGAATACATCAAATTGATAAATATCTTGAAACGATTAAATGTTAATTATCCATGTTCATTCTAAATCATCTAGATCGTATTTTATAAAAAATCGATTAAAACTTCATTCTAAATGTATCAATGTTTAATCATTGATAATAACATTATTGAAGAATTTGATTAAATAGTCAAAGATTAAAAAAACCGATTAAATCTTCATATGGATCGTATTTTATAAGAAAACCGATTAAATAGTCAAACTAATTTTTGTAAACAAAAATTAAAAAACCGATTAAATCTTCATTGCAGAATTTGATTAAATAGCCAAAGATTAAAAAAACCGATTAAGTCAAACCATTTGATTAAACAAATGATAAGAGTAATTTATTCATAAGATTAACAGTAAAGCATCGAGTTTGTTAACAAAAATATCAACTGAAAAATCGTATACATAGGTTTCATCAAGATGATTAACAGTAAAGCATCGAGTTTGTTAACAAAAATAAGTAAAACACAATAATATTAAGCAATGTTAGAAGAATATGGATCAATGATTACCTTGAATCAGTTGTGAAGAATAAAGAGAGTATGAAAGATAAAGGAGGAGGATAGAAAGGTTTGTTATGGAGAAATGAAGAATGATTTGTGGAGAATGAAAAAAAATCTGAAAATGGTTTATATGGACTTCAATTCGGAGCTCCATATTGTGGTTCGATCCATGAGGACCCTCTCTAAGTCTCCATTCGACCTGAGTGTATTCAATTATTATATAGATAGATTATTCAAGTTTAAAAGAATGTATATTTTTTAATTTTAAATTGAATCTGTTATACTTTTGCTTTGATTTATTTTAAATTAAACTGATATACACCAATGTATATTTGTGTTGGTGATGATGATGAATGAAAAACGAATATACACCAATGTATATCTGTGTTGATGATGTTGAATGAAAGAAAAAAACTGATATACATCAATGTATAACTGATGTACACCATTGTATATATGTGTTGATGATGATGATGAATGGACAAAAAAAACTGATATACACCAATGTACACTTCAACTTACAACAGCTATATAGCTAAATAAAAATTTATCATTATATACACTTGTGTATAGGCATTTGGCTTTGTTTATCCTTATAGCGGTTATGACTCTCATTCTCTTTACGTAATAACACCAACGTATAATATACACTAGTGTATATGCATTTTATAATAATAAAGCGTCTCGTTTTTTTTGACGTGATTATTACGTTTTGTAGGATCCATTTTTTTAAATATTATCCCTAAATCAGTAAATGGAGAAGGAGAGGGTTTTTAGGAGGTACTTATGGTGTAATCAATTTAAATTATGTGTTATGATAACCTACCTAATTTTGTGAAAGACCAAAAGTCCATAATACCCTTACATTAAAATAAACAATTAATTAATCTTCTAATTATTTACAATCATGCCATTAGAGATCAATGGCTATAAAGTGGTTCCTATGGTTCCTACTTAAGATGTGGTTCCTATTTAAACCCTACCCTATGATATTTTTAGTTTTGTATGATATTTTTCCAAGTTAGTAAGAATATACATGAAAATAAAAAAAAACATGATTGAGTGAGATGACAAGTGATAAAATTCCTATTACAATTCTTTCCAGGTCCCAATACTATATTTCATAATAGCCATAGTAACAACTAATGTAATGTAACCAAATAGGGGTGACCCTAGCCCGATGGCCTCCTCGGCCACCATAAGGGCCGCCCCTATTCGATTACATTACATTAGTTGTTACTATGGCTATTATGAAATATATTACTACATGCCCTAAAATTTTCATAAAAAATCCCGGGAGTTCCATAGTTTTTACTATAATAAGGGTTTTCGTCGTATACTTCCATTATATATATATATATATATATATATATATATATATATATATATATATATATATATATAGGGTAAGGATCCATGGAAAACCCTTCTAAACTGGAAAACTCTGGAAACTCTGACTTCCCAAGGTTTTTAGGGTCTGAAAATTTTAGGGCATGTAATATACATGATTTTAAGCATTTTGAGCAAAAAAAAAAAATCAAAAAAGCTCCAAACACTTTTTTTTTTTTTTTTAAAAAATAAGTTTTCGGGTAACACATGTTAAGCGAAATTAACATGTGTTAACAATGTGTTACCCAAAAACTGATTTATTTTTTTTAAAAGAAAGTACTCGGCGCTTTTTTGAATTTTTTTGGCTCAAGATGCTTAAAATCATGTATATTACATACCCTAAAATTTTCATATAAAAAAATGCTCGGGAAGTTAGAGTTTCTAGAGTTTTCCAGTTTAGGAGGGTTTTCCATTTATCCTTATACTATATATATATATATATATATATATATATATATATATATATATATATAGGCTATGTATATCATGGAAACCTTATTGAGTAGTGGAAACTATAGAAACCCATCTAATGGGTATCATGCTTCCTCATCTCCCTTCTCCTTCATTTAATTCAAGGGTAAGATGGTAACTTAGACCCATCTCGTTCAATGAGCATAGAAGCTCCTTTTGTACATACATGACACAAAGTTCTTTTTCCCTGACATCAACTCATTCACCAAATTGTACTATGAATCTATCCATTAAATGAGGATCCTTGTGCACATCCAACAAACACCCCATTCTCATACTCCACGTTTCCCTCCAAACCTTAAATATATCCCACATTAATGTCTCGCCATTAAGGGCTTCTTCATCCAAATCTCCTTCCAATATCATAATACATCCCGAATTTATGGATGATGACCGTGAGATTAGCTCTCCCACCCACCTCGTCCCACACAACCTGGATACTTCTTTTGAATTTAATGAGGATCCCATATCTGTTGTTTTACATCTTCTAGGTTTTTAAGTTGGTCATTTTCATAGAACAATACTCGCGTACTTACCAAATCTATCTCGTCAGTTCTTGATGGTTTAGTTGGTGAAGACGGTCGAAGTTTTGTTTCATACATTTTTTCGTTTGTGCTTTACTTTTTCAGTTTACCATTTTTTTTGTTGTGTCTTGGTTGCTCATTTTAATTTTCATAGATGTAGGTATATTTTACATTACATTTTGTTATTTTTATCGCTTTGTGTAGATCTTTTATATACATTTTTGCTATTTATACACTAAAATAGTTTTGTACATTTTAACTTGTTACATATGTTTCCTCCATGAATTTTAGTAACTTATTATAGTCCCTTTTTTACAATTTTTGTTAGATAATTTATAGGTCATATCCATCCCTTCATTACGTAGAGTTGCATTTTATCACATGTGCTTTTTGACTTGTTTTCCATTTTGGTTAATGTTTGTTTTTTGGTTAAATGTTACATTGTTATTGTTTTTTTTGGTCCATTTCTTTCATTTTTTTCCATTATTACCTTAAATTTGTTATGTTTAATATCTAGCCCGAAGAAAACCTGATTAATGTTTTTTTTTTCAAATAAACATTTTCCATGATGGGTCCAGCACATGTTAGTGTATTATCCATTTGTTTATATGTTTTGTTCCTATAGATTTTTCTTCACCCATGATTGTGTTTTTTTCTTGATGCATCTTAAATTTAGTTGTTCCTTTTTTTTAATGAAATTTCATATCTTCCCTACATATTTTTCTTGATGCATGACAATCTAAGGTATGGAACGGTGTTGTCACTCATAAATATTTTCGCTGTAACAAAGCTGGTAAACCTCAAAAAAAGCGTACGTTTGACACCTTATGCGACGAGTCTATGAAGTTTCGCTAAACTAAATTTACACTCAGTGATTGTAATGCACACATTTGTGTTCTGTTTTGCAAATATACCGGCTGTTGTGCGGTTCAGAAGTTCGTAGAGAACCATAACCATTCTCTTGTCGATATATATAATCGTGATCTTACAAGGTCTGGTAGGAAGCTTACCTTTTTTGCTAAGCAGTTCATTCATCAGATGAGTCACGACAAGATTTGTCACACCCTCAAATTTCCACAGCGGGGTTTATACCGCGAGGCGCATGACATACGAGGATCCCATAGCCATAAGTCATATGAACGAACTCTAAATGCCCAAACCATTTATTTCGTTTTCATAAAACCAAGTTAGGTTAAGCTGCGGACGCGTAAACCAAATTTTACCCTTTTAAAACCATGCGCAAAACAACACGCCCAAATTAAAATCATATGAAAGAAAATGTAAAAGCATAATATGTAATTAGGTGTATGCCCAAGACCCCAAATGCAGTGAAGTGTGCAGTGCTTTCTAATCCTGGCACCGGAAGCTAACTACCTGCAAAGGCATGTAAATCGTGGGTCAACAAACAATGTTGGTGAGTTCACTAAGTAAAGTAAATGAGTATGTAATTGCGCTGGTTTCCAAAACCACGTAAACAAGTAATTGAGTTGGTTCCAAGAACCGTGTAAACACTAGTTCATCGCATGTCAAGGGTAGCTAACCCATTCATGATAACTAACACCGATATACCGAACTGCTGATGTACGTGTAGTCACAAATGTGAGCTGCATGCCTTACATCATTGCCTATCAACAATGATAAAATCTGTTAAGTTATAGTTCACTCCCACACTCCCCGAGCCGGTGTGAGGTTTGTAAGACCTAATAGCGCTATCAACTAATAACCCGCTTGCCATAACCCGGCAACTCATTCGGTATGTGAAGGACTTACAGATGATAGAGTTGGTTTAGTTCATCAAGGACACAGTTTGCGAACTAGCAAAGCCCGACTCACACAAGGAGTCAAAAACCGACCCACACAAGGATCCATAGCATCCCAACCCGGGATGTGTAAGTAGTCCCAAACCGGACTAGAAAATAGTAGTCCCAACCCGGACTAGAAAATAGTAGTCCCAACCCGGACTAGAAAAAGTTAAGTACGTTGTCTCAACCCGAGACGCATGCTTTTGAGAAAAGAGTAGTGAAACTCACCTTAGTATGCAAGCAAGTAAATCCAAACTCCAAGTAGGGTGCACTACCGACTCCCTAGTATAAGTGTCACTAAGTAAGTATATGTGTAATACCATTACATCATATAGCCCGTTTGTCCAAGACGTTTAAATGTTCAAAAGTGTATAGGTGACACCTAGTGATTCTACATGCATAAGTAAATCCTACGGACCCGTTGGTGAATATGTTGGTTACAATTAGTTTTACACTCCATATGCATCACATACAAGTGCCCATTCAAATACATACCACCTAGGACTTCAATTTGTCACGTAAACACATACTACACAATCTGCGTTTTTAGGACAGATTGTGCGTCACCAAAACTAATTTATTTAAAATACTTAATCAGTGAGTTAAACTCCCAAATGTTTACTGAATATTCTCTAGGACTCATTTAACAACCCATATTTTTGTTTTGTCTCAAAACCAAACACAAAATTTATTAAAATTCATTCAACACAGCTATGTTCAGAAAACTTTCACAACAGGTCAGTTTAGTAGAAAAATTCCCAAAAATTGTGTATTCATCCAAACGGGATGAATCCACTTGGAAAAGCCAATTTATTCCAATGTTAACCTACTGTACAAATATCATAACTTAATTCCTTGTAAAACTTGAGTTATAACGATTTAAAGTTGACTCAGTTTGTTAATCCGAAAATCTGATATGACCTTTATTCAAAGAAAATTCCAAAAACATATCAAACGACATCCAAATCAGATGGTTTTGCCCATTCTAAATATCTAAGACCATGTACAATCCATTCATGTAAAGAATCGATCAAAACAATTATTTTCAAGCCACGAAACAGTCCTTACAAGTCGACATTTAGATTCTGTCCAGATTCAAATCATGCAATATTATCAATTATATCAAACCCTAGTTGCATATTATCAATCAATAACACCTAATAATCATCATACAACATTAACAAGAACCACATCTGATCAAAACCCTAATTGTACATCACAAACATCATCATTCACAACCCTAGAAGTCTAAAACATCAAGAACATGCATAATCATGCAACCTATCAATTTCTAATCGCATAGGATTATATTTAACCCATTCAATCTTTATAAACTTCAAGTTTTAATCTTTATGAAAAGGTTTCAGCCCTGGAAAAACTTAGTTATAAGGTTTTATAACATATTAAAGAAGATTAAAACACAATAGGTTAAAGATTATACCGCAAGCTCTTCGAAACAATCAACCGAATGCTCTTGAAGCTTCCCGATCGATGTTCTTGCGCCTTAGCAGGTGTTTTGGGGTTAATATTTTGTAAATAGGGCAGTAGGGGCGATTAGGGTTTGAGTTTAGGTGATACAAGAGGCTTAGGGTTGCTTAAATAGGTGATTAAGTCGGTTTGGTGGCGACATACACCCGCGAGCGGCCGCTCGGTCCCTGTGAGCGGCCGCTCACAGGGCCTTGGCCCGCGTGGGTGGCCTGTTTCGTCACCCGACGTGTTTTCCTTCGACGTTTTCGCTATTTCGGACCGTAATAAGTGTAACCCCATGTGTTAAGACCCCAATCATCCTAATGGTCCACCTTTAATGATTTTTATTAACGTATTCGGTTTAAGTTCACATAATCACGTATGGTTTGCATGATCGTTTTGATAGTTTACCCGATTTATTTTATGACTTTGTTGTTCAAAACAGTCAACTTATATCTGTATTTTGGGTCGATGAAATTTCAAAGCTGAACTACAAAATTTTCGGGGATGTTGTTGCATTCGATGCAACTTACCAGACCAATAGTATTTTATCATTTTAATTGCATAGTTTAGCATTTTTTTATTACCTCCCCATATTTGATTCTAGATAGGTGTTACATAATTCAATTTTTTATACTCTTTCACAGGTACAACATGATTTTTGTTCCATTCACTGGTGTGGATTACAACAAACAGTGTGTAATCTTCGGTGTTGGGCTTCTGTTTGATGAAACCATTGATTCTTACAAATGGTTGCTCCAATCCTTTCTGAAAGCTCATGGAAAGCAACCATTATTAGTCTTATCTGATCAAGACCCGTCGATGAGGCAAGCCATACGCCAAGTCTTTACTGAATCTCGTCACCGCCTTTGCATGTGGCATATTATGAAGTTACCTGTGAAGGTATTAGATGTTTAGAATAAATTCATTTTGAATGTCCGCATTTCATATTGATATTATTTTATTCAATCTACCCTTTTTGCAGATTTCAGGTGATTTGTTTCAGAACACCAATGCTAGACAATGCATCCATCGTTTGGTATGGAATGTTTATATCAAGCCGTCTACGTTCGAGAGCCGTTGGCAAGACCTATCAGATAATTTTGGTTTTCAAGATCACTCTTGGTTGAAGTAAATGTACAATATTAGGGATCGTTGGGTACCTGCTTACTTCCGGGAGATCCCCATGTGTTGCTTGATGAAAACTACATCCCGTTGCGAAAGCTCTAATACGTCATTCAAAGTGAATTTTACAAGTGCTAATATGCTCGTTCAGTTTATGATGTGTTATGAGACCAAAATTGATGCACAGTGATATCGGCAAAGGATGGCTGATTATAAAACCGCTTCTGAAGATTTTCCAGATAACATTGGGTTACCTATTGAAAAACACGCCTTTGAGTTGTATACTCATACTCTTTTTCTTGAAGTACTAAAAGAGATTCCTAAGGGGAAGGAATGTTGTTACGTCACAAACACTCAGGCTGTTGATGATATATTGGTTTTTTTAGTCACTCACCTAGATCGAATGAATGGTTACGTTAATGTGTTTGAGGTATATTTATTTATTTTATTTCACACATATCCAATTAAATAATCTGTCTTAACTTCATTTTTTTATTCTATTGTTAGAAATCTAGAAATCTGCTTACATGTGTTTTTAAATATTCTTAATTATTCCCAAGTCAAGTTTAACACTGTTGATTCGTTAGTTGAGTGTTTGTGTAGGGGATTCATCCGTATCGGGTACCTGTGTCGTCATGTATTTTGTGTTTATCGGGTTAAAAACATTCAAAAAATTCTTGTCGTGTATGTTACTGCTAGGTGGCTACGTGATGCATTGCCGAAGAGGGTTTTTTCAATTGAAAATCGTTATGGCGTTGACAACACCCCACAAGCTGCTATGCGTAATGAGATTTTGGATTTGGTTACTGTATATGTGGATGTCGTCTGGAGTGACACAGATCTCCTCTCTAACGTGGTTGAGCGTTTAAAAGCTATCATGATTAATCTTGTTGATCACAAGTCTATTGAAGCCCCTGCTGTTGAATCAAATGAGGTTGTTGTTGAAGAGTTGGTTGGGCAACCACTGGATGTAGACATATCATGTAACAATCCATAAGTTGTTCGTACTAAAGGTTGTGGAAGGAATCGATGTTTGAAGTCTGTTGCTGCTGAAACGAAGGCCGCAAGGCCCCCAAGGCTCCTAGGCTCTGTCACACTTGCATATAATACGTCACAAATCATAATTCTCGTAATTGCAAAAAGATTTCAAATGCTTTCGCGAAGGATTCTAGGGGAGCTCCCAAATCCAGACCTCATCTCCAGCTACTTAGGTCTACTTATCTCGACTATCACTGAGCCATCTATCTTTTGAAATGTGTTTCTTTTGTGTACCAGTTAACTATTAACTCTACCCAGTCTATTACGTCTGTAACATTCGCTACTCAGTCTGTTACGTCTTTAACATTTGAACTGCTTGTGGATCGTGCTATCTCTTTTTGGGCTCAGTATAGTCCATGTTGTTTAAAACGCCCGCCAGATTATTTTTTTAATATTCTCAAGCTTTGTGTTTTCCTAACCAAAGTTTTTAGCAATATTTAATAGTTTTCCTATAAATAAATTTCGAGACGAAATTTTCTAAAGTATGGGAGACTGTAACATTCGCATTTTTTCCAATGATTTAGTTATTACTTTAGGGACCTAAAGTTAAAACAATGAAAGTTGAAATATCAATATAAAGATTAAAATTGTAATATCTAATATGATTTATGATTTATAAATTCTTTAGTGACATTGCACTGATTTTTTTTATTGGTAAAAAAAACCTATCAAAGTAAATTGTATTGAATATAGGATTTAATATGCAAACTTAAATTTATTTAAATGATTGTACGGTTATTTATGTTCAATTGGAATGACAAAGATAAATAACCACTAGAATTCATTGATTTGAATTGATTGAAATTAAATTAAAATTTAAGACCCATTCTTGACCTTACGTCAACTTTATAAATCTTCTAAATGGTTTTTAAATAGATATTACAACCATATACATTCATAATTATCAATACAACTTTGATTAGAAAAAACAAAATCTTTTCTTTTATCAAACGCCTCTTCATACGTTTCGTTATCTCATGTTACTTCGACCTTCCTAAAGAAACTATTAGTACATTAATGTTGATTTGGTGAATCCACCCATTTGTAGATTCCAAGAACCACCCAAACTACCATCGTGACCTTCCCTCCACCGCACCACGGTACTCCGTCGTGAACCAGTTTCACTCCTATCATCGATGATCGATGACCATTGCCGCTAACAATGTATTTGCTTTCGACTTATTCCACCGTACCATCATTTGATTTACTTGACTTGTGATTCAGGTTAGGTAACCAAACCATTCTTCTTTTGTTTTAACTTTTTTTTTATTCTAATTCTGATTCATTTTGGTTTCTGGCTACTATGGACCACCATCAAGTTGAGTTTAGTTAAACTTATATCGAGTCCAACCAAGAACTATGTTTAGAGTTTACTGGATTATAGTTTCTATCCGAATGGATAGTTTTAACCATAAATATTTTTGAGTTCACAAATACGTTAATCAAATAATTCCTTACTCGTTTTTATTTGTGGCTAGTCTTTGGATGTACTTACAAATTTGTTTAATGACTTAAGTTCACAACCAAGAATAATACGTATAAGTTTTCATGTATGCATATGGACATGGGGTTGGCTAGAATTAAATCTTTGGCCACCACTCCTCTCTTATATGCATTCTTGGTTCCTTTGTAGATTATACTCTTGGAATTATTTTTTTTTTTTTTACGTTTTATCTATATGTACCTAATAAAATAAGAATAAACAACTATCTTCATTCTCACATATTTATGTTCTTTGTATATCTATCTTCGAGAGTGTGTGTATATATATATATTATAGTTTAACTTCATTTTTTATTTTCATGTAATTGATTGCTTTAGAAAAATGCATTAGCGATATAGTTAATACGATTGATTGATTTTATATCATGATATGAATAACCAGTAGCCATATATAGGATTTTCATAACTAATATATCTTATGAAGTAAGATTTTAGTTAGGCTAATGTAAATCATGTTTCCATTAGTGATGTACCTATTTAAAAATAACACAAGGTATTTAGATAATATATAATACCAAATAGTGTGTTCAAACCTAATAATTTAATTGCAATCCAAACTGTCTCTGTCGCCAGAAATCATTGAGTCAATGAATCAGATAGCTAACTTAGCGTTTGGTAAATTAAATCCGACAATAATGGTAATGTAGGGTCTCATGCAACTTGAGGATGACTTGACTTTGTGTTTTCTTTGCTAACATAAGGATATTTCCTTGAAATTCTCTCAACTCTATTTACGACTACAACTACTTGTGATTGACTTAAAGCTAGCCATTTATCAATGTGAGTATACTTATCCCCTTTTTCATTTTTTTACACTTTTGGGGTGAAACATGTACACCTATGATACTTACACTTACACATATTCATAAATGTTTTACATACAATTCATACACGTGTTATGCTTTGAATTCTTGTGATTTATGCTTAAACATAAACGTAGTATACTTGCAATCATTACGAAATCATTAACTCCGTACAAGCCGACTTTAACAATGGATATCGCTATTTGAATTGACAACTCTCCTAGTGGAAAGTACCTATGGTGGTGGGAAGTCCTAGGTCATTGTTAATGTATTAGACTTTGTCGCATAAGAGGTTTGATTTTGACCTGTATTGTGTACTTACGTGTTTTCCATATTTGCCTTGAATGAGACATGACACATGAATTGTAGATCTTATTTTTTAAACTTATTCTTATACGTATATAAAACTGAGTATGCTCACCAACATTATTTATGTTGACAAAATTATTTTCGTACATGTTTCAGGTTGATTGTTGAGATATTTCATGTAGGACATGTGGACTTAGTAAAGACTTAACAAAGACAATCGTGTGGAATAGAATTTGTACTTGATGATATATGTAATTGTAACTTGAAGCATTGAATAATCGTCACTACGTGACACCTCGATGTTTCCGCCATCGGTTGGGGTGTTACAGATTGGTATCAGATCCGTGGTTATAGGGAATTAGATTATTAGTAAATGACCTAGACTATAACTAAGAACCTATACTAGACCTTGCTTGTTGTAACATTTCGCATTTATACTTGTACGTTACATTTTTATCATGAATAAACGTCAAGTGCTATTATTATTGTTCGTGTTTATTTATTATTGTGGCATTTTTGGAACCCTAATACTATAATATGTATACATAATACACATATATATACTAGAAAATTGTCAAAAAATAAAAGCTTGGGCCGGGACTCGAACCCGCGCCCCAAGCCGTCCCAAATATACACAACGTCTTAACCATCTGGTCCACACGAACACCTTGTTTCAATTCTAGCTTGAAATTCATTTAACCCGACATTGGCTTCTTCACAGTTGACTAGAGAAGTCAACTGTGACAGCCAAACTACCATAATTAACATCATTAACGCGTAATTGATCCTGAATAGGAATGTATTCGTGATCACCGGCCTATCATGAGTCTTATACACGTATTATCATCATCAATTCGTACCAATTATGCTTAAATTGACGAAACCCAATTAATACATGGTCAACCTTACCAATTCGACGATCTAGACCACTACCCTATAAATTGGACACTTCTGGACAATCACAACTCGCCAATCAATCTTTCTCAACCCCCAATTCCTCTTATTAATCTTCTGTTCTTGATATTTTGATCGTATTTTGACCCCGAGATTTGACTGATCATTCGTGTCTGTTTCATCTTTGTAAGTAACAGTTTTTATGTGGGTTTTGATGTTCGACATACACACAACATTAACCCTAAGGTTAATTGGGTTAATGTTGTGTGAATTGTCCAATTGCTGAATCTAGGGTTCGTATGATTCATTTGGGGAAGAAAACTGTTTTCGCATACATTATATAATTTTAACGAACTGCAACCAAACACAACCACTGGTCTAGACCAAGTGGTTGTGCCTGGTGTTCTTGGACCGACCCACGCGGGTTCGAGACTCAGCAACAACATTCTTTTTTTCTTTTTTTGTTTTTTTTTTTTCAAACTTTAAATATAATTACTTATATTTTATAAATTCATTTTAAAATACTAAAACACTTTTAAAAATCCTACAAAAATTATTTTATGTTAACCTAATGAAAAAGTTTAACATACAATTTTTAGTTTTCAAAAATTTATTTATTTAATATATAAAATAAATAAATCAAGTTTATTCCATTTTATTTATAAAATTCTATAAAGATATCAAAACAATCTTATAAATTCCCATAAAAATTATTCTGAGTTTTTATAACAATAAACTTTTCTGAAATGATTTTTATTTCTGAAAAATCATTTATTTAATATTTTTAATCAATTTTTGTTAGTTTTAATCATAATTAAATCATAATAAATTCATTTTTCAATATTTTTGCACCAAAATTTTATATAAATTATTTGGAACAGAAATATAAATTTTAATCTAATAAATCTTTAATTTTAGTATTTTTAAATATTAAAGTTAAATTTTGACAATTTGAAATAAATAGATTTAATATTCTATTTTTAAGAAAATAATTTTATAAAAATTATTTTTATACTTTAAACACATTATTGTGACCATCTTAAATTCAAATTTTATAAAAAGACTTTCATTTATTTAATTATCAAATTTCTCTTATTTATTAAAACATTTCATTATTAATCCAACAAAATGCTCGCCAGATTATTTTTTTAATATTCTCAAGCTTTGCGTTTTCCTAACCAAAGTTTTTAGCAATATTTAATAGTTTTCTTGTAAATAAATTTCGAGACGAAATTTTTTAAAGTAGGGGAGACTGTAACATTCGCATTTTTTCCAATGATTTAGTTATTACTTTAGGGACCTAAAGTTAAAACAATGAAAGTTGAAATATCAATATAAAGATTAAAATTGTAATATCTAATATGATTTATGATTTACAAATTCTTTAGTGACATTGCACTGATTTTTTTTATTGGTAAAAAAAAAACTATCAAAGTAAATTGTATTGAATATAGGATTTAATATGCAAACTTAAATGTATTTAAACGATTGTAGGGTTATTTATGTTCAATTGGAATGACAAAGATAAATAACCACTAGAATTCATTGATTTGAATTGATTGAAATTAAATTAAAATTTAAGACCCATTCATGACATTACGTCAACTTTATAAATCTTCTAAATGGTTTTCAAATATATATTACAACCATATACATTCATAATTGTCAATACAACTTTGAATTAGAAAAAAAAATCTTTTCTTTTATCAAACGCCTCTTCATACGTTTCGTTATCTCATGATACTTCGACCTTCCTGAAGAAACTATTAGTACATGAATGTTGATTTGGTGAATCCACCCATTTGTAGATTCCAAGAACCACCCAAACTACCATCGTGACCTTCCCTCCACCGCACCACGGTACCCCGTCGTGAACCAGTTTTACTCCTATCATCGATGATCGATGACCATTGCCGCTAACAATGTATTTGCTTTCGACTTATTCCACCGTACCATCATTTGATTTACTTGATTTGTGATCCTGGTTAGGTAACCAAACCATTCTTCTTTTGTTTTAACTTTTTTTTATTCTAATTCTGATTCATTTTGGTTTCTGGCGAATATGGACCACCATCAAGTTGAGTTTAGTAAAACTTATATCAAGTCCAACCAAGAACTATGTTTAAAGTTTACTGGATTATAGTTTCTAGCAGAATGGATAGATTTAACCATAAATTATTTTCATACATGTTTTACTATTTTTGGGGTGACTCATATATCTTTTCCCCTTTTTACTGTTTTACTATTTTGGGGTGACTCATGTATCTACTATCAAGTTTCTATTTCTTGTTACTTGAAAGCAATTCTTATGTGTGTTTGCTTGTGTCATTTCGTGTATCTATGACTTGTCAAATCATTAACCGTTGCGGCCTGGCATTTCAATGAATAGTACTATGGTATATACCCTCGTGACTCTGTTGAGAGTCCTCGTCATTGCTATGTATTACATTACTACTAGCGCATACTATATATATCTGTTTTTCCTTTCATAGGGTTGATTTGACCCGGATACCACTTATTACATTTTGCAAAATAACACATGAATTGCTAAATTTTCCTTACTATATGTATCAAACGGGTATGCTCACCAATACATTCTTGTATTGACCAAATTATTTTCGTACATGTTTCAGGTTCTTATGAGATCACTTCTAAGCTTTTGGAAATTAGGCTTAGATTGAGATTTACTGTATTTTAGTTTAGATTGCTAGTTTTGATTGTTGTATTTCTTTCAATGTAATAAATTATTCAATTCAATGTATCAAAATTTACATTTCTAGTCCATGAGCTATTGAACAATCGTCACTACTTGACACCTCGATGTTTCCGCCATCGGTTGGGGTGTTACAGATTGGTATCAGAGCCATGGTTATAGGGAATTAGGTTATTAGAATGCCTTTTAGCCTAGTCTATAACTAAGCTTACATTCACGAGTCCTCTCGTGTATGCTTCTCTTTATACTTATATTTTCAATCAAGATATTTTCGCTATGATTCTTTCTTGTTATTCTTTCGATATATTACTTGGAGAAGAAGACACTCGTATTTCACAAACGAAACAATATCATCAAGTTAGGAGTGACATCCATACCTTGGTGATTAGTTTCACTCCTCTATATGTTATTTATCTTAGGAATATAACTTTGAGATAGGAGTGACATGCACACCTCAAAGAGTATTTCCTTTAAAAAGAAACTTAACCACTAAGCTATGAGTGATATCCTTAACTTAGTGATTGGTTTCATTCCACAATTTACTTACATGATACTCTCATTACGGTTAAAGGGTAAACCCGAAAAGGAAGGACCTCTAACCATGTCATTGTTTCATTGCAGTATCAATTACTTAGCATATCCTGATTACACGCATTTGTTTCTAGTATTACTTAGGATAGGGTTATGGAAAAGCATAACACCCTAGTGTAAGGTAAATCGATGATTACGGCCCGGAATGCAATCATGGGTTTACAGGTACATGAGGGTGGTGTGTAATTCAATTTAGGCTGCTTGTAAATAATCAGTACGAGTCCAAAGTATCGAGAGTGTGGTGGGTTAGCTGCGGTACACCCTATATATAAGCATAAACGATACTGCGGGAGCGGACTAGGAGTCTGACCAAGAACCTACCCATTACTACCTCTTCATTAGATCGTTGACTAATAGCTAGCATTTTCGATAAGAACATTTTACATAAGCTTCAATTAGTTTCTTTGGAGCCTTCCTTGTTGACCACCTATACTGAAAACCTTAAACCTTGTATACTCCAACACCCTCGATTGTTTGGATTCTTGTTGCATACTCTAGTAAAGTTCAGTTAGAAACCTTTCTAAAGTAGGGGAGACTGCTTCATTAGTATCTCTACCCTCACTAGTTACACATTCTCAAAGCCTTTTACATTTGAACTCGCACTTTCTTAATCTCGGGTCAATTGTCAAAGATTTTGAAATTTTTACGTTGGGTATTAGTTAGACAACTACTTAAAACTTTGTTGAATCATAAATGATGGAAACCTCTTTTAAAAATCTAGTTGACTTTTACAACGCCTTCGGTTTCATAGTAGCCTTCACTTGAAAGAAATTTCAAGACGAAATTTTCTAAAGTAGGGGAGACTGTGACATCCGTCACCCTCGTCTTTCATCTAATTGACAATAATAGTCCTCCAAATTTTGCCGTTATAGTCCCTGTAAGTTTTTTCGCTTTCAAATTTAATTTATGAGTGAGCTAAAAATTTATCACTTATATTTATTATGGATCGGGTGTAAGTTTTAATCAAATGCGCGTGTCGGAACGTTATTCGGCATAGATTTTATAAAAAAATCAAGTTTTGTAAAGCTTTAAAAACATTTTAGGTTAAGTCAGTTAACTTGGTTAGTTTTATAAAGGGAAAAACTAACTAGTTTATAATAAAACTAACTCAGTTAAGTATTGAGGGACCTTTTCTGCCATAGCACCAAACTTTAAAAAAAAAACTCAATCCAAATTCCCTCTTGCTGTTTCCGGTCACGAGTCCGGCCACCGGAGCTCCTCTCCGGCGAGTAGTCGTAGGTTGTTATTAATGCTTTTTATCATTTTAGTTCAAGTCCCATACGTTGTATGCGCGTAGGATCGTCAAATCTACAAAGATTATGATCAAACAAGTTTGATTCACGTGCGGAATCCCTGAATCAAGCACAAAATGATAACAATACTAACAAAACACAGAAATCATCTTTAAAAGCTTCATTTCATTGATAAACAAACTCAATTACACGTTATAATAAGCTTTACAATCAAAATAACATGTGAATTAAGTTTACACAAAACCCTAGGGAGAGACTTAAACAGAAGGGAAACAAAAATGACCAAAAACTTACTTTCAAAATGAACTTGACCTATTTATAGGCCTGCACATTCGCCCACTTTGCTTGGTCGAATGTGCAGGTTCGCCCAATTACTATGGTCAAACCAAGCTATACATTAACATCTAATTCTACATTCGACCTCCTTCTCTCCTTCGCACCATTATGTCTCCTTCGCCCATACAAAAACTCTCCTTCGACCATATTTCTTCCTTCGACCAAATGACAAAACACACTAACATATGTTAATTGTAATCCAAAGCATTAGTCGCACAAAATGCATCTACAAACTCCCCCTCGACTATTGCTTGGATTGTTTACGCTCTTGGTCCATCCTTTTGTTCATAAGCTTTATGTGCAATTGTTTCTTCTGTTCTAGAGTCATCACCGGTGCATAAACTTGTTTCGGCTTTTTCTTCTTGACATCAGGAACATCTTGAATTTTCACGAACTTACCAAGCTTCTTGTCATAATTGCATCCAGTGTTTATATCATGAGAAAAACACAAAAATACCACACGCTGGTATTTACTTGCTTGTTCAGCATCCTTCACCTCACTGTATATCGGATTGTAATACAACATAATGATATCCTCATGTAAACAATTAACCAACCACGTAGGATCAAATATGTGTATCTTCTTGAAATTCTTTTCTCCATCCTTCAAAACAATCACAGCCTCTGCGATCTTCCAATCATAATACCACTGGATAAAATCTTTCGCAAAGTGTTGTGGAATCTGCAATAACGGAATGTGTTTCAACACTTTCGGTGGTTTGTACTTCAAAGTCACCTTGGGCAAACCTGTAATAGTATCAATATCCTTCTTGTGAACAATTCGCTTCGGATACTGAGGTTCAATTAAATTCTATCTCGTCCTACTTTCCCTCGCCATTCGATCAGCAAAATAAGCAATGTGATCGTTAGAAGATCCAGTCAACCGATGTATACAAATATCACGAATAGCCCAGTATGGGAGAGTCTTCAAATCGTGGAATCTTTAAAAATAAAGTATCCCCTTCTCCCACTTAACAACAACACATTTCAACTGTTTTATAAACTTCCATCCCAACGCTCTTCCTTTAAACATCTCGTTGTGTAGCTTATAAAAACTTCCCTGGATCTCTGCTTTGGGACGATTTGCTACTTTCTCTTTCAGTTTCCTCAGTAACTCCTTCAAACTGTCTGATTGTTCAATATTCGGTTTATCATGCCCCTTGAAAACTTCTTCAACAAACTTCTCACTCTTTTCTCGAGCAAGTTTCTCGGCTTCTTTTAGTAACTCTTCAGTGAACTCAGCAAATCCAGAATCTTTATCTTTCTTGAAATATTCTGGATATTCTTCACTGGTTATATCTTCAATTTCAATCTCCTCAAATGCAGGTACATCACGGTCATCAGAATGATTACCGGCTTCCTTTTCAGGTATATTGGGAATTTGATTATCAATCAACAATTCTTCCAATGTTTTCCCAACCTGCTTTGCTAAACCTTCAAAAATCTCTCTCGACATAGCCGCAGAAACTTCACCATCCTCCAGATCTGGATCATTATATTCCAATTCAAGCATCCTGTCACTAGATTCAAAAATCTCAGACAATCTACTGGTCATGTCTATCGTCCAGACTCGATCAGTTAGCTTCTGGCGATACATCAGTTTATCATCCTCAGACAATGACCTCAGCTTCTCATTCCAAAAGATCGTATCATCATCAACAGATCCTCCAAGAGCTTTAGAACTGGATTCACCTCCTTTTCCAGATCCACGTTTCTCACATTTGTACTTATCGGTATTATTATCATCATCATCATCATCACTATCAAAGCTTGCAGAGCTGTGTCCTTCACCAGATTCACCATCCGAACCATCATCATCTCCATCATCTTTCTTTTTCTTCTTTTGAGGAGCATTTCCAGCATCTTCATCTAGATCCTCATCTTCCTCCTCTTCATTATCTGACGGTTCAAAATCAACCTGCTCCTCATCTTGTTCTTTGTCCTCTTCACCTTCTTTTAGTTGAGGAGCTCGAGAGTACAAATCTTTGATCAAGTTATCCATGTTTTTGTTACTCTCTTTTAGCTTCTTGTTCTCTTCTTTCAAAGCGATGTATCGTCTGGTGTTTCTTTGCTCTTGTTTTAACAACTTCTTGTTTTCTTTACTGAGTCGTTTAATCTCAGCTTCAAGTTCTTCCTGATTGTCATGAGATGTCACAACAACGTCTAGCATCTTCTGATCGTTGTTTTTCAATTTCTCAATTTCTGCTTGCTGCTGATTGATTATCTTCATCATGTCAGCTAGCTTCCGGTTCACAGCGTTCATCACATCACTATCAACTGTAACCTTTGGAGTAGAAGCTTCAGCAACAGCAGGCAACTTACCTTTCTTAATCTTCTTTAGCACTCTATCCAGTGCATCATTGAATTTATCAATAGGTAAATCAGTTTCTTTCTCAGTACCTGATGTCGTCTTCTGCTTCTTTGCAACTGGACTAGCAACCGGTGATTTCGAGCTAGATGCTGGTGGAAGTTTCTTTCCAGCAATCAGTGATTCAATCTCTCTAGCTCTCTTCTCCATGGGCTTCAATACTTTCTCCTTCTTCTTAAATTGGGGTTTCTTCTATTTCTCCCCTTGCATTGGCGATCCAGGAAAATCTCCTGATCCCAAGCCTAATCCCTCATTAGTTTCATCTAAATGAATAGGGCTCTTATTTTTTTGTTCTTCCAATGATCTGTTAAGACTAGCAGACTCACCAGCCACAGTGGCCTTGGGCGTGGTGCTCTTAACAGTCTCTGCGTCAGAATCCCATCTTTCATCTTCTTGCGTCTCCTCTGAATCAACAGACGCCTCATCCACCAAATGCAATCCCTTCTTCGCCATACTCTTGTGTCGTCTTGAAACTTTCTTCTTAGCTGGTTCAGCTTCTGCTTCAGTTTCTTTTTATTTACCTTTACCACTCTTTGCTCCTACATTCACCACCTGACGCTTTCTTTTTGCCTCAGGGTCAACTGGATGTAACGGATTGTCTTCATCTGATGCACTGTCAACATGCCTCACCTTATCTTTACCAGGATCTACATAATCTATCTTGATCAGGTGACCAAATAGACGTCTCACTGGTGGTCGTTCGTTCACAGGCACACCTTTATATGCCTTCATTCTAGCAAGAGTATTAATGTTCATATGCTCCTGAACGATAATCTGCTTTGGATCTCTCTTCAATTTCTTATACTTTAAATCAAAAATCATTTGAAGGAATCTAGGATATAACAGAAACTTCCTAGTCCTTGTACCTCTCACTGGTTCCAATAAATGTTCCATTAGCATTCCGGACACATTGAACGGTTTGTTCAATATGAGTGCCACCATTAGTGAGCTAATGCTTTTTCTCATCAAATCATAACCACCAGCTGCTGACCAGAAGACATGTATCATCACGTGTGCTAAATACTTGAACTGAGGACTGAGCGTTCCCTTATGTAACGAACCATCAGTAATCGGTCCGTTATACTTCATTCTAAGAAAGCACTTTCGTTGTTCAGTCCAGCTGAGTTCTCTGGGATCCGTCTTGACATCATCAAGCTTCAACGCTTCTCTAATATCATTCTCTGAAACGATTATTAGCTCCCCCTGAATCTTACTAACCAGTGAAGATTCGCCATCCCAGAAGTCCATTTTCGCATTTGTCCAGAACTCCTGTAACAGATCTCGGTAAATGATAGCGGGTGTAGCAATCGCATCGATCACCCGGCTCCTCTTCAAAAACTCAATTATCCCAGTAAACTCCGTGTGCTTCTTCACATCGCTTAAGTATGCACAACAGTTGTGTGCATTCTCAAACGGTAGAATATCAGTCTTCTCCGTCTCGGCAGCCTGTGATGATGATCCAGCAGGAACACTTGTATCTTCCTGTTCAGACATGGTTAATACTGCAAAACAAATCAAGTAAACACGTTAGAAACAAACAAAATAAACAAAATCTGAAAATTTGGTTTTTTAATTTCTACATTCGCCTAATTGAAGGTTCGAATGAAAAATTTTGGGTGCGAATGTGAAGTTTCAAAGGTTCGAATGTGAAATGTTTTGAAAAATTGTTTCATTCGACCATTAATCTTCATTCGCCCAAATAAACTTTCTCCTTCGCCCAAATTTGCACGTTCGACCGTTCGTCAATGGGCGAAGGTGTCGGTTCATCAGTTCAAATTTCAATTTTGAAATCCAGTAAGTTTCAAACTGTCATTTTGATTTGTCAAGCACCTAAAACCAACGATTAAGCTTTCCTATCAATCAATTTTATCAGTTATTCATTGATTTAGTGTTTTATTTCAAAAACTAGGGTTCGAATGACTTTAATCAATCAATTATGCATTCTGATTGTTCTTAATCCAATGTTTTTGCATATTCTCCCCCTAAAACACTCAATCAATGAAACCCTATAAAAAATATGTGCAATTATCATGTTTAAATCCCTGTTCTATATCAGTTAGGGCTCAGACTTTAAAATGATGATTAATCAGTGATAAATGGATGAAAACCTGTAAAAATAGTAGCAAAATGATCAGTATAAGCAGACGAACACAATGGAATGATTTAAAAACAACGAGCAACAAGTGGACTTATCAACAGAAATTTTTAAAAAAATTTTTTGAATGTGGTCGAATGAGGAGATCAGGGTATATATAGGCTACTCCTTCACCCGTTTATACCGGTCGAATGTGAAACTTTTGCCTCCTTCGACCCTAATTAAAGGTTCGAATGTGGCAAAAGGGTTCGAATGTGAATTTTACACATGAACACTCACATTCGCCCAATCCTAAACATACGAATGAGCAGAAAATTCCTCCTTCGACCCAACGAAGGGGCGAAAGTAAATTGGAATTTTTGAAAATTTTACCAAATCTCAAAATCGAGTCCCGTTCAAAATATTTTCCAACTTTTAAGCATCCGACATTCATTATTTCTCATTTAAATATTACAAAGCTTTTAGAAAATCGTCAACAACCACCATCAGCTATCAAAAATAAGATAGAAATGTAAAATCTTTTTGGATTTTCTAAAATTTATGCTAAAACACACCTAAAATCTTTTTGAGTTTTGCATTTTTTTTTTTGACGAGAAATATAAAGTGCAGAAATGTAAAGATAAAGCAGTAAATGTTTTGGGATTTCCGGTAAAGGGATCATATCAGTTATTGAGAAATCTGATCACACCGTTGATCTTTTTGATTTATTATCATTAAAGACAATGTGTGATCTGGCAACTGCTGATATTGTGATCCACATAAACTCACATGCAGACTTTTGTGCAGTGCTTTAAACTGATACTATTGTGTATAGTATAAACGTAATTGTCTATGGTTCCCACGCACACGACATACTCCCGTATCAAGAAGTAAATGCACAAAGACTCATTGTAAAGCGTGATTATGCTTTCGTCGTCTGTAATTTACAAGGTATGATGCACAGAGGTATACAGGTCAGCAAATTAATGCAGCAAAGTAACATGTGCACTCTAGCAGGTTGAGGACTGAAATCAATCATGATTTGCATCAGTGATTGATACGATGTAATAGATAATCTTTGATTATCATAAAACATGGAAAGTACCTCAATTCGGTAACTTTAGGATTTGGCTTAAAGCTCTTTTATAAAGACACCCTATCTGATCTAGGTCCGTAATGACTTACAGCAGAAGATCAGAGAGGCTATCCCCAGACATCTAATAACATAACGACCCAAAACCTCCGAGTTTTGTACAAATACCCTATCAAACGAAATTACGTTACTAAGACCATAAGCCCATGAGGAGTTCATCCACACAACAATTCGTTTGATATGTATGTATCAGGCACGCAGTAATAGGTCTACGAAGCCTATCATCACATCACTCAGACTCAGACATACGCCCTATATTGCATTACATTTCTTTAGAATGTGTCAGATCCCCACTGATGTACTATCATTTCCCCTTTTTCTCCAGGAAATCATTTTGGGTTTTTTTTTTATTTTTATAAATTTTTGAGGTTACTGTTCCCAAGGATAAGCTGGAGCATTTCAAATATGTGACTGCCCAGATATCGTTTGTTCACAGAAATCTGACAGCATTAATCTAAGGGAAGAAGATATAGCAGTCATCAAAAATTTTCTAATTTTTATGGATTTTGAAATTTTTCAATGTTTTTGGATTTTCGAATTTTTCTAAAAAACAGTAAAACTAAACTAAAAAGCGATAAACTGAAGTGGTGATCAGTCTTGTTTTTCTTTAATACCGTTAGCTTTCAAAAGATATTCAAATCTTGATTTATCAAAAGCTTTGGTAAAAAGATCAGCACGTTGATAGTCAGTGTGGATTTTGACCATATCGATCAACTCTTTAGCATAACAATCACGGATAAAATGGTACTTGATCCGGATATGTTTAGCCTTTGAGTGATTTACTAAGTCTTTTGTTAATGCAATTGTGGCTTCATTATCACAGTAAATAGGGGTTTTAAGAAATTGCAAACCGTAGTCCACCATCTGTTGTTGTATCCAAAGAACCTGTGAGCAGCAGCTCGATGCTGAAACGTATTTTGCTTCACATGTGGATAATGCAACTGCGGTCTGTTTCTTGCATTGCCAGGTCACGAGCCTGCTCCCCATAAACTGGCATCCAGCCGTTGTGGATTTGCTGTCTTTGTCACAGCCGCCCCAATCTGCATCACTAAAAGCGATTAGGTCAAAATTATCATCATCAGGGTACCATACTCCTCTCGACGGACAACCCTTCAGATATCTAAGGATACGTTTGACAGCTGCAAGATGACTCTGTTTCGGCTTCGACTGATAACGTGAACAGAGATATGTGGCAAACATTATATCTGGTCTGGAGGCGGTGAGATACATCAGAGATCCGACGATTGCTCTGTATGTAAATGGATCAGTTAGCTCCCCCTTAGCGTCAACTCCAATCCCGTGATTAGGTTGTATTGGGGTATCCATCGGCTTCGAATCATCCATTTGGAATCGGCTTAAGACTTTAGAAACGTATTTCGTCTGGTAAATAAAGATCCCCGTTGGTCTTTGTTCCACCTGCAAGCCTAGGAAAAACTGCATCTCTCCCATTGCGCTCATCTCGAACTGTTCCTGCATAACACGTTCAACTTCTCTACACAGAAGTTCGTTAGTAGACCCAAATATAATATCGTCAACATAAATCTGGACTAGAAGCAAGTCATCGCCTGTTCGTTTAGTGAACAGTGTGCAATCTACCAAACCTCGTTTGAATCCTTTTGAAAGAAGATACGTGCTCAGCTCCTCATACCATTGCCTTGGAGCCTGGTGCAACCCGTAGAGAGCTTTGTTTAAAACGTAGACCTTATCCCGGTGAATAGGATCTTCAAAGCCTGGTGGTTGACCTACGTATACTTCCTCCTTAACCACACCATAAAGAAACGCGCTCTTGACATCCATTTGATACACCTTAAATTTCTTGAATGATGCAAACGCCAGAAACATTCGTATTGCCTCTAAGCGTGCAACTGGTGCATAGATCTCGTTGTAATCGATTCCCTCAACTTATTGAAATCCTTGTACAACCAAACGAGCTTTGTTCCTTACGATCACTCCTCTATCATCCTTTTTGCATTTGAATACCCATTTCGTTCCAATCTTCTTTCTTCCCGGGGGCAAATCTGTCAGTGTCCAAATGCCAAGTTTCTGAAACTGCAACAACTCCTCTTGCATTGCTTCCACCCAAGCGTCGTCCAAAAGAGCATCCTTGTAATTTCGTGGCTCAACCTGCGAAACATAACAAGCAAAAGACCAGTCATTCTGAAAACCTGATTTTTGTATTTTGGCATATAAAGCAAGATTGCCAAGGTTTTCCGGTGAGTTAGCATTCCTCAATTGAACTCTCGTCATCACACTGCTACCAGGATCACCAATAACCTGCTCGATCGGGTGAATTCGATGTATCTGAGATTCCGGATAATCTGGTACTTGGACTCCCGTCTGAGTAGTTAAATTCTCTGCAGAAACCAGATCATTACCCACATTCGATGATGAAGAACCATTTGTATTTGGGTTCACTGGTGGTGTCACTGTAGCATGATCTAGGATAGCTTCACTTGTAACATCATCGTCGTCATCTTCTGATTCTGATGAATTCAAAGTTGTGGAAGCTTCTTGAAATACCTCTTCTTCAACGACAGGAACATTGGTATCATTAAAAGCTGCTTGGGGATTCACGGTGATCGGACGCACCAACGGTGATGTCACTGCGTTTTCAACCTCGTAATATAAAAGTAATACAGCCTCTTCAACCAAGCTATCTAGGTTGAATGATTCAAAGAAATCTTTGTAATCAAACATCCAGTCTGGACCGCTTCCCTGTAAATTCTGAGTATACCGTTACATTTCAACGTTAGCCCACTCCTCGACTTGACGAGTTCGTTTGTTGAATACCCGTTTGAGCGGGGTTGCATATCCAACAAAGTATCCTTCCTCAGCCTTCGGTGCGAACTTCTCAGATGGATTAAGCATAGTACAAGGAGCTCCAAACGGTTCTAGATACTCTAAATTCGGCTTTCGACGATTCAATAGCTCATAAGAAGTTTTGCCAAACTTATTCACCGTTAAAACACGATTAAGAGTATAACAAGCTGCGTAAATTGCTTCGTTCCAGAACATTACTGGAAGATTTGAGTCCGCAAGCATTGTTCTTGCCGTTTCTATTAGACTCCTGTTTTTGCGTTCGGCGACACCGTTCTGTTGTGGGGTATACGGAGCACTGTATTCATGATGAATACCTTTGTTTCCACAAAGATCGTCCATCTGTGCATTTTTAAACTCCGTCCCATTATCACTCCTAATCCTCTTGATCTTGAGACCATAGATATTTTCCAGTCGAGTGAACAGAACTTTCAAATTATCAAAAGTGTCGCTCTTTCGGTGTAAGCACATAACCCATGAAAATCTTGAAAAATCATCAGTCACCACAAGGCAGTACAATTCCCCAGCATGACTCTTACGCTTGACCGGTCCAAATAGATCCATGTGCAAACGTTCAAGTGGCAGTTTAACGGAATTGACTTTCTTTGGCCTATGGGATTGTTTGTGCTGCTTACCCTTTTTACAACTCACACACTTGTCATTTAAGTGAAAATGTTTAACGTTCACGCCTGTGACAAGTTCATTCTTCACCAATTGATTCATCTTTCTTAGGTGAATGTGTCCCATTCTCCTATGCCACATAATTGATTCTTTTTCTGTAGCCTTGGAGAGAAAACACGTGACTTGGCTTTGGGTGGTCATTGCTTTCGACATATCGAGAATGTATAAGTTGTTCACTCTCGACGCCTTTAACATCACCCACTCTTTCGGTAACTCGAAACCCGGCTTGAGTATATAGCAAGATTTGTCGTCAAAGTACACAGAAAATTGTTTGTCACATATCTGACTGACACTCAGCAGATTGTAATCGATTTGCTTCACATAAGATATTCTCTCAAAACTCACAATTCCATTGCTCACACTACCCTCCATGGTAATATAACCTCCCTTATTTCCTGCAAACGCTACATAACCTCCATTGATGTTTCTAATATCAAATAGTAGCGAAAGATCCCCTGTCATGTGACCAGAAGCTCCACTGTCAACAATCCAAAGACTGCTCACAGGGCCAGCTGAAGCTCCCTGCGCATATCAAGTAAAGAAGTTAGATTTTTCGGGGGACCCAAGCCTGTTTGGTCTTGGGTCTTTGACAGTTTGTTTCAAAGATTCAGATTTCTTACAAACATCTTGATTTTTATCAACCTTTTTCTTATCACCCAAACCTTTTTCATTCTCGGATTTCACATTTTGTTGTGAGGTTGAAGCACCTTCAGAACCCTTTGGTGACCAAGATTGTTCAGACCGTTTCAAGATCCGGATCTGAGATTTTGGGGTCTCAGTCGGATTCTTTACTTCTTCCTTGAACGATACTTTCTTGGTTACCTTCTCTGATTTAACAGAGACAGGTCCAACTGTTGGTTTGACATTAGGTTTAACAGGAACCTTTTTGTTGTCAATAGTTGCGTTCACCATTGGTTTCTTAAACGGTTTCTCAGTGGCTATCCGGTTGCGGCGATCATATGTCATCGGACGATTTTCCCTCCTTTTGAAATAGTTGCTTTGATTATAAAAAGGTGCTGGTTGAGGGACAAATCGTCTCTGTAGATAACAATGATTATCGACCGGACATTCATACTTTTGCTTCATCTCCACCTCGTGCCTCTTGTGTCTTACATACGGGCAGTCGGCAAGTAAATGCCCCCTTTCCCCGCATTTAAAACACGCACGGTACTCTTCAAAATTGTTATTGGCATTCGACTTTGAATAACTAGTGATAGGATATTGATCATCCATACACCTTCTTCTCAAACTCTCAGGAGCAGGGTCCTTTGAGTAAGTCGGCTCAAGAAAACTATTTGACTTATCTTTTGGTTTAACAAGTTGTGTGACATTGACCTTTGGCTCTTTAGGAATATCCAAATGAATTTTCTTTAAAATTGCTGGAGGAATATCATTTGTTTGCTCATGTTTCGGGAACCAAATAGTACTCTCCTGCCAGATCTTTTCAATTTTTGAATAATTTGCAAATTCGATTGGATATTATTCATCAGAAATGATCTTATCGGATCCTTGCATCCGATAGAAAACTTTAACAGGTTTATCACATGATTCATTTTCCTCTTCATTTGACTTTTCAATTTTCTTTTCATTTTTCTTTTCAATTTTCTTGTCAACAGGCTTCACTGATTGATTCTTTCTATGAGCGTTAGCCATGGGATGGACAATCTGAGATGGTGAAACAGGTTCAGTAGTGATGATGTGATTTTTATCAGGAATATCACACACCTTTTCAGAAACCTTCTCAGACTGTTCATCCTCTTCATCAGAATCATCAGCAGCAACTACACCCTCATTATTTCCCAAAACAGGTCTAACATTAGAATAAGGGTCTCCCACACTAGATGTGTTTGATTCGTCATCCCATGTAGAGTCAGATTTAACTGAGCTCTCCGGTGCTATTGAGTGCAAATTATGGTTTTCAAACAACACTAGAGCTGGGACAGCTTTGTAGTTTGCACTACTAGGCTGTGAAGGCTCTTCTGTGATCAACAACATAAGCAATATGCTTATAACTCTCAAGCTTTTTGTTTACTTTTTCTGCAAAGCACTTGATGGTGGCCATTTCAAGTTTTGTGTTTTCTAAATCATTGATATAGTTATTTATGGCCATTTGTTTTAATGACAAAGTCTTTTTCAATTCTGAAACATCATTCTTATAACCATCAAGTACTCTGTTAAACTCTTTTGCTTCTTTTTGATATGATTGACAGTTGATTTTTGCACTCTCAAGTTGAACCTTGAGTTGCTTATTCTCATCTGTCAATTTATCACAAGTTTTGCAATGTTTAACACAATTTGAATTTGAATTAACAGCAGATTCAATACTTACCTATTTTGGAGGTTCTGTTATGGCCATCAATGCAAAGTGAGCTTCCTTTCCAGCGAAAAACTTAGAATAATCAATCCTGGTACAAGCATCATCCATTATGCATGATTTCCGTGTCATCAAGAAGTCAGCTTCAGCAAGCAACTGATCAATGTCATCATCCAGTGAGTTAACACTAGATTCAGAATCAGACTCACTCTCCTCATCAGAATAAGTAGAATCAAACTGCTCTGGAATATCAGCAACTGAATCAAGAATCATCCCAGATTTCTTCTCAGTACAATCAACATTCATCTCTTCATTCAACTCCTCAATCTTCAACTCAGTCAACTTCTCAGTCACAATTTCTTCTTCAACCTCCACCGGCTCATCCAAATTCATTTTCTGTGCCACATAAGCCACATTACCAGTTGTAATTTCTTCAACACCTAACTGCATACTGGTCCAATCAAAACCCTCATCCTTTTGTATCACCAAAGCTTGATTTGGATTCTCGGTTTGGGTTTGTGTGTTTGGTATAGAAATGGGAATGATTGTTCGGTTTGAATTCTGTTGTGTTTGGTTTTGTGTTGTGGATTGTCTAGCATTGTTATTTTGTTGGGTATTTTGTCGGTCTTGATAGTTGTTTTGAGGTTGAAAGCTTGAAATGTTGGAACTTTGGTATGACACTTGATTTTGGGTTTGACGGTTTTGGTAGTTAGAGTTGAATGGATTTCTATTACCTTGTTGTGCTGGATGTGTGCACTCTCTTTTGAAATGACCTTTCTCACCACAGTTGAAACAAGTGACTTTGGCTTTGTTGAAGCCATAAGTGGTGTTAGGAGAAGTAGAAAGATCAGTTCTCCCAGTCTTTTGAATAAAATCAGTGGCTCTTCTCATGATACTTGCAAAGGCCCACTGAATATCCATAAGTTCCATTTCTTCCTTGTCAATCTGTGCGTAGTCCTCATTGGTCAAGTTGTTGTTCCCAATTTGACTAGCAACCAATCCATTGTACGATGCTACCATTGCTGAAACTAATGCTACATGTTGTTAAGCAATCTCAACAGTAACATTGTTTAGATTTGATGTCTCCAACACAATCGGGCTTTGGTTAGTTTGACTTTGGGTAATTTGCATCTGGTTCATTTGAGGATTGTATGGTTGTTGTTGAGGTTGGCTAGCAGAGTAACATGCTGCTTGTTGCATGGGTGAAAATGGTGGAATGTAAGTAGTTGTTGGATATGATGGTGAGGTATATGAAGATGTTTGAGCAAGATAATTGATTGGTGTTTTGGGTGGTTCAACAATGTTAGATACGCACGTGATGTGTGGAGCAACATTAGAAGTAGAACTGGAAGTAGAATGGGAAGAAGATGTACCACCAAGATACAATTCCGGATTCTGAGGAATTTGAGCTCTTTTAGCTTTCCTCTTTTCCTCCATCTCCTTGTTTTCCAGTTTCTGAATGAACTCGTTGATAGTCCAATACTGGTACGCATCCTTTTCTTTTAACACCTCAATATATTGGTTCCAATACGGTGGCAATGCATTGGCAAACTTGTCCACCAATTCAGACATAGGTATGCTTATCTCATAGCTTGAAAGCTCTGTGAGTAAGTGGCAATACCTTGGGACCAACTCTTTCAACGTCTCGTTACCCATGTAACTGAAATTCTCAAACTCTTTCCGAAGCTCTTCCATCCTTAGCTTCCTAGTCTTCTCATTTCCATCATGCTTGTTCCTTAACATATCCCACAACTGTTTAGAAGTTGTACAAGACCCAAACTGATGAAGCAAGTCAGTATTGATGGCCTGGGATAGTTGAGAAAACGCCTTCTTCTCAATTGCAAATTTCTTCTTTTCATCATCTGCAAGATTTTCCAATGAAATAGGCTCTCCCATGTTCTCCAAGATCGGAGCAAAATAGCCCTTCGCTATCATCTGCCACGCCTCAGTTCCCTCTAAACCCATTCCCTCCAGATGGATTTTGAATTTGGTCATCCACGTGTTGTAATCGACCATCTCCATAAGCTTTGGTGGACAGTTTCCACTCCCCGAAGACAAATCTTGGATAAGAGTTGATATGGCATTAGTCGTCTGTGAGTGAACCGCAGCTGTTGCTACTCCCCAATAGTCACCAATCGGTTGCGGTTGTGGTTGCGCAACGTGATGAGGAATAGTACTGGTCATAGCCATATAATTGATTGGTTGTGATGGTTGACTTGACTTTTGGGCAGCAACCGACCAAGGATCCCTGGTTGTCTGCTGTTGTGGTGTAGTGTTAGGTCGTGGTGTAGTAGGAAAGTTCCACATCTTGATCTGAAAATGATTAAACACGAAAAGATTAGAAAAGTTTTAAAACATACTCTACCTTCGTATGTAGCAAGTGGTCGAATGAGCCAAATTGTTCTCCTTCGACCGTTTGAAAAGATACGAAGGAGGAATATAACAAACACTAATCTCTTTCGACCCTTTACACCCTCTTTCGACCGTTTGATTTCACCTTCGGCCACCCGAATGGTCGAATGAGACAATAATGGTCGAATGTACAACAAAACTCTAACAAACTCTAGATTCGACCAGCTAAAACACCACCTTCGACCAAAAATCCCTTGGTTCGACCAAATTAACACACACGTTCGACCATTCTCCCTAGGTTCGACCCTGCACTTTCAAAAACGGTTATTCTTTGAAAATCAAATAATTTTGATCAAATTTTTTAAAAGTTGATAGAATTTGATGATTCTAATCAGGTTTTGCTTCAGATTTGATTTGGAACAAGTTTATCAAAGAGAATTATGCATTTTATCCATGAAAACAAGCTCTAATCAATCAAATTATCACCAATTCAGTTTTATCAATGAAAACAGAAAGTTTTTGATCAAAATAAGGTCCAGATCAGCTGTAAAATTATCAGTTTGTGGTTTTTTGATCCATATAGCTCTGATACCACTTTGTATGCGCGTAGGATCGTCAAATCTACAAAGATTATGATCAAACAAGTTTGATTCAGGTGCGGAATCCCTGAATCAATCACAAAATGATAACAATACTAACAAAACACAGAAATCATCTTTAAAAGCTTCATTTCATTGATAAACAAACTCAATTACACGTTATAATAAGCTTTACAATCAAAATAACACGTGAATTAAGTTTACACAAAACCCTAGGGAGAGACTTAAACAGGAGGGAAACAAAAATGACCAAAAACTTACTTTCAAAATGAACTTGACCTATTTATAGGCCTGCACATTCGCCCACTTTGCTTGGTCGAATGTGCAGGTTCGCCCAATTACTATGGTCGAACCAAGCTATACATTAACATCTAATTCTACATTCGACCTCCTTCTCTCCTTCGCACCATTATGTCTCCTTCGCCCATACAAAAACTCTCATTCGCCCATATTCTTCTTCCTTCGACCAAATGACAAAACACACTAACATATGTTAATTATAATCCAAAGCATTAGTCGCACAAAATGCATCTACATACGTTACACTCAAGTTTGCAACGTTGTTCCATCATATTATCAGTCTTAAACACGTATTTAAGTGAGTTTCATCGCATATTAAAGTGTAGCCGACCGGAATTCTTTATGTTTCATTTAAGTAGATTTTTAGCGAGCCTTTATATAAGCCGAATAGGTCTTTTAGTTTCTGCACTTTTACACATCATAGACCCATGAAAAACACCTCTTAAACACGTCTCTAAGAGCGTTAATCGGCCCTACCATATCTCGGTTTTTGCACCTCTTCTTTGATCTCTATACACGAATGTAAGTCTATATTTTTCGTGCCATTTCACTCATTTTATCATGGTGAATAAAAGCCCTTTATTACAGAGCGTTGATCGTGTCTTGAATCGGGTTAATTGAATTTGGGGTTAGGGTTAGGGTTCTAATGCATTTAGGGGAAGAAGATGAATAAACTGTTAATAGATAAATAGGTTTTGTTTTGAATAAAATCATCAAAACTATCTATAGTGGATTGGTTGTATGCATTACATGTTGTTGCTCAGACCTAGAGTTCGACCCTCCTTGTCTACAGGTCTGATCTTAAATTTTTTTTAGTTATCATTTATCTTATTTATATATATATATATATATATATATATATAAATACAAATATACAAATCTTGAAATATTCATAATAAATTCATTTTTGCTTCAAAAACTATGAAAATTTAGGTGTAGTATCTTGACACTTCATAGAAAATTATCATATTTTTATTTTCTGAATATATATTATTTTCGTATTTTTATTAATTTAAATTGTTTTAATCATAATTAATTGTATAAAAATTCATTTTTAATGATTTTAATCTCAAACTTTTTGGGAAATTATTTCTAATCATTATGAACTGAAATAAAAATATTTGGTTCAGAAAACATTTATTTTTATTAATTTCTTTATTTTTAATCATTTAAACATGATTTAATCTCATTAAATCAGTTTTAAATATAAATAAGTTTATAAAAATTAGACATAATTAAACATTTATTTATTTACACTATTTAAACATCTACTTTATAAATATTTTTTCTTATAAAATAGAAATGTTCTATGTTTGAAAATCTTAATTACCATTTGTTGGATTATTGTGAAACTCATAATTATTTAGTTATACATTTATGATTATTGTATTTATTTACAATAATTAGTTAAAGTAATTAACTAAATTATTTTGTATTAATTATTTAAATATTTGTTGACCTAAATACTCAATTGGTAATAATTATATTACCTAAATCCTAATTACAAACTTTAGTATATTATTTTTAATATACAACTTTTATAGTAATTCGACTTATCATAAAAACTCTAATTCCGCAAATCGACTTAGCAAACCCTAATGCCTTAGACCCTAGTTATCTTAGATTTTTAGACTTCTCCCTTATTAGTATGCTATTACGTTATAGGTTGAATTCCTCGGAATTCCCATTACTTAGCTCATGACCGCTTAAGTTGGATCGCTTTCGCAAACTGTGAGTATATCTTTTCCCTTTTTACCGTTTTACTATTTTGGGGTGACTCATGTATCTACTACCAAGTTTCTATTTCTTGTTACTAGAAATCAATTCTTATGTGTGTTTGCTTGTGTCATTTCGTGAATCTATGACTTGTCAAATTATTAACCGTTGCGGCCTGGCATTTCAATGAATAGTACTATGGTATATACCCTTGTGACTCTGTTGAGAGTCCTCGTCATTGCTATGTATTACATTACTACTAGCGCATACTATATATATCTGTTTTTCCTTTCATAGGGTTGATTTGACCCGGATACCACTTATTACATTTTGCAAAATAACACATGAATTGCTAAATTTTCCTTACTATATGTATCAAACGGGTATGCTCACCAATACATTCTTGTATTGACCAAATTATTTTCATACATGTTTTAGGTTCTTATGAGATCACTTCTAAGCTTTTGGAAATTAGGCTTAGATTGAGATTTACTGTATTTTAGTTTAGATTGCTAATTTTGATTGTTGTATTTCTTTCAATGTAATAAGTTATTCAATTCAATGTATCAAAATTTACATTTCTAGTCCATGAGCTATTGAACAATCGTCACTACGTGACACCTCGATGTTTCCACCATCGGTTGGGGTGTTACATCATGCCACAATGGATCATCCGGAGAAATTGGTGGAATTGTATTGTTGGTTTGTTCACTCGTCTGATTTTTTGCTGCTACCCCTTCTGGTTGCGAATAAATCTTTGGAACATGTACGTTATTAGGACCACAGGTGCGTGATATGTAACTTGGAAATACGAATCCCATTCAATATCATTAAACCATTCATCATGTCTTCATCTTTTGAACTAAGAGGCAAGAACGTTTTGTTCTCTTCATCAACCACAACATTATGAGTTTCGAAATCCCTTGGAATAGTTTCTTCTTCCCCTTTAGGAACATTTAAACCTACAACCTTACAAAGAAAGAAGAAAAATTTTATAATAATAATTCTTTTTGTCTTATTTTTATAATGCCAAGACATACTAACCTTTTAAGAATTAGACCTCCAGATAAATGATGTTATAGATGTAGATGTAGTTGTAGATGTTGATGCTAATTTTCTTAGTCTTTTTCCAACCTTCAATTATTTCACATGGTTCGGTTTTTCCCATTCTCCTCTTGTTTTACCTTCTGCTTTCCAATCCTTTGCCAATTTTACTCTTTTTTTTTTGAGATTTTATATCTCTATTCTGTAATATATAGATTTTGATAATTTGGGTTTTCAGTATTTCAAGTATGTACACTTAAATAAATAGATTTTGATACCTTTAAATAAGATTTAGGTAGGTAAGGAAAGTAAATGCTTTGTGTAGTTTTTACATGCTAGTTATCTTTATTATATCCTTTTTTTAATTATATTTTATAATGTTTACATGACATTTTTTAGTCTAATTTTTTATTTACCTCTAATGTCACTTTCTTATGTTATTAGTAACATTTATTGCTGCATTTGCATCTAGGGGTGTTCAAATTCGGATAATCCGAATTTCGGATATCCGAATTTCGGATAATCCGAAATTTCGGATAGTCAATATTGGGATCCGAATCCGAATCCGAAATTCGGATTATCCGATTTTCGGATTATCCAAATTTCGGATTCGGATCATCCAACGGATAATCCGAAACCTAAAAAAAATATAAAAAATATTAAAAAAAATAAAAATACGTTATCCTTTATGTCTAAAACGTGAACCTGTTAAAAAAACAAAAATCGAAGTTAGATAAACGAAATTGGAACAAAAAAATGTAAAAAAAAAGTTACCGTTTGGTAGACGGGGGATGTGGAGGTCGGAGGCGAGGTGGACGGGGGCTATTATAGAGAAGAGAAGAGGGAGCGGCTACTATGGATTGGAGGAGTATGGACTTTAGGTTAGGAGGATTAAGGATTTAGGATAGCGTATTGTGTTATGTAGTGTATATAATATTATATATTTATATATATATTTTTTTAGTATTCGGATTCGGATAATCCAATTATCTGAAAATTTTCAAAATCAGGATCCGAATCCGAATCAAAAATTTCGGATTATCCGATTTTCGGATATCCGAAAATCGGATTATCCAAAATTTCGGATAATTCGGATTCGGATTATCGGATTTTTCGGATTCGAATTCGGATTCGGATTTTTTTGAACACCCCTATTTGCATCTTCTATTTACTATGCATATGTAACATGGCTCTGTAACTGTATTCGTTTTTTCATACATTTGTATTTGTTTTGTTTTGTTTTGTTTCATCCTTATGTCTTTGGCAGGGTTGAGAAGATTGAGTATAAATTTTTTCCAGAGAAAATGACAATATATGATTTAGGTGTTAGCCATACCCTATGATGTAAAAAGTTTTGATGAGGTTGATGGTTTGATGTTACATAAAGTTTTTTATCTTGCATTTCATATGTACCCTTACACATTTTTTATAATAAATAACATAAACAACTATGTGTTTTGATTTACTTTTATAATATAAATTCATTTTATTTTTTGTGTTCTTTTTTATTAACCTTTGATGTATTCCATGTAACTTCTATAATTTGAACTTTATTTTTCTTCACACATATTATATGACATTTAGGGGTGACATTTAGTCCAACATGATTTTTTCCACACGACACATTCCTACATTTGTCCAACATATATTTTCACATACCATCTGTCACAATTGAAAGTGACCTTACTTTTTATAATATTTTACATTACATATGTAAATATATTTTCCCCTATATTGATAGCAATGATGCCCTATTTTTGTAGATGTTGGCAACCTATGATGTAAATAATCTTTTGAGTAAATGGCCAAATTCATCCTTGAGATTTTATCAATATTGCTAGATCCATTCAAAATAAGAATTATTGACACCTAGGCCACTAAGGTTAGAAATCTAGTGCTAAATCCGTCTAATTAGAAAACTTTGTTAAATACCAATGTTAAATCATTGGCATTTTGATCATTTCCCATCATTTTTTATCCCTTAAATTCCCTCCCACCTCACCCACCGTCTCCTCCATATCCACCATCAATCACCACCTCAGCCAGCGTCTCCACCGTATCCATCACCAATAACAACATTTACTGCTTGAATATCAATACCCCATGTGAATAAATTTGCAAAAACAGTGACAAGAGAATTTAATACAAAAATAAGAAGAAGCAGTACTAGTGCAGACAAGATTCCTGCAAGCATCATTAAGAAAATCATGAAAAACTCTATTAGACCATGTGTAATGGGAAGGTGAAATTTTCATAGACCATGGGGCATTAATTAACACGTGGCATGTGAGACCATTAAGGGATTCAAATTAGGATGGAGTGTATTGGTAAGGTGAAAAATTTCATGGAGCATCCAATCATTAGGGCTTGCATATCATTGGTCCATTAAAAAGGTATTTAGGATCCATACACCTTATAATTAGGATTCATACACTATGGTCCACATCACAGACCAACAGGAAGCCGCCACATACTTAGAATATGATGTCATACCCCTCAAATATGATGTCACAGAGTGTGTGAATCCTATAACCCATTAAAAAAGCTTGCTTCTGATTGGCCCATCAAATATGAAAAACGCCGTGAAATTTTTTTGGGTGGGCATGAAAACGCCCCGAATTGGATGGAGGGGCGGTGTTACTTTTGGATGGGGGCATTTTTTTTCCCAAAAACGCCCAAAATCAATCACCATTACACATGATCTTACAATGGTGTTGAAGCATTTTTGCATGAATGTAAAAACAAGAGTAACCAAGCTTTGTAATTTTCTAGGCCAATAGCTCAACCCGGTTTACATAATTGTAGAAAATGATTGATTGCGGTGGTTGTTGATGATCGATCCGATGGTGGATGATGTTGTTGATAATGTTTTGGTGATTAATTGGTGAAGCTTTGTGTGGTAGCTGCAGAGAATGATAGAAAGGGAGATTGAAGAAAGAGAACGGAGGTAGGGGTGGGTGAGGTGGGGGTTGGGTTTGTTTATATAATAAAAATAAAAATATTTTTTAAATTTTTTAAGATTTTAAAGGTAGAAGGACAAAAGTGTCACTTCAGTTAACGCTAGTTTTTTAACCTGGTTAGTAAAATGGACGAATTTAGCATAAAATTTATAACCTTAATGGCTCAGGTGTCAAAAATTCTTATTTTTGATGGATCTAGCAATATTGACAAAAGCCCATAGACGAATTTGGCCAATTACTCTAATCTTTTTCTCCTACTATTTGATATCACCTCCCACGTAAACTTTTGGTACCTTACATATAGTTTTACACAACTTTTAATGAATTCGATCAAGTCATAAAAGGTCCAAGCTTTCGTCTGAGTTTTAGAGTTTTATTTCTTTACTACATATTTTTTTTATCTTGATATAGGTGTAGCAGCCTGGTGTTACATTTTGTATTTTTTTTTAGTTTTAGTATCTTTTTTATCTTACATAAATATTTTTTTTATCTTTTTTCATTTCCTTAAACTTTTGGCCAAATACTGTTATGTTAAATTTTTTTAACTTTCATTTTATTTTTGGTTAAACACGTTAGGGATGTGTTTCATTTTAAACCCTCACAATCCCTAAAAATCCCTCATATTATTCTATTTTCACATATGTAAGACTACTCCGTATTATTTGCTCTAACAATTTTCATCATGTAACAAAATCACTTTTATAATATATATTCTTCATCCGGAAAACAACTTGCTATATTAATCTTAAGGGGTACCTTGTAACATAGTATAAACAATGTGACATAGTATGGTCCATATAAGTGTCTTGACAACAAAACGTTTATTATATAATTTCACTTTATTAAGTACACTATCAGTCACGGGAAGAGATAACGTACAAAGTTTCTTAACGTACAAAGTGTAAGAAGCATTCTCAGCCATTAGATTTAGGGTGGCAAGATGGTAATTAACAATCCTAATCATATTTGGGTTAATCTAACCAAGGGTAAATTAGAAAAAACGCGTTTAAATTTCTGTGAAATCGTAACAACAGACATAATCGATGAAAAAATTTTCAACGATTGAACCTGATTTTTCATCGTTTTCAACTCGATTAAACATTCAGAATGATAAAACAATAAAAAACATTCGATTACAAACAAAATCAAAACGTATTTGCAGAAATAGAAAAAACAGAGTAAGATAATTCAATTGATAAAAGTAGTCGACTCATATTCAAAAATCACTATCAACGCATGTATTATTCACAGAAACGAACGATGTTGATAATAGAAGAAGAATTAAAGAAAAAAAATGGCCTTCAAAAAAGTTTCAGATGATGAAGATCAGAAACTGTTAAACAAAAAATCATAAAACGCACTTGGTTTTTTTATAAAACGCATTTGGTTTTTTAAACACCATTTTAACTGGTTTTTACAAAAACGCACTTGGTTTTTTGTAAAACGCACTTGGTTTTTTGTAAAACGCACTTGGTTTTTGTAAAATGCACTTGGTTTTGTAAAACGCAATTGGTTTTGTAAAACGCATTTGGTTTTTGTAAAACACACTTGGTTTTGTAAAACGCACTTGGTTTTTGTAAAACGCGCTTGGTTTTTGTAAAACGCACTTGCTTTTTTAAAACGCATTTAGTATAAATAAAACTCACCTTTTCCTCACTTTTCCTCCTATTTTCCTCTGTTTTCCTCCAACAAACAAATAACTATATTCAAACAGAGATGTTGGCTTGGTTGTCTTCTAAAGCTGATGGAAGTGCTTTATGAGTTGAAGGGGTGGAAACTAAAAAAGTTAATTATATTTTTAATAGTATCATAGTATGATTATCTATGTTTGATTTACAAGCAATGTCTAGAATATATGAGTATGAGTAGGTTAAGCTCTGGTTAGTTTATATATAGCGTATGTTGGTCGATGGTTTTAGAAGACAGAGGTTAGAGGTGAGAGGGAAGTGACTAGATCTGAGCCACGATTGAGGTCGAGTTGAAGGTGAACAACGTGAAGGGTTTTGAAGATGTCAGAGGTTAGAGGAGAGAGGGAGCGGTGAGGCTTTGGTCCGGCGGTTGGGTCAGGCGGCGGTTGGGTCAGGCGGCGGTGGTGGTGGTGGTTAATGAAATATTAATAAACGATTTGAAGGAACATCACCTTTTACCCCTTTTAAATCAACCAAGATTGGGTTAGTTAGATTAGTTAGAGTTAACTAGGGTTTACACGTGTCAGGCTGTGGTGGCTTCTTACACTTTGTAGGTTAAGGATACTTTGTATCCTATACTTTCTCATCAATCACAAAAAATGTTACATTTTGTCGAATACAGAAACATTAATGAGTACTTATGGACCAAGTGTATTAACATGTTGAATGTCACAAAAATAAAGGAGTTGCCAAAAAAAAAGTAACACATTTTTAATGCAACCGAATTACATTCATACATATAAAAAAGGCAAGTGCAAACGCAAAACAAGCATACAAATTATAGAACTAACGGGTGTGGATTGTTAAACCATAAAAAGACTACAAAGCAGACATAACTAACACCTAAAAACGCCTAGTAACTGGAAATGGATTCAAAGGAGCAATCATAATCCATTCGGCGTTCATCTTCCCATGGGTCATGCATTGCCCATTCCAGCTCCATGGCTTGAGTAGCCTCCCTATCATACCAATCCACATACTCTGCACTAGGATCCGTTTCATAACCTTTTGCCCATTCAGGTGTGTAATGAGTCGTCTATGTGTAATCATACTCGCACGGTCCGTAGTAGTCTTCCGGTACAATGTCTTCCTCCGCTTGATTATTGTATTCGGGGTATAGGAGGTCATAAGCCAAATTCCAATCAAATTCATCATCAACATTAGCTGCATACCCCAATTGGTGCGAATGAGTGTCTCCTTCGACAACAATATTTTCCTCGGGGCATAGGAGGTCATAAGCCAAATTCCAATCAAATTCTTCATCTACATTAGATGCATTCCCTAATTGGTGCGAATGAGTGTCTCTTTGGGTAGCAACATCACCGGGGAGGTATGTAATCATCCTCGTCCCCACATGGCGGTCTTCCCGTACAACCTCCCGGTGATCATTAAATTCAGGATCTAGGAGGTCATAACCCCCCACGTGAGCTGCATCTCCAAGTTGTTGGGGATGATTGCCTACTACGACAGCAACATGGCCCGAAGGTTGAGGGATGATGTTATCAGCTTGAACAGGGACACCATGTCTACTAGCTTCTACAGGAGGGTGGTTTGGAGGGTTAAGGTAATAATTTACTGGAAAAAGTGTCTTTTTTGAAGCACATCCTCTGGAGGTGTGCTTGGTGTGGAGTCTATTTTGTGATTATTGAAAATGTAGAGCTATTGTGGGGGATACTTGTTTAATGCTACATGGGGCCAATGTGTCATTTTACAGGAAACAAGAGAGGAAAAAAGTATATCAACTTTCAAGATTTTGAAAAGAATAGTACCAAGTATCTAACATTTAAAAACCACTCTTATCAAATGGTTGGATAGTAAGAATATAAAAACTAAAAAAAGGAAAATTGAAACATAGAAAGTTATAACACTAGAAATTAAAAATACATAGTTAACCCCATATGGGGATTACAACATCCTACTACAAGTTAACATAAACATAACATACATGGCATTTGAGTTTTACAAAACCCATTATGCCTTCAAAATATTGCAATGCTTGTAATACAGTTACATTAGCAACAACAGTAGAATTAGTTCATTACACACACATTACACACAATTGTTTTCAGATCACACACCGTTAACGTAGTTGTTTTAAACAACCTACGCCAACTATTCTACCACCATATCACAAATCTACTTCCCGAGTGCTATAGCCATAATTTTTTCATTTAAAACATTTGCTTCCGAAAGCAGAATACGTGTAGCATACGTTGTTCTCAGCCTCCGTAGCTCCGCTAACTTTCTCTGACCATGCTTACTAAACCCGCTATCAAATGTTGTGCCAACGTGTCACACGCTCAAATTCCATGTGCGGGGTTTTACCACGAGGCGCGTGACACACCAGGATCCAAGTCAACGGTCACAATAAACGACATCTATATGATATGAAAACAACGTAAATTGCCCATTAAGTTTCCAAAAATTCAACCATCGCTTGCGAAAGCGTAAAACTTTATTACAATTCAAAATTAAAACATGAAAGTCTGATAATACTCAAAATGAAATTCAAATGGATCCTAGACGCCGTGAGACTCCGTGCGCCTAAACTCAATGCTGCTACCTTAGCAACCGGAGAAAACATGCCAAAAAGACAGCAACATATAATGCTGGTGAGTTCACAGGTTTTAAGTTCACAAAGCGTTACAAACGTATAGAATTTCATCTCAAAATGCCAAGTGTGTAAAGCCTTCAAGTAAATAACAAGCGTTTCCTTACTACTACGACTGTGTTGCCGAAACCATTACTGACAAGCGTTGTGTGTGTTGCCGCCCGTGTTTGAGTTGCCGAAAATAGAGACAATATGCACCCGCCCGGCTCCCAGCCGTCGGGTAAGGTTCGTCAAGCCCAATAGATCTATCCACATTTCCCCCGTTGTGCCCGCACATTCATGGGTTTTATTAGGGACTTCGAGTTTCGTCATATAGTAATGTAAAATAAGCGTTGCGTTTCCAAAAGCGTTGCGTTTCAAAAGCGTTGTGTTTCAAAAGCGTTGTGTTTCAAAAGTGTTGTGTTTCAAAACATAAACATTATATTTGTTAAAACGTGTGGCATGCTTCTCCCCCGAGAGAAAAGTGTATAAAAGAGGGGCCGTGAAACTCACCTTAGAGTGCGTCCTTAGTAAAAAAGAAATCTGATATGTGTGTAATAGTCCCTACTAGTGGCGACCTATCAATGAGTTTACATAAGTGTGATGACTACTAACCCGAAGGCTAATCAGTCCCCAAATTGTCCAGACTGCGACCGTGTATGTTGAAAACATGTTTAAACGTTAAACCGACCAAACCAGACAAAACCCGACATCCCATTGGTGACCCGACATCCCACGTGTTAACCACATACAAGATATCATGCAACATATGCAATTAAACACTTAGCATGCGCAAACATTCACCCTATCTAGCATAACGCCCAATTAACGTATAAACAAGTCCAAACACATGTTACCAAGTTATTAGGCATGTTACGGGGTTCCTAACATGTTCCTAAGTGTCAAACCGTGTTTCGGGATGTCAAAATGCACCTATGATAGCAGTACACGCGATTAGGAATCAAACATGCAATTAGGAAAAGTCAACTGGTGATTAGGAAAGTCAAAATGGCGAATAGAGTTGTAATTGCCAGACATACTGGCGATTGGGCTCCCAATCGCCTATTGTTCATGCGATTGGGGGCCAATCGCCCTTAGTACAGGCGATTAGGACTCCCTAATCGCCCCTGCTGCACCATTCCGCCTTTTTGCGCGTTTAACCCTCCAAATCAGATCCAAAACATGTGGAAACACCCAATATTTTAAGCAAAAACCCCTAATTTATCATCATCCTAGCCGTCCCGAACGCAAGTGTTGTCCCAAAATAGCATAACTATCATGTAAACATCACATCATCATGCAAAACTTACCCTAAATAGCAAATATCCAGATTTCATCACATAATGACGTTGTCCGACAATATCCTACTGTTCTAGCATCATCCTAGAGTAAACCCTAACCTCAAACAATCAACAAAACACAACATATCATCATCATCAATCCTCCATAATCATTCAAACAGGTCAAAACGCCTAATATCAATATTACACATCTATGGACCTTCAAACTCCTATGTTAACCTCATATCAACTCATTTAGATCAGAAACATATTAATAATACAAGAACAACCATGTTTAAACGATAAAAATCCTATCTTGCATGAATACATCACATATAACAAGCATGGAGGTTTGGGTTTGTTTAAAACTGATTTTTAATGAGTTTTCAAAGACACAAATGTTTAGAAATCAGGTCTGGACCTTTAGGGATCAAAACAATATCATTACAAAGGTTTGGGATGAAGAACACACCTTGAAATTGTAAGATAATGAGATGTAAAGCTTCGAAATGTGATTTCTTGATCAAAAACGTGTTGCAGAGGTTGAATAAGGTGTGGGTGGCTTTGGGGTCAATTAGGGTTTCACAAATGATGTTTTAAAACATAAGGGGGGTATTTATAGGCGTTTCTAGTCGTTTAGTACGCGTCAGGCGATTACAGTGCAGTATAGGCGATTAGAATTTGTAATCGCCTATACCAACTAGCGATTAGGCTCTAATCGCCTATACCTACTAGCGATTAGGCTCTAATCGCCTATACCTATTGGCGATTAGGCTCTAATCTCTTATACCTATTGGCGATTAGGCTCTAATTGCCTATACCTATTGGCAATTACACGTAATCACTTATAATGTCATGCAATTACGCGTAATCACTATTTTAACACATATAAACACGTATTCACATACCGGCAAGTCATATAATGATTGTAAGCACATAATGCATGATAACTAACACATTCCCATCCGTTCACCAATTCCCGGGACTCGAGATTTACGTGTGTGCTTTAAACCCGGCGATTCTACAAATCAGCCATCCGTGTTCACATGGTTATGTTCCGACTCCCAGTGATCCCGTGGATCATAGTAATGACTCCCGATGATTCCCGGAACCATCATAACGACTCAACTGACCTAGTTAAGTATGTTTGAAAACGTTTTTCGCTAAGGTAGACTTATGTGTTTTATAAAATGTTAACCTAAACGTGCGAGGTGTCACATCATCCCCCTGTTGAAAGAATTTTCGTCCCGAAAATTTCCCGAAGTCAAAGAGAACGAAGCGATAAAAAGAAAAATTTTCCCGGTCGTCACATCATCCCCCTGTTGAAAGGAATCTCGCCCCGAGATTCACTCTTCGACAGTGATGAGTGTCGACCTAACCCAAGTAACGTTTCCCAGAACGCAAACGAAATGATAACCAAAACGAAAGATGATATCAACAGATACTCTATGCCGGGGAACTGCCCTCCCCAAAGTGAATACAAAACAATGGATCCTCCTGATCGAAGGCCTACTAGAGACTACTGTGATCGGTATAAATGATACACCGGTACCGTCCAAGTAGCATCTCCAAAGGAGCCACATCAAACACATGAATGCAAAACGATGACCAAATATCAAACTGAATGCACACAAAGAATACGAATCGCAAAAACAATGTGAATGAGAATGAATACAAGTATAACAAGAATCAAGAAAAGAATACTCACCAGTAACAGTATCGGGATCCTCCTGGTTCTCCCTAACGCCAATGACATAAAAACGACCCGGAGCAGCTCGATTGCCACCCTCGTTGTTCCCGGCACCACCTGCAGTCCCTTGCTTCAACTTAGGACAATCCCGCTTGAAGTGTCCAGTCTCTCCACAGTTAAAACACCCATGGTTTCCCCGAGGAGCAGGAGCGGGGACAACCACTTGAGTCTGTTTTGGCTAAAGATTGGCCCTACAATCCTTAGCCAAGTGACCGACTCGCTGACAACGTTTACAGCGAAACTCATCGCAACTCCCAACATGGTGATACCCACACGTGTTACACTTCGGACTCTTACCAACATAACCCCCAGTCTTATGTTCAGATGACGCTCACACAACGTCATGCCTCTTAACCTGCTATTGAGACGACCCAGTGTTCTTCCTAGCACTCTCCCACTTCCTCTTGTTGTCCGCAGGGGCTTTCACAGCAGCACCCCTCGGAGGTAGAACGCCCTCAGCAACCTTCATGTTGGTCAGCTTGTAAGCTGCCCGAACAGTGGCCAACATAGTAGTGTGATCAGCAGCGGCAACAAGCCCAGCAATCTCCGGTACTAACCCAGCAACGTAGTGCTCAATCCTCCGGTACTCCGGTGTAGCCAAACCGGGGCACATCACAGCCAACTCGTTGTGCCTAGCAGTAAACTCCTCGATCTCTGACCCAACCATCTTCAGATTCCTGAACTCATGCTCCAACTTCATAATCTCATCCCTCGGGCAATACTCCGCTCGCAACATCTGAACAAACTCGGACCACGGCATAGCATTGGCCTCACCCAGACCAAGATTCGCAGTGGTGGAGTTCCACCAAGTCAAAGGGTGTCCCTCAAGAGTAGCAGAAGCATACTTGACGCGATCAACGTCGGGACAGTTACACATAGCAAACACCGATTCGATCTTCTCCAACCACCGAAGTAGTCCCACTGTCCCTTCAGTTCCATTGAAGTAATGGGGCTTACAGTCCATGAACTTCTTGTAGGTGCACCCAGACTGCACCTGATTAGTATTTCCCAGGGTCTGCTGAGCAGCCTGGAAAGCAGCCAACGCAACGTTCAACTACTGCTGCAACAAGTGCTCTAACTCCGCTTGAGTCATGGTGATGTTCCCACCACCTCGTCCACCACCCGTGCGGCCCCCGCCGCCGCCACGGCATCCCCCAGTACGTCCACCAGCACGACCAGACATGTTCTGCCAAAACACAAACAAGATACTCAACATCACTACTACATCAAACTACTAGTGACCAAACGAATTTAGAACGGGGTTCCAGCATGATCATTTGTCCGAACTCAAAGTCCACCAAGATTTTCATGCATTTCGATTTATGATTTCGTGTACACCCTAAATAAAAAATCGCTCTACATGGTCCTCTAGGCGTGCTTCTAGCTAGAACTTCCAATCACCCGACACCCACATTCTTAAAAGAAACTGTTATCGCACGAAGGTCCCCAAAGTGAACAATCACTCAGGGGGGGTACTATGACAAGTACTAGTGCAGGATAGTGTGTGTGTGTGTGTGTGTGTGTGTGTGTGTGTGTGTGTGTAGGCAAGTATGTACATTAGAGCATAGAGGGGAGATATCCAAATCTCGGAAAAATCTCAAGAATGTGCCGAAGTCGCCCCAATGTACACTACTGCCAAGGATAAGCGATAAGCCTCTTCATCTTCAAACCCGAAGAAGAAGATAGAATAAGTGTAGAAATAGTCCAAAGATAGATAATACGATACTGTGTGATGAGGATACCGACACCCCAACAAGATTAGTATGTTTACTAAATGACACGACTCATAACTATGTGTGACCGTCTAACGTGTGTGATACTCGGCTATAGACTAGACTCTACATGCCGTCCTAGTTCACTATAACCATTGGCTCTGATACCAATCTGTCACACCCTCAAATTCCACGTGCGTGGTTTTACCGCGAGGCGCGTGACACACCAGGATCCAAGTCAACGATCACAAGAAACGACATCTATATGATATGAAAACAACGTAAATTGCCCATTAAGTTTCCAAAAATTCAACCATCGCTTGCGGAAGCGTAAAACTTTATTACAATTCAAAAGTAAAACATGAAAGTCTGATAACACTCAAAATGAAATGCAAATGGATCCTAGACGCCGTGAGACTCCGTGCGCCTAAACTCAATGCTACTACCTTAGCGACCTGAGAAAACATGCCAAAACGACGTCAACATATAATGCTGGTGAGTTCACAAGTTTGAAGTTCACAAAGCGTTACAAACGTAAAGAATTTCATCTCAAAATGCCAAGTGTGTAAAGCCTTCAAGTAAATAACAAGCGTTTCCTTACTACTACGACTGTGTTTCCGAAACCATTACTGACAAGCATTGTGTGGGTTGCCGTCCGTGTTTGAGTTGCCGAAAATAGAGACAATATGCACCCGCCCGGCTCCCAACCGTCGGGTGGGGTTCGTCAAGCCCAATAGATCTATCCACATTTCCCTCGTTGTGCCCCGCACATTCATGGTTTTTATTAAGGACTTCGAGTTTCATCGTATAGTAATTTAAACCAAGCGTTGCATTTCCAAAAGCGTTGCGTTTCAAAAGCGTTGTGTTTCAAAAGCGCTGTGTTTCAAAACATAAACGTTATATTTGTTAAAACGTATGGCATGCTTCTCCCCCGAAAGAAAAGTGTATAAAAGAGGGGCCGTGAAACACCCAATATCAAACCCAAAACATTAATCAAACTATTTTAAGCAAAAACCCCTAATTTATCATCATCCTAGCCATCCCGAACGCAAGTGTTGTCCCAAAATAGCATAACTATCATGTAAACATCACATCATCATGCAAAACTTACACTAAATATCAAATATCCAGATTTCATCACATAATGACGTTGTCCGACAATATCCTACTATTCTAGCATCATCCTAGAGTAAACCCTAACCTCAAACAATCAACAAAACACAACATATCATCATCAATCCTCCATAATCATTCAAACGGGTCAAAACGCCTAATATCAATATTACACATCTATGGATCTTCAAACTCCTAGGTTAACATCATATCAACTCATTTAGATCAGAAACATATTAATAATACAAGAACAACCATGTTTAAATGATAAAAATCCTATCTAGCATGAATACATCACATATAACAAGCATGGAGGTTTGGGTTTGTTTAGAAACTGATTTTTAATGAGTTTTCAAAGACACAAATGTTTAGAAATCAGGTCTGGGCCTTTAGGGATCAAAACAATATCATTACAAAGGTTTGGGATGAAGAACACACCTTGAAATTGTAAGATAATGAGATGTAAAGCTTGGAAATGTGATTTCTTGATCAAAAACGTGTTGTAGAGGTTGAATAAGGTGTGGGGTGGCTTTGGGGTGTATTAGGGTTTCACAAAGGATGTTTTAAAACATAAGGGGGGTATTTATAGGCGTTTCTAGTCGTTTCGTACGCGTCAAGCGATTGCAATGCAGTATAGGCGATTAGAATTCGTAATCGCCTATACCAACTAGCGATTAGGCTGTAATCGCCTATACCTACTAGCGATTAGGCTCTAATCGCCTATGCCTATTGGCGATTAGGCTCTAATCGCCTATACCTATTGGCGATTAGGCTCTAATTGCCTATACCTATTGGCAATTACGCGTAATCACCTATAATGTCATGCAATTACGCGTAATCACCTATAATGTCATGCAATTACGCGCAATCACTATTTTAACACATATAAACACGTATTCACATACCGGCAAGTCATATAATGATTGTAAGCACATAATGCATGATAACTAACACGTTCCCATCCGTTCACCAATTCCCGGGACTCGAGATTTACGTGTGTGCGTTAAACCCGACGATTATTCAAATCACCCATCCTTGTTCACATGGATATGGACCGACTCCCAGTGATCCCATGGATCATAGTAACGACTCCCGATGATTCCCGGAACCATCATAGCGACTCAACTGACCTAGTTAAGTATGTTTGAAAACGTTTTTCGCTTATGTGATTTATAAAATGTTAACCTAAACGTTCCGGGTGTCACACAACACCCATATATTTTTTCATATGGCGCATTAAAAAAATGCCACAATCGTGCAAATTGGATTTTGTTGACCACCCGATGTTTTCTTTAGTGATAGGCGCCGCATTGATTTCATCACTTTTAGGATGATTCACTTCATACAGGTACTTAACAAACAAATGTTTCTGTAACATATTACATTTTGGTTAACTTTCCCTGTAACATCTATGTGTTTGTCTACAAATAAAAAGATGTTACTTACCACTTTAAATGCAGAGGCCTTTGAAAAGTATTCCTTGTTGTCAATTAACCAAACCAACGGGTACAAGTCACCCATATTATCAACTACTCTAATAATTGCATTCTTCAAGTCAAACACGATCAAGTAGTAATGTTCATAATCCACTACTGGGAACAAAACCATTTCAAAAGATTTTAGGTCCGACAGCTTGTCATTCCCGTACACAGCCACCTTCATGTTTTTGCTGAACTTCTCCATCCTAATTTGTTCCTCAGTTGTATTTTCAGCATTTAGCATCCAGCCAATATATGTGTTAAGAATAATTTATTAATGCCTCCTTTTTTGTTCAAAATACAAAAGCTAAAAAAAGCTGTAACACTTTGTGAATACTTACAATAGCCTTAGTGCCTACAAATAGGCTACTTTTTAAGCATGGTGCTTTGTATCTTTCTTCAAAGTTCAAAACCTCCACCCAGCAATTAATGACTTCATCCGTAACTCTTGTTTTTGCCGCTAAGCTTTTAAACATCGCCTTGTTAGCTTCAACATCGTATGTGCTTCTAAACAGTACCTCACTACACATACGGTGAAATGTTTCTAATAAATATTCTAGCATTACTAGTAAATTCTACATATGTAATAATTATACATATTGTTTTACATCAACACTTATTGTTGATATATGAGGTTGACTTGTTATGATGTTTAATAAATGAAATAGTAAATGAATGATAACCAAATATAGAAAGTTCATCGGAAAGTAAAGTTTAAAACATAACAAATCAGAAGAATTGCTTTTCAACAAGTATTTTTGTAAACCATAAAAGTTTAGCACATTGTATTACAATTCTCCCCCTCAGACAGATCACTCACAGTTTTAATTGTACAAAGAATGAGTGTAAAAGTGATAAATAGAATAGTACATGTACTATTCTATTTATAGAAAGATGTATATTTGGTGATCCATGTTGATGAATGCCTATGACAATGACATCTAAGTTGATTAATAATTGAATCAAACAACTGTTCTATTACAAGCACGGTTACATAAGTCAAACATCTGTTTGAATCATCTGTTGAAGCCTAAGTGCTGTTTAGCTTCAACAATTCTTCACAATAGATGTTGCTTTAGAAGTTGGTTCCAGATCAGTTGTTTCATCCTCAGCAGACCTTAGGAGAATCTTGTATCCTAAGTGTTGTTTATGGATCAGAGGTTTAGCATGTTTTGGCTTTCCACTTCATTTGTTGTTCTTTGGTCTAGTAGATCTAACAATCTCCCCCTAGAATAGATAATGCCAAGACGTAGACTTTATTTTTTATTTTTATTCCTCATCAGCCTCTCCCATACTTGACCTTTGAATGAGAGTTCAAAGTTAAGAGAGACCATATCTTCTGCATCCCTTTCTAGCTTCAGGTTAAGCAAATCTTGGAGATCACTTGTTGAAAGATTATAAGCCTCCCCCATGCTTATATGTTGAGCCTCTCCATCAGACCTGATCAGAGTCAATTAGTGGGTGTCTTTATTGGACTTCTACTTTAGAATTTTTGGGTCTGAGGAGTTTTTAGGTTGTAGGATTATTTGTGATGAGTTTGGTGATGTGGGCCCGCCAATTATTCATCTAAATTCATCACTTACAGGATTAGTGAAGAATTTCACTTGAAAATTTATCCCTTCCTTAATAAAGCAGTCTTCAAACTTTTGGTTGTCTTCTACATACATCTGTTTCTGCCTTTCGTATTGTTTCTTGGCAGCAATGGTGAGGTCAGATGTTAAGAGCAGACTATCAACTGTCAAGGTCTATCTGGGATGAATTATCACTTTATCATCAGGGTAGATTGGTTTTCTGGGAAGTGTGGGATCCACCAATCTTCTTTGTTCAAGAGCTTTGTAGGCGTCCATTAGCCTGCTTTCTGACCATCTGGCTATTGATCTCATTTCACCACAGTTAGCTGCTACTAACTCTTCTCTAATTCTTTTGAGCTTTAAAGCTCTGATGGGACCTTTTCCCTTCTTGAAGGTAGGAGGATTGACCTTAGCATTGGCTTTGGTCACATATTCAATCCTTTTGATTTCTTCTCATAGGGCTTGAGTTGTCTAACTAGCAAATTGTTTTCTTTACGCCTTGTATGGTTTGTTATCCATAATATGATCAAGAAAAACTCCCCTTACATCCTTTTCAAAACACCACTGATGGTTTTGTTAGACATTGCTTTGCTCAGAAACTTAACATAATCCTCAATCTTCCTGAGTTTGCTAAGTTATGCTGATAAGATGCCCTGAGCAGCCCTGTCATCTTTCCCTTTGGATTTCTCGGTGGCAATATCCTCTGCCTATTGACCCTTCATTTTCAGAAATTCATCAACATTTGTAGGTTTACGCATTCCAAGGAGAGATGGGAAAGGTCTTTGAGAAGGATCTTCAATATTGTAAAAATATTGAATCTCCCCTTGAATTGCATATAACTCAAGAGGATACTTCTCAGCAAGTGGAGTTATGGTTGGTATGGTAAGTGGTGGTCTTCTGGATGGTTGTGGTCTTTTGGATGGTTGTGGTTGTGATGTTGATGTGTAGGATGATGTATGAGGTGAGAATAAAGATAATGCAATGACAGGGATGGAATCTGATGATGGCTTAGATATGGAAATGGGTGAGGGTGTGGTTTCAGTTTCATCTTCATCTTCTTGTACCATATATTTTTTTTTGCTATACAAGATAGTAGGAGATGATCTTCTTGTGTGTGTTGATGGTGGTTGTGAAGTGATTGGAGGGGTTGTTTTTGGTGGTGGAGATTCTGGTGATGTTGATGTTGAAGTTATGGTTTTGGAGGTAGCAGTGGTTTTGGGTGTTGTGGTGGTGGCAGTGGTTGTAACATCTGTTTGTTTGGTAGTTGTTTTATGGGCAGATGGAGGTTGCCTAACATGTTTTGAAGCCATTTTCTTTCGTTTTAAGGACCCCACATCTTCGTTTTCCCTTTGTTCAGCTACCTTCTACTCAACCAAGCTTTCTGCATTGGACTTTTTGTCCTCTCCTTTTCTCTGCTTTGTTTCAATCATCTTTTCAGCAAAGAAATTGGCAGATTAATCAATCTTCTTTCCTTTTTCTGCATTTGGTTTCTAGGCAGTGGTTTGAGCAGTGTACACTGGTGTTTCATAAGTTTTATCAATTGGCTTGTCAACAACAGCAGACTTTTCAGCAGGAGCAGCAGTCTTTAGAGCAGTGTTTTATGAAGGATGATTCCCTAGAAGTTGTAGTTTCGGGAGTCTGTCGTTGCCACTATCCCCCTTTTTGGCAGCATCAGCTGTAAACTCATTATCATCTTCATCCCTGAGAATAGTTATGGGGGCTGAACCAGTTGTTTTCTGGAGATGTTCGTTTATAGCTTTTATGTCTGCCTTAGTATATTTGTACCTGGCATCACCTTCATGTATGCCTCTTGGGTCATGTCAGCTAATCTTCTGTGAGCTATGATGACTGGGTATACTGACTTCCATAGCTCAGCGGAAACGTCTTAAAGGGAAGGTTGACTTTTGGTGAAGCCAACCAGAATGTCCATCATAGTCTTTATATCAATCTTTATTTCATTGACTGATGACTCAATGTGGTTCACTCTTTCCGTCAATTCTTTGAATTTTAATTCGTCACCTAAGTTAATAGGATCATCTGAATTCCTACCTGTACTGGAAGTTGTATCTGGCTCAATTCTAGGAGGTGAGTCCTTATGAACCTCATTAGATGCTCTTTTTTCTTGGTACTAGGGACTTCCAACCTTGTCAGAAACTATTATTGTAGGTTCTTTAGCTGTTGCCTTCAAGAAAGTCTGAAAGATGAAACTACTGTCCATCTATGATACATTAGTATCTACAGCTATAGTGGCTGCTTCACTTGAAAAACCTCCCAGAATTACAGGTAATTCAGGGAGTGTGGCCTCCTTTGTTTGTGGGATAACTTTTAGACTAATCTCAGGCCCAGTCACTAGTTGGGGTGTACTCTCAGTGATAGGTGGTTGAGAGGAACTGGTTGTAGCTTGAGTTTTATCAATAGCATCAAACAATGTGTCAAGGGGAGATGGAATAGTGGATTGTGATGGTGAGAAGTGTGGTGTGTACAAACAGTAAGCCCCGGGTGATGGGCTCTGGAACAGATGCTCAACGGAGTCAAATGTTTCATGTTGCGGTTCCCCTTGGCTTACAACAGGTTCCTTTTAAGAGGAATCCTGAGGAGTTTGTCTGGGTAGAGATTTTCCAACTTGTTGAGAGCAAGTATCAACAGTGGTTGTCTATTGTGTTTGTGTTACAACAGTGGTATCCTCTGGTATCTCATCCTCCAGAGTAACCCTTTTGGTTTTCTTTTTGGTGTGTTTGATGGATGAACATTTTTTTTGGAAGATTTTAGTGTGGGTTTCACAACACTGGTTGTAGTGTCATGATTACTAAGAGCAGTGGGCTCATCATCAGAGGTTGAGACAACATTGTTATCTTGACACTCTTTGATTTTGTTTTTGAAACTTTGACTTTTGAGACTGTTTCTTGGGTCTTAGGACCTATCATTCTGGTAAAAGTTTCATTTGTTAAACTTTTCATCCTAGATGCTCAGGCGAACGACCGTTCAGATCAATTTGTTATCTTAGAGAACGACCGTTTGCTCAGGAGAACGGCTGTTCAGATCGATTTTCCAGCCTGGGTGGTTAATATGGCCCAGTGAACAGCCGTTCAGGCTTTCTGATTAGATTTCTGCTGCACTTTATGTTCAGAATCTCCTACACTATGCAACTTTTGACATAAACAGATAAAATACCTGCTCTGCGACGCTTTCTTCTATAATAAAACATTCGGTTTCAAAGCGTCTCTCCACGTGATCTTTTCGGTTCTTTAGGCGACTGTCGTGCAGTCTCTTTGTGCGCTCTTTATACAAAGTCGAGCTCTCATAGGCGTGCTGCCTCAACTCCTTAAGCTCATGAATCTGCAAGAAACGGGTCTCACCGCCGGTCTTCAGATCCAAGTTCGCTGTCTTCAGAGCCTAGAACGCCCTATGCTCTAACTCGACAGGTAGATGACACGCCTTTCCATGAACCAACCTAAAGGGAGTGGTCCCAATAGGCTTCCTATAAGCAGTCCGAAAGGCCTACAAAGCGTCATCTAACTTATTCGACCAATCCTTGCGGTTTTGATTAACTGACCGCTCAAGGATTCTCTTCAACCCCCGGTTCATGACCTCCACATGCCTGCTCGTCTGTGGGTGATACGGGGTGGATAACCTATGGTGTACACCATAACGGGACAATGCTCTCTCAAGCTGTGCATTACAGAAACGTGTCCCACGATCATTGTTTAGTGCCTACGGGGCACCAAACCAGGAGAACAAGCTCTGAACAAACCTCACGACTACCCTGGCATCATTCGTGGGTAAGGCTTGCGCCTCCGCCCACTTGGACACATAGTCAGCTGCCACAAGTATATACCTGTTACCTCGTGAGGTTGGAAACGGTCCCATGAAGTCAATGCACTAGCTGTCAAAGACTTCACAAACCTGAATAGGGTTCTAAGGCATTTAGTCGCGTGCCGATATGTTCATCGCCCTCTGGCATGAATCACATGCACCGACCAATATCTGTGAGTCACGAAACAGTGTGGCCAGTAGAACCCGGAGTCCAACACCTTCTTTGTGATGTAGTTAGCTCCATGGTGACCTCCGGTTAGGGCTGGCAAATCGTGTCCCTAACAGGTTAACAGGTCTCTGACGCGCGCGAACAAATCAAGTTCTAAACATGAACACAACTCGTTTAACTCATTTATATCTCATGTTTATAACACAGTTTTATGTTTTATGTTCCAAAAAAGGGAAATGAAAGATTTTTGCCTCTTAATTCTAAGTATTAAAAAAAGTCAAAAAAATCAATTAGTGTACTTTTCAGTCAAACAGGTCTTATCGTGTCTTAACAGGTTACCCATTGCCAGCCGGTAGGCCCCTCGTGACAATCTCTCAAAATATGAGCCGCCTCGACTCCAAACACACATCTGCGGATAAGCTGATCCGCCCCGACTCTGAACAAGAACGGGTCATCCCAAAAATAATGCTTAAGGTCTGCGAAGAACTTCCTTTTCTACTGATGCGATAACCCTTTGATAAGGATCCCGCAAGCAAGGCAGTTCACAAGTCCGCAAACCATGGTGATGTATCCTCACTAGACTCAATACTCATCAGAAATTCGTGTGGGAAGTTGTCATTTATCGTCTCCCACACCGAATCCTCAACATCTCTGTGCTCAAGTCTCGAGAGATGATCAACAACAACAACATTCAGGGCACCCTTCTTATCCTGAATCTCAATGTCAAACTCTTGCAGCAATAAAAGCCACTTGATCAGACGCGGTTTGGCATCTTGTTTGCTGAACAGGTGTATGATTGTTGCATGGTCTGTATACATAATGGTCTTAGACAGCACTAAATATGATCTAAACTTGTCGAATGCAAAGACTACAGCTAGAAGCTCCTTTTCTGTGGTCGTGTAATGCTCATGAGCATCATGCAGAGTCTTACAGGCGTAGTAGATCGGGTGGAACTACTTATCCTTCTACTATCCCAAGACCGCCCTATCGCGAAATCACTCGCGTCACACATAATCTCAAATGGTAGCGCCCAGTTAGGCACCACCAAAATAGGGGCCTCAACAAGCAAACTCTTTAGAAGGCCAAATTCCTTCAAATACTCTGCACCAAAAACAAACGGTGCATCCTTCTCTAACAACCTCGTCATGGGACGGGTGATATTTGAGAAATATTTTATGAATTGCATGTAAAAACCCACATGACCAAGAAAACTATGGATTGCTTTCACTGAGGTCGGGGTGGGAGTCAAGAAATGATGTCCACTTTTGCTGGATCAACCTCCATCCCGGGTTGTGAGACCTTGTGCCCTAGGACTACTCCTTCCTTCACCATGAAGTGACATTTTCCCAGTTGAGCACAAGATTGGTCTCCTCGCACCTCATCAACATTCGTTTCAGATTTTTCAGACATTGATCAAAGGAACTCCCGAAAAAAGAAAAATCATCCATAAAAACCTCCATGGAGTCCTCGATCATGTCATAAAAGATTGAAACCATTCAACGCTGGAACGTTGTCGGTGCATTACACAACCCAAACAGCATACGCCTGTAGGCGAATGTGCCAAAGGGGGAGGTAAAGGTCGTCTTATCCTGGTCCTCGGGATCGATAGGAATTTGGAAGTAATTCGAAAAACCATCAAGAAAGCAATAATACAACTTCCCTGAAAGACGTTCCAACATCTGATCGGTGAATGGAAGCGGGAAGTGATCCTTGCGGGTGGCTTCTTTGAGCTTGCGATAGTCAATACAAACTCGCTATCCGGTGATGGTTCAGGTAGGAATTAGCACATTCATATCATTTGTAACAACAGTCATGCCACCTTTCTTAGGCACAATGTGTACAGGACTCAACCGAACAAAATATGAGATCGGATATATCAATCCAACATCTAACAACTTAATCACCTTAGATTTCACAACCTCCTGCATGTTTGGGTTCAGACACCTCTGGTGCTGAGCACACGGCTTATGGACATCCTCCATCAAGATCTTATGAGTACAGATTGAGGGATTGATTCCCTTGATGTCCATTATCTTCCATGCAATTGCCCTCTTATGAAGTTTCCGTAACGCGAGCAACTCGCTCTTCACTTTTGCTACCAACGACCCTCCTCATCAAGGAATGCATACTCGAGATGCGGTAGGAGCTCCTTTAGCTCCAAGGTCGGTGGATCTTCAACAGATGGTCTCGACTTCTTCTCCTCTTCTCGCTCAATCTCAACAAAACATTCTGGACTCTAGGAACCATCATCACCGACATGATAGACCGGTTGCTCAACTCTGTGGCCCTCCTACATAATTCCAGCTAGGTCCCCACACAACATATGTGTGTCCAAAACATCCTTCTCAACTATGCCCCGAAAATTAGAGCTGACACACGTGTCTACTATATCAAGATAGTATAGTGTATCATCCTGACTCTCTTGATGACGCATCGACCTCTGAATATCAAAATTCACATGCTCATCCTTAACTCGGAGTGTTATTTGGCCCGCAACCACATCAACAATCGTCCTAGCCGTGTTAAGGAAAAGACATCTGAGAATCAATGGCACCTTTGAGTCCTCATCCATATATACGATGAAAAAATCTACGGGAAACACAAATTTGTCAATCTTGACAAGCAGATTCTCAAGAAACCCCCGCGGGTACTTGATTGAACGATCAGCAAGCCAAATACTCATCCTTGTAGGTGAAGGTTCACCCAGATCCAGTTTCTCAAAAACCTTGTATGGGATAAGGCTAATGCTTGCTCCCAAGTCTGCCAATGCATTACTGACAGTCATGTTGCCTATCAGATAAGGGATCATAAAACTACCTAGATCTCCCATCTTCGTGGGCAGTCGGTTCTGCAGAATTGCAGAGTAGTTCTCATTTTGCAGAACACAGGACAGGTTCTAAAGTTTTTGCTTGTTTGTGAGGATGTCCTTCAAATACTTAGCATACTTGGGCATCTGAGCTAAGGCTTCCAAAAATGGTATGTTTATATGCAACTGTTTAACAACTCAAGAAATTTACCATATTGTGCCTCGTCTTTCTGTTTCCTCAGCCTACCTAGGTGTGGAACTAGAGGACTGTAATCTGTGACTGACTTCGGGAGTTGTGCTGTACTTGCTAGGACTCGCCTAACGTGCACCTCGTCTGAAGCCTCGGTATAGACCGTCTCAGTTATCGGTGGTGAGCCCGATGTGTCAGGTCTTGTGGTTTTACCACTCCTCGTCATAATGGCATTAACATACCCCTCGGATTTGGCTCAGTGTTACCTGGAAGACCACCTTGGGGCCTCTTAGATAACATATTCGCCAAGTGACCAACCTGGTTCTCAATAGTCTGCATCAACGCCTTCTGGCTCCTCATCTCACCCACTTGGGCGTTGAAGCGTTCGTCGTGCTACTGGTAACACTTCTCAACAATCTGATTAGTATTGGTGGAGTTGATTAGAAGTTGAGACATCATCTCCTCCAACCTCGATGTACTTTGCTGGGCGTCCTGCTGGGAACTGCTCCCAGCGCCCTGGTTCTGGTACTGATTAGGGCGAGGCTTGTACGATTGACCATATGATTGAAAAGATGGGTTTTGGAACTAATGGGAGTGCTGGGGTGGAGGGGCTCACTACTGGTATTCGAGCGGGTTCTGGTTAGAGGAACCAGCATTCCACCCAAAGTTCGGGTGATTTCTCCAACCCGGATTATATGTGTTGTTGTAGGGGTTATTTTGGGGTCTCATCTGATTACTCATGTAGTCCACTTCCTCATAGCGTGTAAGCATAACACCCTGAGCACACGAGCCTGCCTCATGAGACACCCGCACTGATCACACAAAGACTGGGCCTGTGACATATTCTGAGATTATCAATCTTCGCAGCCAAGGCCTCAATCTGTGCAGCAAGAGCCATGTAAGTATCCATAGCATGAACACCCGAACAGGAAGAAGACTTTGATTTGTCACTATGTCGGGACTTCAACTTCAAAGCCGCTTTCTCTATGATCCGCCATGCCTCGTTTGGGGTCTGAGTTCCCAGATCTCCCCTAGCATATACATCTAAGCACTTCTATGAGACGTAACCAAGTCCCTGGTAAAAAGTCAACACCAGATGTCTTTTGGGAAGATCGTGGTACGGGACAGCCAACAACAAGTCTTTGAACCTCTCCTACGCCATATACAAGGATTCATCGTCATCATGCATGAAGGTCATGATGCCGTTCCTCAGCTTTTGGGTTTTCACAAGAGGAAAATATTGCTGCATGAACTGCTCAGACAACTCTGCCCAAGTCGTGATCAAACCAGCGGGAAGTGACTGAAGCCAACACCTGGCTTTGTCCCGCAAAGAGAAAGGGAAGAGCCTTAAATGAATAGCATCTTTTGAGACGTTCTGCATCTTGAAGGTCGCTAAGACCTCCAGAAATGCAGCAATGTGCCGAACTGGATCCTCGTGATCCAGACCGCCAAACTGCACCGAGTTCTGTATCATATTAACAATACTAGATTTAATTTCAAAGTTTGCCGCCACGACTGTATGTCGGGCGATACTCGATGCAAGTCCGTCATCTCCTGGACGGCCGCTATCAGACGGATCCGCCGGTGCCTCGTCTACCTGGACCTCTATAGAAGCTAGAGAAATAAGAATATCAGAAACAAGACGCCACTTATGAAGTCTAATTCTTTTGCCGCTTCTCAATTTACGCGCCTCCTCTTCAGATAGATCAAGAGGGCCCGGGGTTTGAGGACATCAACCCGCAATCAAAGAATGATACAATTGCAGCAGGCGGATAGATGACCAACCCAAAAAGCAATTAAAATAAGAAAAATAAATTTTAAACCCATAAATACATACACAAATACAGGAAAGCTATATACTCATCAAAATTAGATAAATACAAATAGAATCAATAAAATGAATGGAAATCAACAAACAAAGAATCAGACTGCCCAAATATCAAAATTAATAATCAGTTCAAATACAAACATATAAATCAAATAAAGAATCAATCAAATTTATAAACAAACCAATAAATCCAATATATCAAAAGACAGATAAATCAAATAAATAATCAAACAATCAAATATGCAAATAAATGAACAAATAAAGAATCAACACAATATAAACAAGTATTCACAAGCATGTACACTTGTAAAAGGTTGACTCGATTTGTTCCTAAAGCTCGTCGTGTCCCCGGCAATGGCGCCAAAAACTTGACGTGTCTGCGAGTACACATAATTTTGCGATGATTTTAACACACGTTTGGTTTTAATATTTATGAAAATGATTTAGACCTTAAAATTAAAACACACACAAAAAGGCAAGTGTACCCTATCATATATGTAGTAAGCTCAAATAAGAACCAGATATCGATCCCTGGACGTGAGCGGATGCAATAGTACTTAAACTCTATCCCTGATTCACCAGTAAAAGATAATAGGAAGTTGTTTAAACTAGATTAATTCTAAAACACTAAATTAACATAAGTAAGACTCCAAATACAATATATATATATATATATATATATATAAAGACAATATAATACCAACCCTAGCATGTTATCTAGATAACATATGTTAAAAAAGGCGTGAGATCAACATTCCCATTTTCAGACAATTAGTATCCCTTTCGGGAATCCTAACATGACAACTATACGGAAAGCTAACACGGTAACACACGTTAACCACCTCAAATTGTTCATTAGCGAGCAGTTGATATAATGTCCTGCAAATCTTCTAAAGATAAGTTAGTCATCTGCTAAGAGTTTTCTAACCTCACTAATCAAGGAAAGCAATACCGAATACACAATACAACCACCGAGACTAGCATAAAGTAGAGCATATCATGACAAACTATTCCATTTTACCAACTTTGAACATAAATCTACTAAGATCGCCATTTTCACCAAAATAACTCACAAAGATCAACAACCGTGTTAAAGATCAGTAGAAACACCATTAAGCATTTTAAACCCTTTTACGTGCCGATAAGCATTTCTAATCATTATTCCCCTGACTTTAACCAAACCAATACCTGTTTTCCAGTTTAATGGTGTAAACACATTAACAAGTTAACTAGTCTACTACCGATCGATTATCCGAGCGGTTTTTCAACATGTATCCGATTAAAACAACACAATAATCCTCAAAGTCACACAATTATAACCAGCAATCCAACAACAACGAAACAACGTTTGCAATATGATCATCAAGATTTAAAAAATGAAAAGCGCCAAAATCATACAAAATGTGATAAACATACAATGATTGTTTAAACTAGGGCTGGCAATGGGTAACCTGTTAAGACACGATAAAACCTGTTTGACTGAAAAGTACACTATTTGATTTTTTGACTTTTTTTTTAATACTTAGAATTAAGAGGCAAAAATCTTTCATTTCCCTTTTTTGGTACATAAAACAAAAAACTGTGTTATAAACATGAGATATAAATGAGTTAAACGAGTCGTGTTCATGTTTAGAACATATTTGTTCGCGCGCGTCAGAGACCTGTTAACCTGTTAGGGACACGATTTGCCAGCCCTAGTTTAAACTACTAAATACTATTGTTTTTACCTATAGGTTTACAAATACTATCATAAACATCACAAATGAGCTAACAAAATCTGATTTGATCAAGCTTCAAGTTTAAAGATCAAACCATAAAACGCTAAATGTGATAGGTTAGATGAGGATATTGGATCCTAATCGCCTCCAAAGCTTGTTAGTCAGCTTCTCAGCAGTCCACAACTCCAGAAAATCGCCAAAGATCGATCAGAAAACACCCAATACTGAATACATGGGATGAGACTTGTTTTTAAAGACAAGTGGGCAGACAATCATCAAGTGCAATGACGTAGGCTTTCTAGAAGTGCCGTGTAAAATATCTGTCCCAGTGAACAGGCGTTTAGATTGACACGGCCTGTTATTTTGCGTAGAAACCTTCGTTTTTCTTCGGGTTTGCTTCCGGGACTTTGTTTAAGACATGTAATCATAAAGATACCCATATAAGTACCAATTCATCGTGTATAAGGACAAAAACGTATATAAACGGGAGTTAAACGGGGACTTTTATATGTATAATTTAATGTATATCATGGTCCTAGTTACTCTTTGGGACGGAGTGGAAGAAGGGACGGGATTCTCGAATGTGAAAAATGATACAAGAACTTCGAAAGAATTGAATGAGGAGCCGTATGAGGTGTAAATCTATGTACGGTTTTGTAGAGAGGGAGTAAGAGCATCCACAATGATACCTTCAACAAACAAATTCAAACCGCCACGTCACCATGCCACATCATTCCAAACCACAACCCATTTTCCCCCCAACCCAAACCATTTAAAACCTCCACCTCATATCCACCCGCATCACCTACTGTTTCCACTTTTATTTAATCTTTTTCTAAATTTTTATACTCAATAATTTACTAAATAAATAATATTATTTAGTAATTAAAATTAAAAAAATTAAAATGTAATTAAATAAAAAGAATATTAAATAAATAAAAGTAAATTTATTAAATAAAAAATAAATAAAAATTAAGAATAATTTTTAATATTCCAACGACTACTTTTTAAACGACTATTATTCAAACAACTATTTTTCTTACGGTTTTGTTCCAAAACCCTATAAATACAAGACACATTTACAATTATCACTCACAACTCAATCTAAATACAATAATACAAACATACGAGTGGTGGTTATCCTAGTGAAGCAGCCAGACCTTCGAACATCAGGCGATATTCTTGTCGACGTGCTCGTCAACGTTCTTAACAAGTGCAACCTCCTCCTCTACATGTGTACATTCCTCCTCAACCAATGTACACTCCTCCTCAACCAGTATTGTCTCGTCCTCAATGAGTGTACACTCCTCACCATCTACTCTACACCCCTATGCAACTAATAATCTTTCCTCCTCTACCAACCTACACACCTCCTCAATCAGGTGTCGATCCAGATACTCCTCTTACAGACAAGGAGTTTAACTGGGCTTATTACTACACTATGGCCCTTCCACAATTTGATAAACTACAAGCTAGGGAGACACAACCAAACTTCACCCCAAACCCTCCCGTTTCAAACATATGTCTAACACAAGTCGTACCTAGCTGGGCTAAAGAGTACGAAACTAAACAGAGCGAGGAGTACGTCACAATGGATGACGAACCGTATCGTCTTCCAAGTACTGACTTCGGATGCATCCGTTAAGACGTTAGGTCGGATGTTCGTGATAGTGATCGTGACTTGTCGTCTCCAAATACTACTCTAAAGAATTAAGATCGCATGTATTAGTTGGTGTGTTTAATATGTTAATGTATGTTTAACTAATGTTTTAATTAGGTTTATGAGTGTGTAATATATAATTTAGGTTTATGTAATGGCTTTAATTATGTTCGTATAATATATGATTTTTAATTTTTAATTCACTAGTAGGAAGCCCGCGCGTTGCCGCGGGAGCAATAATATAAAATGTGATATTCTATATTTAGTTTTATCAATTCTCTCGTGTATCGTGTCCATGAGGATTTATGTACCCTAACTGAGCCTTAAAATTATGTTAAAACTATGTAGAATGCATATACATGTGTTGGTAACTATAAATACTCTAAATCATTATGTCCACCATTCAAATTATAAGTTTTTTAATCAATTCGGTATCGAATTCCATGATTAAATAAGTTTGAAATTAGGAGTGGAGGTTAGTGGTCGATTGAGGGTGCCCCGCCCACTCTCATTTTCTTTGCTCAATAGTGTAAGTTTACATGTCATCGGCCTAAATTTTTATACGCAATATTGTGTCCAACCCCTTCCGTTTTAAGGGTCGTCCCTGACTGTCGTTTCGAGGAGGATCCGGTGTGTGTGCAAAACACTTAGAACCATGTAGCAAACTAACCATGCTTCTAATCAAATTCTCACTTCTAAATGAGAATGAATTTCCCTATGTTTCAATACTTATTTTTAAAAAAACATAACATAGATGAATAACCCATTAAAATCTCAATTTAAGATTCATGTTATTAATCAATAAAGGAAACGAGTTCAAAAATCATTAATCAAAGTTGTAGACTCTAACTATACAACACACCTAAATGATTGTAACCTTTGATATAGTTATTTTAAAAAGCCTAACATGCATGAATAACCAATTAAAAGCTCAATTTCTAGTCTAAGTTAAGACTAAAAGATTGATGTTACCAATCAAAACAAAACATGAAATCTACCTCTTCTAATAAAAGAGTAACTAGGGCTGAGGTGGCCCCTATCTAGGGTGTCCACATCAGCCTCCAACTCAGCATCCACATGTCATCACTAAGACTATAAGGAGTGGTGGGGGGGGGGGGGGGGGGGAAGAGGTGGGGGGAAGCGCCATATGGCACTTGTGGGGCCCTTGTGGGGGGGAAAATAATTGTGGGGAGTGGAAGGGGGGGAAGAGGTGGGGGGAAGTGCCATGTGGCATTTTGTTTTTCTTTTTTTTTTCTTTTTTTTTATAATAATAATAATAATAATAATAATAATAAAAATAAAATAAACCGAAAAATATATTAAATTAATTTAATAATAAATAATTAATATTAAATTAATAAAAAAATAATTAATATTTAATTTGATAAAATTTTAATTAATATTTAATTTGAAAGTTTGAATTTCAAATTTTCCCCCACTGCTCCACACAGTACAAACATTAATTTTTCCCACCATACGTTTGAATTTGAAATTTTAAAATTGAAACTTTGAATTTCAAAGTTTCCTCCCCACTGCTTCACGTTCCCTCTCACCCGAGTACGTCACCCTGCCCTGGGAATGGGACAACTACTCTCCATAGTGGAGAGATTTAGGATTAAATAAGTAATCTAGGATTATGTAATGGTTGTTTAAGTGTGTAATGGTTAAGTAATTTATTATGTTATTGTTTTTTATTTATAGTTTTTTATTTAATTTCTTTTTTTTATTAAAAAACCGTATATAGAATTAATTGTGGGGATTATTGTTTTTTTTTTAATAAATAAATTCATCCACCAATCATCGCGTGCCACGTAGTCCCCCACATCTCCCCCACGCCGGTGAACCCCTCCCCGCCCCCAGCCCCACGCCACTTCTCCCGCCCCTATGGCGGCGGTGTTCCCCCCCCCCCCCTTCCCGCCCCTCTCCCGCCCCCACTCCCACTAGTCTAAATCAAAGGCGCTGATCCGACCCATATCCTCTACACATATGGATCTAACCCATTTGACTCAAAACCCTAATTCCAACAACTCTGCCTCTACGATTGTTCTCTACATTTGTCCTTCTACTCTCCATCTTCGTACTGTTTCTATCTCTCCATCTTCCATTTTCATCAATATTGTATGTTGCCTCTCCTTTTCTGTATCTACCTCTAAAATTCAAACATCGAAGCTACATATTGCAGGTACAGTAAAAAATTTTGGTTATTTCTTTTTAGTTTCCGAAACACGAAATATTGTTTAATGATTTGAATATTGAATCTAGCATCCTTCTTGCTTCAAAAGGTTTGATTTTGCATCTTTATAGGTCTAGAAACCGTCAAGGTTGCACAATGTTTGATGTCAAAACCCTAGAAAAAGGGATGTTTTAAGAGCAGCGAAGGCTGCGGGGAAGAAGACGATTGAGACGTGTTTGAAAGTGAACGATGAACGATCTATCATGTTTTGTTTACCTCAGGTTATCTTTCTATAACGTTTAATGTAGTTTCTAAACAGTATTTTTCTTTTTTCTATTACGATTTAAATATGTGAGTAGATTCGTTCACCTCAAAATAAGGTTGATTCTTTTGTGATATGTTGGAATTTTCTTCATTTTTTAGACCAATTATGTTGAGATTATAAAATAATCATGATAATTAGGTTGATTTATAGATATGAATAGTCTCAGCTTACTTTCTATTAAACATTAATTTTTTTTTCTGCTTGATGTGAATTGTGTTTGCCTTCAAAGTGGGTTAATTGTTATGTGATAGTTTGAACTTTTGTTCATTTTTGGGACTTGTAAATGGTGTAATTATAAGATTGTTATGATAATTAGTTCACTGTTGGATACGGAATAGTGAAACGATACGTATTTAGTTTTTTTTTTTTTTTTTTTTTTTTTTTGAAAATTCACTTTCATTCAACACGCGGCAAAGTCCTCAAAGTGAGGACCGCCAATCATCAAAACAACATATACAACGGTCTTTTTACGCCACTTTTCCCAATCTAAATCGCTAAACTTCGATCTATTTTTTAACAAAAAAAATGAAGAACTCTTAATATTAGCAACTATATATCTTCCCACCGGCGTTTTGTTTTTGAAAATCTTGTCGGTTCTCGCTCGCCATATGCACCAACTCGACACTAAAATTATTCCACGAACAATGCTCTTCCCCCACTTTCCTCCATCCGCTTGTTGAAAGCGAAGACGTCACCTAAACCGGTCCACCGACCAATATGAGCCCAAACTTCCATAGCTATAGAACATGCTGTAAATAAGTGCTCGGCAGTTTCAGTTCCGCCCCCAACAAATAGAACAAGCCGGGTCTTCTATATACATGTTACGTTTGACCAACTCCGCTTTAACCGGTAGATGTTTCGTTTGCACCCTCCACGCCGCAATGTGACATTTGCTGCTGCTGCTGCATATTGTCTGAAAGGATATGCCGAATATCCTTCACTGAAGGCACTGCAGTTTTTCCCAGGTTCCATATCCACGCATCAGCTGACTGTGTTCAAACCTTATGCAGAACCAAAGTTAACAGATCTTGAAACTCGCGACTGCACGATTCGGCCATGGGTTCTACAAAGTGTTCTCGCCTAAGATACCAAAACTGATCTCGGCTTTCCAATCTATCCGAAACAAGGCAGAATTTTTTCTTCTCCATATCAAATAAGTTTGGGCATTTGAAGTATAACGGGTCATCTAATAGCCATGTGTCCAACCAAAATCTCACATTTAAACCATCACCCACAATCGCTTTGAAATTACATTGTATATGCCGATTGTTAACAGTTAAGGCATCAATATTTTTAACTATCGCCTTCTGGTTACCATTTAATTGAGGGCTGACCGGAACTGAGAACATCCGTGAACGAGATGTATGAAGTTTTATGGGAGAATTTAAAAAAACGCTTTTGGTTATTTTAGTCCTTCTTGATCCATTAGAGCCATTATAAATATAACCTAACTCAAAGTCGACCCATTGCTATTTTAGTTTTCTGTAGAGTAGTTCTCGAGAAATTAAAGCAGTCAACTTTTTCATGTTTTTCTGAATATTTGTTCTGAAATTGTGATTCGTATTTCAGATTTGGGCATGTATACTCGATTTTGTTGAATCGTATTTTCTTTGCTTTTTCTATGACCTGCAATAAAGGATAGTATACGTTCTGAGTTCCTATTTTTTTTAATCTTGGAGTTCACAATATACAAGTATGTCTTTAGCTGTTTAACTAGATGATTAGTTTGATTGCTTTGACTATGTGTGTAAATTTTTACTTCATGATTAGTTTGATTGCTTTGATTTTATGTGTAAATTTTAATGTGGCAGCCACTCATGTTAAAGAAACACATTTTTATTTCCACTTACACGTTGAAAAATTCACATAGTGCATCCATGTTCCAAACAATAAAATAAACTATATAAAGCAGATGATGTTGCATAAAGTTCATAATATATCAAGTGAAATTTAATCATTCAATGTGTTGGTTTATAACATGTTGAGACATGTCTTTTTTTAGCATGGGTTATATTAAATTGACCCATGAACCCCGCTTTTATACAATTCTATTTTTATATGATTAATACAAAATGTGTTAATATATCACAATAATAATCTAATTCTTTGAATTGAGCATCTCAGCATGTTGTATGAATTATATATAGAATATTGTCAATTGTCATGGAGATCGAAACCCTAAGTTTTGAGGATAGTTGATTGTACAATGATGTTAATGATAAGCTCTACTTGTAATCATATAATTTTCATCAATTATCAATTTTGGTAGGTTTTGACCCGTTTGACCCATCCGACCCATGTGACCCGTTGTAGATAAGTTTTTCTTATGAGGTTCACAAGTGTAACTGCTTATGACAAGATGATATGGTAGAATTAATTGTAGCCGATGTTATCATGCGGGTGAATCGTGAGTTCTATCATCCTTTATATCCAACGAGACGCTGACAATTCCAAGGGTCTCTACATGTGTTGCATAAAAGTAAATGTTTGCTGGATAAAGAAGTATTTTTTTTACTGTTGTGACCAGGTTTGAGACAAGATAGATCCTGGTTTGGCAAGGGAGTCTGATTCCAATTACAGTCCCGCTCATTGGACCACGCCTTTTATTGATTTTGAATGGTGAATTGACCAATCTACCCTTCATTATTAATACGAAATATAATTACTGCCCATTCATATTTTGTTCCAATTTGACATGGGAAAACTGTGTAAAACCCACGCAGGTGCAGAAGATCCCTGTTGCCTAAAACAAGTTTGGTTGTTACCATATCAACAACATGTAAGGCTTATCAAGAAGCCAATTGATGATTGAACTTGAAGGTATATTTCACCAACAAATCTTACTTTTGTTAATGAATTCTAATTCATTTTTTATACATTTAATGCAACAAGTCTTTCATTTCAAATATTATTTATACACTTATAAATTATGTATGTTCCGGTTAACCTAACCTACGCGTTGCGTTGATCATCTGGCAGACGCTTAGGTGATTAAAAATCTGCATCAGATGTTGGCTGACATGTCAATAACTCTAAGCCACTATCGCCCACATCAAATATTTTGTTGGCATAAACTACTCTCACACAAATAAGCTTTCAAATTCTAAAAGCAAATCTAATAATTGTTTTTAAGTGTATTTTTTTTAACTATAATTAAAAAATTACTATGTTGACAATAGTTTGATAAAATTAGTGTTTATATGTTTTATTTTTAAAACCTGATATTTTGAAAAGAAAAGGAAATGTTATGATTTGTTTCTTAAGAAAATTAACTGTACTTTTACAAAAATTGCCTTAAAAAAGTTTGACAATAGTTTCATAAAATTAATGTTAATATGTTTTTTTTTTTTAAAAACCTAAGATTTTTGAATAAAAGATTAAAAGAAAACCGTTACGATTTAAAAAAGTTTGACTACAATTAGCTTTAGTCTTAAAAAAATATTGGGGTCGTATATTTTAAAACATGCTTACAGAATTTGACTACAATCATGTACTAAAAAAGAACATATTAATTTCCCAATCTTTTTTAGGACCATAAAATGTGATTTATTTTTGGATATTGACATGATTTAATACAATTACTCAGACGGTTTTAATTATTTCTAATATTATTTTAGGATATGTTAATGCAATCAAATGCGTTACATTGCAAGGCACGAAAGTCCAAGGTTTTGTATTAAACAAAATCTGGGAAGATTATGAGCATTTAAAGGAAAACGCAATGTTTGATTATCCGTAACCTAAGTTTGGCGTGAACGTTAAATTTAAGAGGGTGATGATATTGAGGTCACAAAGGGGTCTGCAATATTTGATATATTGAACATTACACCATATCATGGTTAGCTTGTAGATCCAGAGGTATATTCGTTTAGGCCTGTAAATCTGTATATGCAATAAGAATATGTTCTACATGAACTTAAATAAATTTGTTTGTACATTGGTGTCAGGATCCGGACACTTCAGATGCCTTTGGCTCAATGTCGTATGATAGCCTGATGGGGGATCTTAGGGATCTAAAGATTTCAAATATGCAAGTTGCTTCTATGAAGAATGTGACCCATTGATAGGCTTGGAACAGCAGAAGAACGACACGAGGGCTTTTAACACGGAGAAAAAGCTCAGCTACGTGGCGCCATTGCTTAAAACAGTAGCCAAAGGCACATCCCTTATCGGCGTTTTGTTTTTGCTTCACTTCAGGTTCATTCTCAACTACAAGCTAGCAACTTTCACTGCCACACTAATTGATTGTACATTTAATAAGAATAATGTTTTACAAAAA